>QLTV01003285.1:724598-816724 GCA_003457575.1 Thermophis baileyi | reverse complement strand
CCATATTTATGACGGTTGCAGTGTCCTGGAGTCATGTGATCAGCTTTTGCGACCTTCTGACAAGCAAAGTCAATGGGGAATCCAGATTCACTTAACAACCATGTTACTAACTTAACAAATGCAATGATTCACTTAACAACTATGGTAAGAAAATTTATAAAATGGGGCAAAACTCACTTAACAAATGTTTCACTTAGCAATATAAATTTTGGGCTCAATTGTGGTCGTAACGTGAGGACTACCTGTATTTGGATAGATCCCTAAGACATTAATAGTACATTTTAGTACAAGTAAACCTGCCTTATTTTGTCTCCCTACTCTCTTTACACATTTGGTGAAGCATTTCTTTTAGTCTATATTACGTCTTTCCTGCAATATGTCCATAGTTTGTCTGTATTCTAAATATTTATATTGTTTTGAAAAACTCTTATTTGCATAAAAACTTTTAAATGTAAATGTACTTCTCCCAGTATTTAAGTACCCTTTCATATGTAAAGATCTAATAAATGTTCTATGGTATATGCTTTCACTGTTGCTTTTGACAAAATAGAGTATAACCCATTAAAACATATCTAAGTATTGCTTTTTAAAATCTCACAAATTCGTGATGCTGTAGTGAACATACCATACTGGACATACCATACCATGTCAGTAACTGGGGTCCATTTTTACTTAAATAGCAGCAGTAGAAAATGGGGGCACTGAAAATCATCATGGAGTTTTAATCCTTCCTTTCTTCTTTCCAAATATTGATAATGTAAGAAAAAAGTAAATAAGTTGGGTTGGTTTTATTGAATTATCACATGATAAATGGACTCTAAAGCAGCTTTCCAGAATGTAAACTGAAGAAGTGGGAAGACACACCATTTTTAGCTTGTCTAATCATATCTGGGTCTTATTCGTGCTTACTAAAGTGAATATTGCTCTTTTCTTCCTCCTCCTTTGTTGTCAAGAATATTCTAATTTCTCTAACAAGCTTAAATTTGCCTCCTTATGAAATCATCCCATATGATAAAATGGTTCCCTGTTACAGTGTATAAGTAGGTGATATAAATATATCTTCTTTGCCTCAATTTAATCATAGAGCAAAAAAATAAATAAATTAAATAAAAGCAAATCAAAAAATCCCAATTAAGGTAAAAAGAAAAAAACATAGAATTCTAAAATATTTAAGAAAAATTGGAGGAGATACTACAACATACTGTACAAACTATAGAGCAGTAGTTAGAGGTGGTCAATGAAGTGAGATCAGATTGATCAGATAGTAACAACTTGAGACAGAATGAGTCAGAACAACCAGGATGTTTCGTGAAAAGTGGAGATGATAATTCCTGGCGACTACCTGCATAGGGAAAATAATCTAAAATAACTTGTTCCATTCTTTCAATTATTCTGCATCCACACAGTTTCTGTTCAGAGGGGGCATTTTGATATAACTTTGACTGAAAATACTTTGGCCCTGAACCAGAGCAAAGATTTTCTATATATAAAATATATTCCCGTGGGCTCTTAATTTCCTTTCAGGAATGAAAAATATACTTTCCTGAAATCATGGTTCACTGGTGCCTTTTCCTTTGTAGTCTCCACAAGTCACCCGTCTCTCTTTGTTTTAAATTAATAAAATCCTAAATCTAAGTTCAAGAATAACAGTCTTTCAAGAAAAAAAAATCAATCACAAATTATTTCCATATATTTTTTGCTGAGCTGTTGCCTAAAATAAAATAATAAAATAGCGCTAAGATATATTTGGCCATGTTTACTTTTATACCTCTTTTCTTCTTGCCCTCTTTCAATTCCATGAAGGTTATTTAACTTGGGGCAATGAGCAGGGAAAGAAAAAGCTCCCAACTATTTCACCACTTTAAGGTTTCAGGATATGTGGCTCTCAGTTGTTCATTTTATGTTCTTGACTATTGAATCCAAGTGGTTGTGAATGGATAAGATCTATTGAATTGTTGATAAAGTAAGAGCTTGACAGAGCTTTTCCCAGATGTTGCTTCATAAATTGGAGCAAATGTGAAAAGATAAAAGGTGAGAGGGTTTATAACTTCAAGGCTCCCCCCCCCCTCTCTCTCCCCCCCCCCGGGTTGTTTTATCGAGAAAAATTGGAGGAAGAAATGCTGTGTACACCACCTTGAGCTCTTGGAGGAAAGGCAGGATATAAAACTAATACATCTGTCTAAATAAAAACAAGAAAAAACAATTTATAGTGTAAATGAAAAACAGTTAAGAATATTTTCTATAATCGTGCAAGAGCTAGGTGTTTGGACTGAATATTTTATTTATCTATTTGGTTTACATACTGCTCCAATTGTTACTAACTCTGAGTGCCGCATATTCCTATTCAGCAAAGGATCAAAAAACTAGTAAACATTAAAATTCAGAATATATTTTTAAAAATGAGCAGGGACTCAAATACTCAACTTCCAAATTGGATTCAGATTTTTCTGGGATCAACATTTGCCTGCCGTCTTATCTATTTCTGTTAGTCTTGAATGGATGTCTTCCTAAGCATATCAGATTATTATCTTTAGAGATCTCATTGGATACCACACTTCAAACCTTGGTTTAAGATCTTGAACTCTGCTTTCTTAAAATTAAAGCTGAGATTTTCAGGTGTCTACATTTGGCCCTGTAGCATTTATAGAATGTATTTTTGGTGGTATACTTATTCAAATGCAGCATTTACTGCATTTCAGTAGATACTGCAATTAAACAGTTTCATGAAATAAATACAAAATCACACTGTTAGATTGTGGTACAGGACTCTAAACCGCTTAGAGAAAAGCACTGTGAAGCAGTATATACCGTATTTTTCGGTGTATAAGATGCACTTCCCCCCCCCCCAAAAAAAGTGGGTGGGTGGAAATGTCTGTGCGTCTTATACAGCGAATGTTGCCGAAGCCCCGCCCACCCGCCGGCCTCCAACCTTCGGCCTCTGCCTCCCAGAAATTTGCCTCCTTGCAGCAAGCAGCAAACAGCCTGGTCAGCTTCAGCACAGCCTGATTTAGCACGAGCAACTGATTGGCGGTTGGATCTGCCTCCCGGAATACCGCCTATCAGCTGTTCCAGGCTGCGGGGATCACCATTGCCGCCTCTGCGCGCCCCATTTTCGGCCTCTGCACATCCTGTTTTTGGCGTCCGCGCGCCCCATTTTCGGCCCGTTCCAGGTGGCGGGGATCGCCACCGCCTATCCCCACCACCTGGAACGGGCTGAAAATGGGGCGCGCGGTGGCTGAAACAGGATGCGCAGAGACTGAAAATGGGGCACGCGGAGGCGGCGATAGGTAGCGGCGATAGGTAGTGGCGATCCTAGCAGCCTGGAACAGCTGATAGGTGGTATTCCGGGAGGCAGATCCAACTGCCAATCAGCTGCTCGTGCTAAATCAGGCTGTGCTGAAGCTGACCAGGCTGTTTGCTGCAAGGAGGCAAATTGCTGGGAGGCAGAGGCAGATTTTTTTTTTCTTGTTTTCCTCCCCAAAAGCTAGGTGCGTCTTATAGTCCAAAGCGTCTTATAGTCCGAAAAATACGGTAAGTCTAAATGCTATTGCTATAATTCCATTGGCTATGCATCTGATGTTGCAAAATAAGAAGCTTTTTCCTGGGTATTTGCCATTCTTAATGAAACAAAAGGGAGCATTGGAAAGAACTAAAACAGCAAAACACTTGTCCTACTTCATAACACTACCTAGCTCTTTAAATCCTAGCTGTAGCATTTCTGTACTCCAAGCAGTAAACCTAATTTATATGTGTTTTATTTTTCCAGACTTTAAAGAAAATCGATGAAGTTGGAAACCTCTTGCTATTGAAATATTCTCGTCATCGAGTGGTACCTCTCCTTGACCGACCTTTTGATGAGACAACATATGAAGAGACAGATGACTGAACTCTTTTGATGTCTTCTGTGAATTGAGTATGCTCCGTAGAACTTTATATGGCTCAAAGACCAAGGTTCTTGAATGCAACACTTAATGACTGCTCGGCATACACAGACTGACTTTTTACTCACCAAACTGAAGTGGCCACAAGAGCTGTTAAATTATGTGTGGTAAATGGCAAAACAAACCTGGATTTTATTCCCATTGCTTCAAGGTCCAGCTATAGTTGGGTGCCTGCCCTGCATTTTTAAAATGATGCCTTCTTATTTATGTTGCAGTAAGATCCCTTTGGCTTCTGTTGGCACATCTGCATTACTCATCATTCTGCCATGGAGGCTTTGTTGGTGTGTTAGTAAATGCTGCAAGGTTTATATTACTTTCTCTTTACAAATGTCTGACCTTCCTCACAATGTATGATTGGTCAAATGAATCAGTTAAGGTTTTTGAGGAGATTGTTGACAGCTAATTAACATACATTGAACAGAAAGAATAAACCTAAATATTTCCCTTACCCATTATTTCATGCTGTTGGGAGAGTGCCTTTTTATTAGTAAAATGATGATTGACAAACAAGTTTAAGGAATATTACGTTCATCAATGCACAAAAGAAGTCTTCCAGATCATTGGCCACTTTGGGTTTTCAGGTTGAGTATTAAGCTTTCTGCATTTGGGTAAGTAGCAAATAATATTTGAGAGCAGGAGAGATTTGTTTGTGAGCATTCTTTTTTTCTTGAATGGAATTACTCATGCATACTCTACTTGTTCATATTTTCTTCATAGAGAGTATTACAAAATTATACTCTTGTGAATTCAGTTGATGTGTTCCATCAAGGAGTTTGTATTTTCCCCAATATGGTAAATATTTGATTATCACATCCTACAGAGTGAAGCTATAATAGTTACCATGTAAATCTAACATAGCAAATTATCTTGGGCAAGCTTCATCATAGAATAAGCATTGAAGTTTGAGTTCTGACAGATTAGAATTTTCTGTATGAAGCATTTTCTATATAAAGTTCTGAATTTCAATTGCTGATCTGATTTTAGATTGACTGTTTAGATCTCTGATTATGAAGATGACTGAAGAATCTGAACTAAAAATTAAGAGCCAATTTTGTGTCTATGAGCTTCACATGATATCATTAAATTTTTGGGGACCACTAAAAGAATTATGATCTGATGGAAAAATAATTTATGTATATAGCTATTTGTGGCAGCTGACAAAATGATGTTTTCTCAATAAAAGTGTGTACAAAGCAGTTGGAGTATGTCAAAAAGTGACATCATTACCAAAATCTCAAAATACGTAAGTGCATTGAAAAATGCAAATCTCTGTGTTGTCCATTTGCCAAATGCACCTTCTTGGGCCAGTATTTCACTGAACTGTATTAAAATTGTCTGCATTTTATGTGTAACTGTAGAGAATGTTGGGAAATAAACAGAGAGAAAAAAACCCAACAATATATGGAGCCAGAGGCTTATTAGCTAATGGTGGCCCATATTTTGGTAGTCATTAAACAGGCTTGCACTATAAGTTACAATTTGAAAATCTTAAATTGCACTGTGCTCCTACTCTTCTCTGTTGGTAATAATGTATATATATCCTAGATTTTTAAAATAAATGTTAAATATTTTAAATGAACTTTTTAATTAACTTTTTAATTTCTTCCAGAAATACAACTTTTTTACACTGTGAGGAAGTCATACAAATTTGGGTGCCAGGTGGGAAGGGAGGAAAAAGAGAAGCAGATTTTACATTGACTTTTAAGAAAATAACAATGCATGTTAAGCTGAGAAACTGCTTGACAAAATCTACTTGTGTTCTGCTTAATAAAGAGTTCACAAAAAGATGTCTGAACATTTTATTTCTTAAAAAAAAGTTGGTGAAAATTATATGCAGAATAAAAAGCCATAATAGTAACTGACATTTTTATATGCCAGGCAATCATAGAATTAGAATGCTCATAGATGTTGAGCTGAAATTAAGTGAAACCTATGAGATTGAACACTTTTTCTAACTTTATTGTAAGGTTACAGTAACAGAATTTTGCAAGTCTGAAAGTAGACCATTTTGCAAAACAGCAAGAGCTAAAGCATTTAACTTTTAAAGTTTGGAAGTACAGTAGTTCAGACAGATACCTCCTTGAGTCACTAGAATGAGAATTTACAGCAAAATGAGACTTGAATGATTCTTTTATTATAGCCAATTTCAATAAAGATAGCTATGGAGTTGATTTCATGTTCTGGTCTGCCTAGTAGAACTGTCATCTAGGAACAGTCCATGTCTGACTCTGGATGCAACATGCTTCCTTAGGTGAAGCAGGCTGTCACTGACTCCTGGCTCCCACTTGAACAGCAAGTACAGCCTTTGCACAATTACATTTTCTTTGCCAGTTGCAGCCATTCCTGGGTCAAAAAATGTTGGTCATGATCATTCATGGCTATGTCACTGCAGCTGGACTATTGCAATTTGTTCTATATGGGGCTGTTCTGGAAGATTCATCTGGTTCGGCATACATTGGCCAAGGAAACATACTAAGATTTCAATTCAATTTTAAAAATTTCTTGCAGTACAAGCAGAGCACAAAACAAGTATTTCAGTACTGGAATGAAAGTGAAACGGGATGGGAGTCGGAAAAGGAGAATGAAAGTGAAACTACTTCTGAGGCTTTCATCCCTTGCTTCCCCTCCCATCTATGTAAAATTGTTGACATGAAATAGTCAACAGTTTTACATACTTGTGCCCCACTTCCTCAGCCCAACAATCTTGCTGAGAACAATTCCACACAACATCCATTTCTTCAGTCAAAGTTTGGAGGTATCTATTGAGGTGTTCTATGTGAGACAGCATTCCTGAGCGTAGGAATCTGACTTGAGTAATGATTAATGAAGTAGCTATAAGAATGTATTTATAGATTATAGAAATAGTGCCCAGTTAACTATTTAGTACTAGAAGAAGAATCAAAAGATGTGCTCTGTGTTTCTATGCCTGGGGGAAAAGGCAGAAGGAGGTGACCTCAAATAACCAATTCTCAGATTCACATTTGTCTTGGTGGCATCCAAAGCAATTAGATCCATTATTGTAATCGTGCATTCAGTGCTGACAGATATATCAAGTTGATTTCAGGCAGATCACATGTATCAAATCCATATTTAAATTTCAAGATTTGACTCTTAACCTTTCCCTTAAAAATTCATTATATTGGGATAGCTGTTACTGAGTAATGCTGTTGAACGCCAAACCCTATGGCCCCAACTCTTTGGCACCTTACTGTTACTGACTAAGTGGATGTGTAAAATGTAAAGATTTTTCATGTCTCTGAAATTGATATTTTCCCTTTTGCTTGATTTTAACAGGTTATCCACTGAAAATTTTGTTAAATCACGGTTCACATCATGGAACAGTTTTGTACATTACCATGATGCACAAGCCTTGTTCAGATATATAGGTCTGTATAAATTTTATATAGGATCTAAATGAAACTAATTACAGATCCAAATAATTATAGTATTCACATAGAAATATTACCAAATCATAGGTCACATCTACCTACGTACAAGAAATTGTGTTAAATTCAGCATTCTTTTGGACCCATTGTGATGCATAATATGGATTCAAGACATGAATTGCTTTCAGATTTTTTTCAAGAAATCCATCTGAAGCCATCACTATCATGTCTATACAGTATATTCTGATGATCATAAATTACACCGTGTTTTGCTCTGTACCTGAGATCCCTATTTATGGATTATTTGATATTCGGTGAATCTGATTTCAAAATCATGTGAAATCAAGACATTATTTGGATTTACAATATGCTTTCGTGCCATAATAGCAAGTGCCATGTAGGAATCATAAGAATCCTCGCCCCAGAACATACTTTCGTGCTATGTTGTACATTTGGATCTCAAAAGGGTCAGTTACATGATCACTATGTGTCATTGTAAGTAGAGTACATGCAACTGAGATGTGACCAATCAGACTATTATGTGCAATTGTGATTTCTTTTAGAAAAACTATCATTTATAACATTTCAGATCTATGCTTTTGCACCCTGGCAGCATCAACTAATATTGTATTTTTATTTGTGATAAGTGGCTTCATGTGGTAACTTGTGATTATATAGCGGCTTAGCGGACGTCATATAAAAACACAAATCAAGACAATCGTTTGGAAACCTCAAATCCACGTTTTGGACCAAGATGGACCCCAAAGCCGTTGTAAATCGAATCTGTTGTAGGAGTAAAATCTCTCAGACAGAAGCTGTTGCCAGGTGAGCGGAGCACACCGGATTTGTCCCCCTCTCCATTTTCTTTATTGGGAGAGGGGCCGTCGCGCGGGTGCGTGTATTCATTCCCGTGGCACGCGCTCACGCCCGGGCCTGCGAGCAAAGATCCTCCTGCGGGCAAACGTCACCGAAGGCTGCGGTGGAGGGAAGCCAAACCACTGGAGGGAGAGCAAGAGCTGCAGACGAAGCTCGGCTTCTGGGGGAGCGCGCGAGGAGACGGGGAGCGCTCCGCGAAATCCGAGAGGACCCCGAAAGTGCCGGACTGAGGAAGCCGCGGGGGCGCCAGGGAAGGAAAGGCGAGCCAAGAAGAACTAGCGAAGGGACCGGGGCCCCTAAGGCTGCTACGAGGAAGGCGCCGGGGTTGGGGAAGAAACGAGGCGGCGGCGCTGGACAGGAAAGCAAGGCTGACTTGGGGGGGGGGGGGAGGTGGAAGCGAAAGTGCCTCGCGCCACAGGAGCGACAGCCTTGGAACCGCCGGCGAGGGAAGCGGCCGGAGAGTTTGCAGGACAAAGAGCTGCCAAGAGTCTTCGAGGGGGGCTCGAGTCACAAGAAGGGCGGCGAGGCGCACCCTGCAAAATGCGAAGGAAATGGGACGCCTCCGGCCAAGGAGCGGCCGGGAACTCGCTGCAGCTGCGGCAGGCACAGCAGCCGAGGTAATCGGAGGCCCGGAGATGCGGCGGCTGCGGGCAACGCGGCGCCTGGCCGGGTTCCAGAGGTGGGCAACGTGTGGATCGGTGACGGAGGCACGTGGGTTTCTTCCGAAGACGATCCGGGCTTCGGGATGAGGAGGAGGAGACGGCAGCGGCATTTCTGAGGCGATCCGAAGAGCGGCCGGCCGGAGGGACTCTTCATTTCCCCACCTCCCGAGCAGAAGAAGCATTTTCCCCGCCTTTGCTCCGTAGAAACTGGGCGGCTTCGGGAGTATCTGAGCGCCTCTTCTTGAGATTAGTTGGGCGTCACGGCACAGCCACGTGCGGGGGGACAGCCGGAGCGGCGGCGGAAGAAATCGGACTTCTCGCCGCGGGACACACCGGAGGGGAGCCGCTTCCTCCTCTTCTTCCTGCACCTTTTCCAGTCTGCGGCTCTTCTCGCGCCAGCGCCTTCCCGCAACACCGGCGCCTGTCGGGGCGCCAGCTCAAAGCTGGGCAATAAAACCCGGTGCTCAGAAAACGGCGCGGAGCTGAGAGACGGAGGAAACGCGAGCCGGGGTGAAGGCCGCGGGGGGTGGGTGGGGAGGGGGCGAAGACTTTCCCTCGCCCAATTTTGTCTCTCCCTCTCCCTCTTTCATCTGATACCCTTCACTCCGACCGTTTGCAAAGAGGAGCGGAAAGGCTGCAAGAGGACCGGGCTGCCTCGTTCCCCTTCTTCGGAAAGGTTTAAAGACCGGCGAGGGTGGACTGGCGCTCGACGCGGCCGGTTTTCCTGCTCGCCTGCCTCGCGGTGTGCGGGGAGGGAGGGAAGGAGGGAAGCCTTGCAAGGAGGGGCGCTGCGCTGGAGTAGGAGGAAGAGATGTCTAAAGCCCGAGGCAGAGCTGTGCTTATTCTGAGCCTCCTGTTTCTGACAACTTCCCTTGCTGCTGTCCAAGGGCTGCCCTTGAAGAAACAGCGCAGTCCCCATCCGAAAGAAACGGACTATACCTTGGTGGAGGTGAGTGAAAGCCCATCTTGCCTTCTCCAGGCAAGCCTCAACTGACAGGCTTCCTGGCCATTCCGCAGCCTTGCCTTACCTGAGATGCTTTCTGAAAGTTCAGAAGGACATATAACCTTAGCAAAAGGTGAATCAAAGACTCTTAGGTCCAGCTGCTGTTAACTGCTGGACCAAGATCCCTGTAGTGTCATCTCTGCCCTGAAGGTTCTTTTTTAAGGTTTATTTTCTCTTCAGTTTTGTGGCCAGAGATGAAAGTAGGCTATTCTCTTTGCAGGAGTGTCTCCTGCTGCTTATTCCTGACCTACAGGCGTCATTCTCTCCTTTTATGACGCCTGTCCTTGTCTTGGCAGGAGATAATTGACCTGTCACAGACAGTGGGTAAATGGTGGCTCCAGGTGGGGACTGGGGGGGGGGAGTGAGCAGCAGAAGCAGCTGCTGCTGCACCTTCCCTACAGACCCGGAAGAAGGCTGCTATATTTGCTTGCTTGCTTGCATGGGTGGAATGCATGCCCACCACTGGCCGCAGCAGGGGGTGGTCTCTGACTTGTGGGTGGATGTGCTTTTTTTTTTTTTTTACTCTTTCATTTCTTTAGCAATTAAGCCCTCTTGTCTCCTTGCTTTGTCCTTTTCTGAGGTTGGATTTGCAGCACAACACAGGCACTGAACCATTGCTCATTCTGAAAGGGGCTTATTGTGCACAAGCGCATGCTTTACCATTTTGGAGCCATTCTTCCTTTTGAGATGTGCCAGATTATTTTAGTCAGAATTATTTGGGGAAGGGGGGGAATGGGTAATTGCTGAAGATGAGAGGGGCAAAAAGAAAGATTTGAAACAGTGGAGGCATCAGCTGAGAGGAAAAAGAACTTGGAGAAAAGGGAAGGAGAGTGTCCTTTTGCTGGAGAAACGTCTTTTTCTCAGAGAAAATCAGAGTAGTACGTATTTATTTCCACTTCAGATTGCAGGAATTCCAACAAGCCTAATCAATCCAGAACTGTAAACCAGCCGCATTACTGCTATAATTATTATTTTTTCTGATTCCTATTCTTTGTGCTTCCCAAAGCCAGTTCCCTCATTCTGAACAGTAGCATGGTTTTGAATAGTTAGGGCATTTAAATTTGAATGAGAAATTAAATCTACTGCCTCCACCCCTCTCCACCCCAGCCCCCAATAAGAACTAGAAATGCTGTGGTTCTGTATGTTTCTGTTGTCTGGAATTATTGTGACCTCACAGTAATCAGAACTGAACGTTGCATGCTTACATCTCAGTACCAAAGCACACTGGATTTTGTTCAGCAAACCTTAAACCAATTATTGCTACTTTGTTCAGATGTTCACCTCTCTCTTGTCACAAATGCAAGAGCTTTCATTTCATTGTTTACTGTTTTTTCCTTTAATATCAAGGAGATAACCCAATTGCTAATGTTGCATTCAGTAAGTGAATATTGAATATGGCAACTCACTTTAAAGAAAATATGTTGCCAGAAGGGAAATATTATGCTTATGCCTGGCATTGATTGGGGATTTGTTTACTCTTCTTTGGATCACCTTAATAATTTATTTATTTATTTAATGCAAAAGTGAGATCAACGGCCCCAAGCCTGCCGGAACAGCCAGGTCTTCACTGCTTTCCGGAAGGTCAACAGTGTGGGGGTAGTCCGGATCTCAGGAGATAACTGGTTCCAGAGGCCGGGGCAGCCACAGAGAAGCCCTCCCCCGCGGGCCCGCCAGCCGGCACTGTTTAGCTGACAGGACCCGGAGGAGCCCAACCCTGTGGGAACTTACTGGTTGCTGGGAGCTATGTGGTAGGAGGAGGTCTCGAAGATAACCTCGCCCTGAGCCATGTAGGGCTTTAAAGGTAATAACCAACACCTTGAATTGTGCCCAGAGACCAATAGGCAGCCAGTGCAGCTCGCGGAGGATTGGTGTAATATTGGTGTAATGACTGACTTCCCATTAACACAATAATATAGATAAAAGAACTGGCTTCAGAGCTTTTAATTAGCCTAATTTTCTACAGAAGTTCCTGTGTTCCGTATACCTTGCTGTTCTAAGCAGACTCCAATTAGTGGGGAAGGATTGGACAGAGCAGATTTTGAGATGTTCCTAAAACAGCAGAGAATGCTCAGGGTCACTTTTAAATCGTCAGATACATGTTTTGCTGTAGTGTTCTTTCTAAGAGCAGGCCCTAAGTGTCTTTTACTTATATTTTCTCTCTTTCCATAGAACTGCAGCTGCAATTACTAGCTGTTTCTTAAATCTAGATTTGACTTAGGCTTTTTCCCCGAACTTTTTCTCCTAGAATGGATACAACCAGAGAATCTCCAATAGTTTTCAATGCTGAAATGTTTCTTGCTGCCAAAAGCCAGTTAGGTGAGCACTGTTTGTTCTGCAGCTGCTGTTTGTGTTTGACACAAATCTTTTGGCTGGCTTTCTGTCCAGCAGCTGCTCCCAGGTGGCGAAGCTTGCATTCTTCAGCTGCTGGGCTGCACCAGGACAGGAAATTGGGAAAGCATGCTAACCTTTGAAGTCAGCAAAGGGCTTTTTCATCTGGATGTATTGAGGCAAATGGATTGCTATGGATGAAGTGGCTTCCTCATGTTGTCCACCTGGAAGGTTTCCCTTTACAAGGATATTGCAGTTCACTGTGAATGTCCCAAAAAGCAATATATATTCACTGCCTTCAAGAAATGGAGAACTGTAAGATATCCCTGAACATATTGAAATCAAGAACTGAGGAAAAGGAAGGGATTTCCCCTAAACCATGAACTGGAATAAGACATTTGTAATGCTTGTTTTTATATCAAGCCTCATTTATTTTATTCTACAGAGAAAATAAATAAAGCTTTTGTGATATTCCTGGGTTTCTCTGTAAGAGAACACCAGTATGTGAACTAAAAATGCTTTAAGCCTATATTTAAAAAAGAGCCTTGTTCAGGGACATTTGTAGACTCCATCCATTCCATGCTCACAGCCAGACAGAAGTCCCACTTGCTAAGAATTAATTATTCATTACAGATCTTCCTTTCTATTATTTTGTTGTACATTTTATTTTATTGTGAATTTGTTTTTGTAAACTTCTAACCCTAACCTTTTTGGAATAAGAACTAAGAAAAAGTTGCACCTAGATATAAATTGTGCTAGTATAAAGTATTTAGACGTGTGAGATAAAGGCATTTGTTATTAATTGAAAAGACAATGGTTACAATGGTTACATACAAGATCCAGTATTTCATTGGCCAGAAGCTTTTCATGAAGCCTATCTCAACCAGATGCTAAGTCGAGATTTTGAACTACAGCTCTACATATTAGTCAACCAATAGCTGAACATCTGTCTGTCTGTCTGTCTGTCTATCCATCCATCCTTCTTTTTTTTAAATACTTTTTATTCAACATTTTTAACCTTTAAAATCACAATTACACTATTACAGCTTCTATCTATCTATCTATCTATCTATCTATCTATCTATCTATCTGCTGCTTATCTCGTGGTACGAAATGCTGAATATGATGGCAACAATAGTCCAATATCTTTAAAGGCATCAGGTTGTGCTTTATAATAAACTGAAAAACTTTCATAATTCAGTATACCAAGAGCTTAATTTGCACCAAGTAGTAGTAACAATATGTCAATTTACTTCATATGTTGACTGAGAGTAAAGAATAATATATATTTTTGCCTGTTGTTTGGATTGCAGTACCCTCATAAAATATCTGAAGAATGAATTCAGTTTGTTGTAAGAGGCCCAGCTTGTTTTCAATAGCATTGTGTTTTTCTCTGTATGTATTAGAATGCTGAGTGCAGTGTGTGACCACAAGGAGTAAGATTGTAGCATATTAAAAACCCAAAACTCACAGATTCATGTCAGGATAGTTAAAATCCCCCATTACTAATGTGATGTGCTTCCTACATACCTTAGTTAGCTGAACATCTGTCTGTCTGTTCATCTGTATTTTTCAGTAAGCTTTTGTGCCCCAAATATTTGAAAATTTTAAACCAATATTTTAATATTACAGCATATTAAATTATTTTTACTAGTCCGATTTTATTATGAGGGCATTATGCTTACAACTCTCTGATCAATCTCTTAGAATTTAGAAAACAACACAGCATCAGTCACTAATGAAATTATGTAAACTTTGCAGTGTCTTTTCTTAATACTGTAAAATGTGCTAAATTCAACAACTGAAATGGTATAGGGTTTCCTGCCTGAGCAGGGGGTTGGACTAGAAGACCTCCAAGGTCCCTTCCAACTCTGTTATTCTGTTAACTGTTCTGGACAGTTTTATACCAGAACTAAATGAAAAGCCCATTAAATCCACAGACAAATTGTCTTGAATTCTTCCATTATGCTTGCTAAATATATATTTTTTTAAGTTTAATGTGTGTGTAATTCAGCCTATCGTCTACAAGCTAGTTGCACCCACTTTTGCTACTATTAACTTGAAGTATTAGTTTTCATATTTCTGAAAATGGTGCCTGGATCTTGTCATCTTCTCCAAAAATTTCTAGAGAGGTGTGCATATTTGTAGTGCTTTTGTTCCTGACTGACTGAAGGTATTTTAGTCATGGGCAAATAATTCTATGCAAGCATGGCTTCAGGGTACTTTTTAGTGAAAATTCAGATATCTTAATTAATCAAAATAAATATTAATTTTAATTTGTCTTGTATGCATGCCCGTTTCATCTTACATTTGGTGGTTTTTACAGTTGCAAAGATTGAAACACTGAAGCTGTTGGTCTTTTTGGCTCTGCTTTTAAATTGCAAAAGCAATCTGAGAATCTCAGACTGAAATGTTTCCAACTATTTGCTTCCTAGCCTTTTAAAACAGACCTACTGCTAAAGAATATTTCTAGGACCTTTTGCCTATAATCTATTACATGTTGATTATTATTTAATACTATTCTACATTACATGTCAGACTGCTATGAATACTTTTAATAGGAAAAAAAAGTATTAAAGATTGCTTGAAATATTTTTTTTTGTCACATTAATCAAAGATTCCAGCCTTTTGGGGCATGTTATAATTCCAATAGAATATTGTGAACATTTTTGCAAGGTGGCTGCTATGGTGGGTGAAGGCAGTCATAAGATGACCATTTAGCTGAGGACAAAGTTTTATGGAAGACTCACTGGCATTTGTGTGTGTGTGTGTGTGTGTGTGTGTTTGTGTGTGAAAGGGGTGGGGGAGAGAGAGATGCTTTGCTTTGCCAGCCTTTAAAAATTATCTGATATTTTTATTTAAAGTAAGGGTAGAGGTCCCAGAATTAAAAAACCCTTTTTCAGTAGGGAAGCTTCCTTGTTACTAGGCTTGTCAAATGTCTGGCAAAAGGCAAACACTCCTTTGGGTCCTCATGTCCTCTGTCTAGCAAGTCTAGCCTTAAAATTAAACATTGTCCAGCTTTTTATCTTGGCTCTTTGAGGGAGATTGTTTTCACAACAGTAGTCATTCAAACTTTCACATATTGTGACTTGTACATTGTCTACTTTTTTCTTTCTCTAGTCTGTCAACAGACTTGACAGCTTAGATTTACATTATTTAATTTATCTCCTAATTCCATCAATCAGCTTCTATCCAACCCCTTCAAATCTACAATTGCTAGTATAGTCTGTAGATCACATGAGTCTGTAGTGGAATTTGAAAAGTACATTGTTAATTTTAATGTTATTGCTAGCATAAAATAAAGATTTGTTGGAAAAATATTGTGATTGAAAAAACAATGTTTCTGATGCTGGAAAATATAATTTCATATACTGTACATGTAGGTCTAAATATTTATTTATTTTTTGCAGTTTCTTGCTGTGATTTTTGTCAAGGACGTCACAGTTAATATATCTTCATTCCCCCACACACACTTGTCGTCCTTTCTAATTATTCATGTCCTTCTCTGCTTGTTCACGTATCTGGTAACCCTACTTGTTATAAACTTTAAGATGTCTTATATAGAGGCCAGAGGGGGTTATTATTCCATTAATTAGGTCAGTGCCGTTCTTCAAGCAAGTCAAAATCTGTCTGAACTGCTTGTGGACTTTGCAAGTTTTGTTTCCCACTGATACCGTAAGCTTCCTCTTCTGCCATCTCCTATTGATTTAGTGGATATAACTGCAGGTTCAAGATCCCCCTCCAAAACCTGCCTGCCTGTCTGTGAATATAGATAAACAAGCCACATTTCAGTCTGTTTCCTTCTTTCCAAAGAAAGGTCAAAGAGCATAATACAGCCAGGAAGGAAGCAGGTGGTAAAAGCAGCTTTCCTGGTCAAAACAATTAAAAGTAGCATTGAAGCCTTTTGATGGCTAGCCAGAAAGCCTGTTCTCAGTGGTTGGTCACAGCAGTTTTAATCCAGTTAAAGGTGAGAAAGGAACAGTGCCAACTTGGTGGAGACTCACTGTGTTTCTGATCTGGGGCCAGAGGGAGCTATTATATATAAGGTTACTGTGGTTTCAAGTTTGTATATAATCTCTTGTGTGACCATTTACAATGATCTCTATTATCAAGGTTTTTCAAATTGTGTGCTGTGGAATATGAGGGTTCTGTGAATAACTCCCCACGCTAGGTTTGCTCAAACACAGCCAATTTCTTTTCAATGGAGATTTGCCTCTTGATCAGGTTCCAGGACCCTTGTCTCTCTCCTTCCTTTCTCCCTCCCTCCTGCAAAAAAAAAGGCTGAACTCTGTAGTTGGGTAGGTAGCAAGATTTAAAAATGGACTAGAGTAAAAGAAGGCAGAGTCTCAACTTATCTGGAGGGTACCTCTGCTCACTGGTAATTAGTCAAAAATCGTTCAGACAGAACTTAAGTTGTGTTTTTATAGCTTTCTGATTTACTCCCAATCCCTCAGGAATGAATTAATTTATATATGCAGGTTTATATTAAAATTTCCACATTAGGGTCTCATTTGGCAATAGCCGGTCTATTATAATATTCTGTTGTATTTTGAACAAGTTCCCTAACTAATTTAAACATGGTAAAGTCTCTCAAATGTGCAACTTCTAGAGGAAGTAATTCTGGCATTTGTGGTTCGGACCATAGCAAATCCAGGGGCTATAGGCTAAAGCAACAGTCAACACAAACATATCAGAAGAAAGCAATGGCTTTTGGAAGCATTTCCATCCTGCTGCCAAGTAAACTGCATGGAGATGTCCATGTAGTCATCAGGATTTGGATTTGGCTCAAGGAAGCCCTTTATCTATTTTGGGTAACCCAGCATCCTGTTGTTGGATAGAGCTTTCCTCTTGAAAACTCAGGTTTGCATTTGATCATCCTTCTGGGTTAAATCCTGAATTAGGCTAACCAGATTTCAGTAATGTCCATACACAGTTCAAGCTAATATACCAATTACACCCATTCCTAGGAATGCTGGATCAGACTAAGTTTAAAACATGGTTTATGTGCATTTTATTTGGACTTTCTTGTACCTACATGATAGAATGGGAAGAAGATAATCTTTATTGAGTACTTTTATTCTATGAGGAATTTATTCAGATGCTTTCAGTCAAGTATCCAGCTCTCATTTTGGTTTTTCTTTATGAACATTTTAATGTAAATTGTGAAAAGGATTCATTGTATTTTACGATAACCAAGGGCCACATTCATTCTTTCTTGCATTCAAGTTAACATACTATCAATAACTGAGGTCTCTTAGGAAAATGAAATAAAAATGAGAAGATATTAGAAATAATTTATTTCCACAATTAAAGACACCAGCAAAAAGGATAGATTTCCCCAAATCAGAAGGGAAAGAACTGGAACAATGCAAGGAAGTCTCAGCTGAGCTTTTGAGAAGAGCCCAAGAGCTGAAGTGGGATGGGGTAAAAGATATATACGGGCTGAGCTGAGATGATTGCTTTTCTTTTCCTGATTTTGAAAGGAAAGTTGAGGTCTTACTTTGGACATTTTAAACCTATTTAAGTTAATTTAGTGCTTACACAAAACTTTTCATGCATTTCCTGTCCCTGTAATTAAAGTCAGAGGAGAGGGACCACAAAAAAGAAACTTGGGGTCTGCAGGGTACCCATCCCTGAGTTAAGGGAAGGGGCTTTTTTTGTTGATACTTCCTAATAAGTAATCTCTTTTCTAGAACAAGGGTCTCCAACCTTGGCAACTTTAAGACTTGTGGACTTCAACTCCCAGAATTCTTTGCTGGCTGAGGAAATCTGGGAGTTGAAGTCCACAAGTCTTAAAGTTGCCAAGGTTGGAGACCCCTGTTCTAGAGAGCTTTGCATCAGATGAGGCACATACCTTGATCACTGTTGCTTGTCAGGGAGAGAGATGATAAGAGTCAAACCACCCAAATAAACAGAACCAAACAGTTGGAACCTTTTCGGTATCTGAGATTTAGTGTACCTTGTCTGAAGAACCTGGTCTCAGGGCTGACAGAAATAAAAGTATTATTATTAGATCTCCCAATTTCACTAAACTTAAAAGGAGCTGGGTGGAGCATTGATTTTGTTGGAGCAATGGACCTGAAAGAAACAAGTTTGTCTCTTCTTCATTTGCTGTTTTAATGGTCAAAACCTGTGCTTTTCTCCTGTTCTTTGTGGGTCTTATCTGGTAATGAGACCCAAAAAGTCCCATTGCCCAGCCTTGAAGCTCTTCTTAAGCCTTGATTAGAAGGGTATGAGAATCTCTGCCAAATTGAGCAATCACACTTCCTTTAGTCTTATAGCTGAAGCTTTCTTTGGGGATCAGAAATATTACCACAAGCCCTTTTGCCAGGGCTGGTCCCACTCCTTAATAAAAACAGCAGAGACCAGCAACCTTCCTGCTGTTTTCTCTCATTTTCACTGTGGGAGAGGAAGACAGGCTCCAGGGCTTTGATGTGCAACCTTTGTAAATCCATCGATGATGCCTTATATGTGCGCTCATGTGAGTCCCAACCAGCTCCAGCTCCTTTGAAGTGCTCCAGTGATCAAGATGAAAGTAGTGAGGGGGAAGAGTCTTTCAAAAGCCATCAAGCCCTAATTGCAGGTAATAGAGCCTCTTGGTATCCCATATGGAGGAAGGGGGAGCATCCCCGGTTTCTCTAATCCTGAAGCTAAATTCTGGGCTCCTGCAGTGAAAGGAAGTAGCATACAGAGAACAAGACTTGGGGAACTCAAGCTGAATGTTGGGAAATAGCTCCTTGCAGTGAGTCATGGTGGGCAGAAGTAGTCTTTCAAAGAAAGGTTGGGACAGACTTCCACATTGTGGCAATGGTCCTTCAGGAGTTGTAGTCCAACACATGTGGAAGACGCCAGACTTTGGAAGACTGGCTCCAAAAGATCATTGGTAAAAATCACTATAGTGCACGTTAGGTTGTAAATCATTCCCAGACTACGTTCTTAGGAGTGTTTATATTAATTAATTTTCCAACCCATAGCCAACACCCATATTTTTTCATTTGTAATCATAGAACTGGAAAAAAAATATTCCAGTGAATTGAATTCCATCTTGTATAATGCTGCAGAATATAAAGTATGCAAAGCAGTGCATCAACTGTTTGAAACCATGTAATCAGGAGCTCAGAATTAACTTATTTTCATTGCCCCCTGATTTCTTTGCCATTCTGAAACTTTTAAACATTTTGTGTTATTTTAATGAGGGACCGCTGGCAACCAGGAAACTGACAGTTGGGATGTGATTGCTATTTATGATTACAATTCTTTTATTTTTTTACAGCGAGTAACTAGTGAGTCAATTTGCTTGCACAGACTTTCTGCAAAAAAACATGCTCCTAATTTCATCATGGTCTGAATGTGTAATTGGTGACATTATAGGACAAGGTTTTTCCAACAGTAAAGCTTAGAGAATATAGTTCCTCTTGAGTGACCATCATCGGAGCCTGCTCTATCTTGTCTTATATGCAGGTTTGCAAGGAAAGGGCTTGAGCATCATAGGAGTTGTAGTATAACATGTCTGCTGGGATAAGTGGATGCTGGATCTTCATCAGGCAATAAGACTACAACTAACTTTCATTTCAGATTGCCACATCACCTGATGTCCCTTCATTCAAAGAAGAAATGCCACAGTCACACAGGTTGCAGAACTTGAGGCTGAATGGACAGGTGATACCAGATCAACACAAACACCATTGGCCATTACAACAGGCTTCAAGGAACCAGTTGGCATCACTCCAACCTGCAGAAATACTCCCAGAAGAGAAAACACCTTTTGTGCTGGACTTACAAAGCCTGACAGGCTTAGCCAATGTGGATCTGAATGCCCAGAATCCAAACATACAGGTAGGCCCATGACTTGCTTAAGCTATTCTTGCTAGTCTAGTCACAGACAAATCAAAAGTGGAAGAATCCTTTGCATCATTCTCTCTTTTTCTCTCTCTCCCTCTCCCTCCCTTCTCTTTTCCACAGGCTTGATTTTTTCCCCTCCCCATTAACTGGAGGTGAGCGAGCATGAGAACTGTTAACTGCTATAAAAATTATCCAGTGGTTTTCATGAGAGATAGCAAAGAATGACTGGGAAATATATAATTTTGTTTATTGACTTTTTTTCAGATTAAATTTTTACTATGGTATTTAAGAAACTTGAGAATATTTCAATAAAGAAATAATAGCAATAGCACTTAGACTTATATACTATTTCACAGTGCTTTACAGCCCTCTCTAAGCGGTTTACATAGTCAGCAATTGCCCCCAACAATCTGGATCCTCATTTTACCAACCTCGGAAGGATGGAAGGCTGAGTCAACCTTGAGCCGGTGAGACTCAAACTGCCGAAGTTCTGGCAGTCAGCAGTCAGCAGAATTAGCCTGCAATACTGCATTCTAACCACTGCACCACGACGGTAATGTTAAAATAAAATTGAAAACTATGAGATTGATATTAATTGCATGAATGTTGGAGCCATACATAGAATAGTATAGTATTAATCTACTTCTAAATATGTTTCTTAAAGTTTTACATCATTTAATACAATAAAGATTAAAAAGATATTAAAAAGTAATACAAGCTCATGGCTATAACCTTTAAACTATTTGACTGATCATATCTTACATTATTTAGAGTGAGAAAGAGAGGGGAAAAAGAAAAATGTGATAGTTATGTTGTTTATCTTTCCTTAACCTCTCTGGTATCTCCACTAAATGGGTCAATATTTTCAGAGTTAATAATGCAAATTTAACAACATTTATTTAACTACCAGTAAATAAATGAACTTATTGAATTGTCCCTCCAAATAAATACAAAGCAGAATTATATTATATTTGTATACACAATAGGGAAATTTATATTCAAAATGGCATAAGAGAAGGACTTTATTTACTTTCCTGTACCTCTGTCTACTTAATTGAACTATAAAGAGTCTTGGAGCTGTGAGATAGAGAGTTTCCAGTCTAGTTTCCAAAGATACAGTGCATATGAGTTACATTAATTCAATTGCTGCTGTTCACATTCAATTGATGCGTGTCGTACAGAAGAGGATTGTCTTTATGTTTCTCCATTTCTATCATTCATTGACTCATTTGTTTTATAAGAAAGAGGTTAAAACCGTGTTCACATTCAGTTGACCAATTCCTCTGAAAATGTTTAGAATGTATGTGTATTTTCATTTGGTAATATTTACTCTGAATGCTGGATAAATAACAAGCTGGATAAATACTGATAAATACTAGAAGATACATTTTGTGTAAGTCATTTTGATATGGTGGTTAAAGACACTGGGCTACACACTGTAAGATTTTGAGCCCTATCTTATGCATGAAGCTGAATCGGTGACTTTGGGCTAGTTACTCCTTCTAAGTCTTAGACAGCTAATTTGTTTTAGTGGTTAAAGCACCAGGCTAAAAATCAGGAGAATAAGTTCTAGTCCAGCTTAGGCATGAAAGTCAGCTAGGTGACTTTGGGCCAGTCGCTCTCTCACATTAAGCTAGGGCAACAAGCTGGTTGGCTGGTCATTTCCTGCTGCTATCAATGGATCAACACTTGGTTGATCCAAAAAGTGGAAACAGACCTTGTAGTTGTGGAAAAATGCTAGAAGAAGAAGATTCCTTCTAAGACGTATGAAGAATTCATGGGCAGACCACTTCCAAAAAATGTTGCCAAGAAAACCACCTTGACTTGTCCATGTAGCTGCTAGGTGTCAAGACTGACTAAAAGGCACAAATTATTTTATTTTCTGTGTAACCTATAGAGGTTGAATATTGTACCAGTTATAGAATATGATAACTATCATGATCCCATTTTTAATTAAAGAACTTTCTGTGTCTGCCCCTTTTTTACTACCCTATGGCTCTGAAAGTCTACTCTAAAATCATTCATTACCTGACATTGCATGTAAGAGCATTATAACTTTGAAATTATTGTTGTTCAGTTGCTAAGTTGTGTCCGAGTCTTCACAACCCCATGGACTACAGCACACCAGGCTCCCTATCCTCTACTGTCTTCCAGAGTTTGCCCAAATTCATGTTCATTTTGTGGAGTAGGCAAAACTTAGTGATACTTACTGATGAAATATGTTTAGTTCTTCTAACTCATTCTAAAATGGTGATAGATACATTTATCATTATTAAATATTGATGGCTGAGAACAGGTTTAAGTATTAGGGCTTTGCAAGGTTCTTGAAAGGAAGGCTTCAATGCATGGGAGCATATTCAAAGCAACCTCTGTCAAATACTTAAAGCAATTATTTCTCTTTCTTTTAAGAGTTCAAGACAAAATGCTTTATATACAGTCCTGCGTATTCCAAAGGAACTCTTTCAAATAATTTGTTCAATTTTATTTGTTACTTACATTATTTAATGTCTTTTGAAGAACTGTGCTAGATCACATCTAAAGCTTATGTAGCTCATGCTATTTTCACAGTAGTTAGCCAGATGCCTATCTTTATGCTGCCTGCCTATAATACTGAAGATAATTTATAGTTATTGTGATTTGTAACCATGGATAGCCTTATTTTCCATGAATATGTTTGGCCTTCCTTTTAAAGGTGCAATGGTTGTGTCTACCCTTCATAACAAGATACCTTTGTTAACTATGCAGTTTGCAGATATCTGTCTTCTCTGAATATTTCGCCGTGGAGCTTTATTGAATGATTCCAGATTCAAAAGCTATGAAAGAGGGAAAGAAACTTTAGCACATTCACATAATCCATAATTTATATCCCTCAAATAAAGGTAAAGGCAAAGGTTTCCCCTGTCCAGTCATGTCTGACTCTAAGGGGTGGTACTTATCTCCATTTCTTAGCCGAGGGAGCCAGCGTTGTCAAAAGACATTTCTATGGTCATGTGGCCAGCTTGACTATATGCCGAGGTGCACTGAAGTGGTACCTATTTATCTATTCGCATCTGCATGCTTTCAAACTGCTAGATGGGCAGGAGCTGAGGCAAGGACAGTGCTCAGGTCTCGGACCCAGGCTATTAGCTTTCCAGCTGACAAGCTCAGCTTCTTTAACCACTGAGCCATCGCCCCCCCCCATCCCTCAAATAGCTATGCTTAAATAGAAATAGAAAATATGCAAATAGAGTTTGAAAATTAATTTAGTTGGAAAGAGAATAATTGAGTGTGAAGAATAGTTGGAGAAAGCAGAGAGAAAGAGCTACAAGGACAATTTTTTTCGGACACGGAAGGTAAGATGTGAAAGACTATAGATAGTTGAAGGTAAAATGTGCTGCTTACCTTTTGATTTAGTGCTGATGTTCCAAAACAGTCTGATTCAGTGCCTTGACTTCCAGGTGACCATTGAGGTGGTGAATGATCCTCAAGCAGAGATGGAGATGGACTTGCTGAAGGAGACTAGCAATGACTGGTCCCTGTCTTCCTCTGACTGGTTATCTCATAAGGACCTCTTTTGGCCTCTTTTCTGGGAATACACAGATCCCATAGAGGATGGTGATGACAATTTGAACATAAAGAGCAGGGATGAAGAAGAGGAGGAGGAAGAGGAAGATTATACATCGGAGTATGATGAAGAAGAAATAGTACTGAGTGGAGTGGGGGGAAATTGGCATCAGAGGTGGCCTAATCGAAAGAATTGGATCTTAAAAGAGAAATACAACTATGGTGAGTCTACCTTTTTTGCTCTTAATAAATCTGATCTGCTGATCTCCTTCCATTAAGGGACAAAGAACAATAGCTGGTGAACAGTTCATTTTATATAATCTCACTGTGTATAGAATGAGCTTGTTAAAACAGACAATTTTTCATTCATTACTGGCATGAAATTTACACTTCCCTTTATATTGTATACTACGAACAGCTTTTCCCAATCAGATATTTATATGTTGGGATTGCTACTGCCAGAATTCCAATCAATTCCAATGACTGGGAATTCTGGAAATTGCAGTCCAAGGACATCTAGAAGGCATAGTTTGTCTTGGACTGCAAGTTGAGAATTCTGAGGCAGAGTTTGATCAATGGATGGGACTTCTGGGAGCTGAACTCCCCCTTTTGTTCCTCAGTAAAAAATATCTAGTAAAATGTAGCATCATTTGCAAATGAGAGCATGATCTCACATTAAGAACCCTGGGGAAAAACTAAAACTTCATGACAGAAGTATAGCTCACACTGGCTTCTTCTGTGTATCTTGTAGAAGGATTCTAACTTTGTTCTTCACCAGACTTTGTTGAATCTTCATGAATTTTCTTCTATTTTCTTGTTGTTGTTGCTGGCTCCAGATTATGAAGATGAAGAGGACTGGAGTCCTTGGTCTTCCTGCAGTGTAACCTGTAGCAATGGCCATCAGAAGAGAACCCGGTCTTGTGGTTATGCATGCACAGCCACAGAATCAAGAACTTGTGAGCTGCAGTACTGTCCTGGTATGTTCTAATTTTCTGGGCTGCAATATTTCCATAGGCACTGCTTTAACATTTCAGAGTTACTCATTCATTCATATCAGTCTATGGGCATGCTCTATTGCTATCTCATCTGGACCATGTGGAAATTCTTTTGAGTTTTTAGAAATCGTCTTTTCAGACATCCTATGAGAACTAATGTGGAATCTGAGAAGGAGGAAAATGCTTTTTGGCTGTGATCCCTCTCCCATTCTTTGCCCTTGAATGTTGAGAAGCCCCTCTTCCTCCATTTCCTTGATATAATAAAATGAAGACATTTCTGGAACTGGATTGTCTCTTGCAGTGAAGCAAGATTTGATGACAGTCATGGAAAAATCAGTGGATCCATTATTAATTGCAACCATTTCCACTATACCTTTACTCAACTGTTTGATACACCAGCTATATTGAGGCCATCAGCTAAAAGTCTACTGTGAAGTTCAAAAGAAAGCTTTTAGCCCTTCCATATGTTGGAGCAGAATGTGGTCCTGGAAATGATAAGAAAACTGGTGGAGGAACATGTTCAGTTTCTATTCCTGTAGACTTTTTACATAAAACCGGTTGTATCTCACAGTGTACACTCTGACCTGTTTGCTTCTGTGCTTTTCTCAAGGAGAAGTTGGGGAATTGGCTTCTACCACTGAAGAGACACCATCTGAAGCTGAAAATGCCACGGAGATTCTAAATGCAGGCCAGTAAAATCCTTGCCCTTAAGACAATATTAGGATTGTTATTAGGGAGCAACAAGAAACTGCATTGTAATGTGGATCTGTCTCATTCATACTTCTGAGAACTATTTGTGAACAAAAGTATTGGTAGCCTTTGACATATAAATTTTGCTATCCCAATTTTATGCTGGAACAAATAGGCATTAAGATATACTAAGTTTTGTGGAGATCTTTATTAATATTGCAAATGGATGCAGAAATGGCAAGAAATAAATTAAGAATGGAAAATAAGAAAATGAAGGGAATTGAAGTTAACAGATCCTTCCACTCTTAATTGCTACACCAAATAATTACTTCACACCCTATCAGTGTCGCTATGTGTATCTGCTATTGCTGCTATTTTCTGTAGACACAGAAAAATATATATATATTTTAGTAAGTAAAGATTTCAAAATAGACTCAAGGATCTCTGTTTTACTTCCTGGTACCCACTTCTGAATTCAAGAAGCTTTGCTATTTGTCATCCAAATTTTTTGTAAATGTTTCTTACGTTTATGCTGTAGTTTTAATAAACACCTGGGCCAACATGCTTAAAATCACCCTTCCCCAATGTAGCATCTTTTGATATTTGCTGGATTACAAAATCCATAATTTCTAAGCAGTATGAGGTCCCTCACAGGAGGCAACATATTTATCAACTTCTTTGGAGGTCATTATGATGGGAAAGGCTAAGCTGAGCCGTGGAAATTGTAGTAAAAAGTATTTGCTTTCTTAGAATTTGGACACAATTCATAAGATATAATCTCCTAATGACTTATGCTGATTTGATTCTTCCTTCCTTTCCCAGATGTGGATAGTTGTGAGAAATGGCTTAATTGCAAGAGTGATTTCCTCAACAAATACCTAAGCAAAGTGCTTTCAGACCTACCCAACTGTCCCTGCTCTTACCCTATAGAAGCTGTTTATAATGCTGTAAACTTGCAAGATGAGCAGAAGGGCAAGAACTTCCGATGGCAGGATGCCAGTGGGCCAAAGGAGCGATTGGACATCTACAAACCCACAGCCCGTTTCTGCTTGCGTTCCATGCTGTCCCTGGACAGCACCACTCTAGGTGCCCAACACTGTTGCTATGATGAGAACACCAAGCTCATTACCCGAGGCAAGGGAGCAGGAGCGCCCAACCTCATAAGCACAGAGTTCTCTCCTGAGTTACACTACAAGGTGGACATGCTGCCTTGGATCCTCTGCAAAGGGGACTGGAGTCGATACCATGCTGTGCGGCCTCCCAATAATGGGCAGCAGTGTGCTGTCAACCCTCCAGAAGATGAATACCTTTCTCAACTACAGGAGGCCAGAGAATATTAATATAGCAGCCAAAAGGAGGCTGAGGAGATCAGGACGCCTTTCTGTCTCCCCGGCTCAACAACATAACATGTATTGTTTCTTCAACCTCGCCCCAATATTTATGTCAAAGGTCTCTGCAACTTCAGAATTATATGTTATTTTTTTATCACCTTAGTAACAAGGTAAGTTTATACGGCAGCTTAAGCAATCTCCTCAGAGGTTCCAGCCCTGACTTCTCTATAACAACCTCTGCTTTCTTTTCTGTCTTTTCTCAACACTCAGAAGTTATCCCAAGTTGACTAGTTTTTAGGGGTGTTTTAGAAGGCTAGCAATTTGTCTGGAGGGATTTGGGACAAGGGAAGAGCCCAAGGTTTTAAGAGGATATCTTGATTCATTTGCTATTACGTTTGCCATGTCTTACAATGCAGGTTGTGAATTCCTTTCGCATAAATCTGATGGGTACTCATGGTGAATGAAAGTCCAGAAATAGATTAATATCCCCAAATTATGAATTTAGGTAAAAGGAAACTTTGTCAGAGTTTTGTAGAGAGAAGAGTCTGGATGTACTCTTACGTAATTTTGGCACAGTCCTAGGAAAGAAAACAGAATACACCATCTTAGTATGTTACATTACCATACATTTAAGGGAAAACTGGAAGATGGGGTGGAGATGTTAGAAGGTTAGGAATGCAAGTTCCAGGACGGATATGAAACATGCTCTTACTAAGTGGAGATGAGGCTAACCTGCATCCAAGGCTGATGGAACAAACCGAATCCAGTTTCTGTCTAACTCAGGGTTCAGCAACCCATGGCTCCGGAGCCACATGCGGCTCTTTGGACCCCCTGCTGTGGCTCCCTGTCCCATCACTGGCTGGCCTCGCCCTCCCCTCCCTCACCTAGCCTGAGAAGGTAAGGGCGACAGCATGAATGGAGAAGCGGGCGTGGCTGATTCTCCGGCGCTGGTTGAGGAACATAGCCACCCCTGGCCGAGGCTTCCCTTCTCCCTCCTCCCCCTCTCACGACTCCCTGGCTGGCTGTGGCAGGGGCAGGAGTGTGCGCATGCGCGGGGAGTCCCTCAAGCGAGCACCAAGCGCAGCAAAGGCGTGATCGGAGGGCGGGCGGCGGGCGGCTGCTCGCTTAAGGAGGTTCTTTGGACGCGACTTCTCTCCTGCCCTAAGGATCTGGCCATTGCCTTGCCGTGTCCCATCCCGTCCCCCCGGCAGCTCTTCAGCCAAGTGCGGTGGGCATAAGCTCCAGCCCGAAGCAGCAGAAAGCGAAGGCTGCCTTCGTTCCGGTGACCCTCCTCCCCCTCCTCATACGGGGTGGGGGGGATACAGCAAGGCGATGGCCAGATCCTTAGGACAGGAGAGAAGCGGCCCTGTAGCTGCCTTCACGCCACATTTGCGCGTAAGGCAGCCTTCGCTACCTGCCGCTTCGGGCTGGAGCTCACGCCCTTCCCGCTCGGCCGAAGAGGGGACAGGACACGGCAAGGCAATGGCTGGATCCGTAGGGCAGGAGAGAAGCCGCGTCCAAAGACCCTCCTTAAGCGAGCAGCCGCTCACCACCCGCCCTCCGCATGCACCTTTGCGCCTTGAAGAAGTTCTCCCTGCATGCGCCACAGCCAGCCAGGGAGTCACGAGAAGGGGAGGAGGGTCACCCGAAGAGAAGCCGGGGGTGGCGATCGTTCCTCAGCACACACAGAGAGAAGGGGAGAGAGAGGGAGAAAGAGAGAGATGAGGGAGGGAGAGGGAGAGAGAAAGATAGAGATGGGGAGAGGGAAAGAAAGAAAGATGAGAGGGAGAAAAAGAGATGGGGAGAGGGGGGGAAGAGAGAGACATATATCTTTTTCTCATAGAAAACAGACCCACAAAACCTGGGTAGGCGTAGCTGGGGGGTCATGCGACTCAGTGGGAGTGACGTCGAGTTGGCCACGCCCAACCAGGTTTTGTGGCTCCGGCTGTTTTGTTTTCTCTGGGAAACGGTCCAAATGGCTCTTTGAGTTTTTAAGGTTGCCGACCCCTGGTCTAGCTGAATAGATAACATTTTGGATTGTGTAATCCTCACCCTCCCCAACCCTCCTCCGAATTATGCTACAGTTATATGTGAAAGAATCCAGCTGACCTGAGAAAGTACATATAACATTAGTCCAGCTTTCCCTACCAAACGTGCATCTCTCCATATTTTCTGTCTATTGGGACAAAAGCTGGGAACTCTGAGTAATGTATTCTTAACTTTTCTACAAGACATTAGATTAGGAAAGTCTTTCCTACACCATGTCCTTGAACACCTCTCAGGGTGATGGAAGGGAAGACTGTACTTCAAGACCAACATATTCCTGCTGGCACAGCTTTGTGGTTGTGCTGGGCAGATGGTCTTTGGCAAAATCTGTATCTATGCTTACGCATTTTGTACTGAATCCTGTCAGCTACTAATCCAGTCAAATCTCTTTACTACTGCTGCTAACAGCATATGATAACACTACCTCAGCAGAAGTCACCATTCTGCATACAGAGTCCTGACCCAATTTCTCCTGGAAGTGCCTGATATCCCATAAGCCATTGTACCAAGAGAGGTTTCTGGTCTCTCTTACAGTTACAACTGAAAGGGCCACACAGTCATAAAACCCAGCAACTGGATAGGAAGAGAACTCCTAAAGTATGTTGGTAATCCAATTGAAGCTCAGCTGATCACCAGCTTCCAAAAACCTGCTCCATGTCCCCTGGAAGGCTTGCCTGCAGAGACTTGGACTGCAATGCTAGGGAAAACACTACTTTCATGCCAGAATACCTTAAGCTGGCTTCAGTTGCCTCAGCAGAAGGCTAATAATGAGATGGTTACGTTGTGAAATTATGTTGAGTAACAGTTAACGAATCATTTTCATGCCACTGCAAGTAGGGCATACTGCTGAGGTCTTCCTGACATCAACAACTTTTTCCTCAATTTAAGACAAGATAGAAATCTATATATATATAAGCGAAAACCACTCACACATTAATCACGAAATCTCCAGAACTGTAAAGCCTACAAACTTGAAATTTGCCACGTATGTTCCTCTTGGCTTCTAGGTGCTCACTAAGAAAGGATTTTTCAAAATGACCATCGCAGCATGAGTATTTCTTATATTAATATTAACAAGCTCTGATGCTAAGGAGTTCTACTCCCCCCTCCCCACCTGAAAAGAAATCTGATCCAAATGCAAAACACAAGCAGAGGAGTTTCAGTTTCGCTTTTGCTTTCACAGCAGCAAGCAGCTTTACTACAGAACAGTTGAGCTAAGCCACGCTAGCCAGATGAATACCGATGGATGCTGGGAGGCAGAGACAGATTCCCCCCCCCCTATTTTCCTCCTCAGTTCAGACGAATCTGTTCCTTCTACTGTAACACCAGTTAAAGGGAAAAGAGGCAAAAAACGGAGGAAAAGATTTACAGATGCGATTAGGAAAACACAAGTAAGGGAAGCTGCCTGTTTCTCCCATGGCCAGTTCTATGTGGCATGCTCACCTGACAGCCTGGTCATCCTCCAGCCAGAGAGCAAAACCAGGAATGTTGTTTACAGGGAGGTCCTGAGCAATTCATCTGAGGGACGAATTTAAAGTCTATGCTATGCAAATAATGTCTTCATCTGTAACAGAAACTTAGCTTACCATCTCTAACAAAATAATACAGTCCCTTTTTTAACTACTCATTAATTTTCAACCTTTAAGTGTCAGTTTATCAAGCCCCATCACATAGTTTCATAGCGAAGCACGGGTATCAGCTAGTGAGGTATAAAGGAAAGGGAGAGAAAAAGAAGCAAAGGAAAAGAGACAATACTCCAAGCTGCATGTATTCCAAAATAACCGCTACCTGTTCTGGCTCCTGTTCCTGCTGCCACCCTCTTTGCTGGCAATGCTTCTCTCTACCACACTCCCATTGCATCTGCTCTGCCAGTCCTTGCCCAACGTTGTGATGTTTCCACAACCTGTGCAGAAAATAAGCTGCCAGAGAAAACGCATCTCCAAAGTCTAACTACCAGGTCAGTCCAACCAAAATGGCCTAACAGAAGAAAAATATGCTTGTGGAAAGAAGGAAGCCAGCCTTTTGGGGGGGGAGGGGAAAATCAAACAGAAAAAGACCTAGATTCCCTAGCTGCAATAAAGCCCCCAAGAGTATTAAAACAATCCAGAAAGTGAGAGAAACACATGCAAGTAACTCAAGGCACATTCCTGTCATGAACACACAGCTGTGTTTGTCTGACTCCTGACCTATCCCCATCATCTAAGCCAGATGGGATATCAGGACATACAAACTGCACTGTTGGGCACATTGCTTATTTGTATTGGGGAATAAGCGTGTATCTTAAGAACTTTAGGGTAAGAATCTCTGCTGGGTTTTTCCCCTTGTTTGGAATAATTGTTGGTTGTAAATGCTAAAAAGTGGAGCGACTGTAAGCAGGCCTGACCTGTCTGTGTATGTCTTTAGCCTTTGCAGCCAACCAATCCTAGGGAGACATCTTCAGTGACAACTGAATGTGATAATAAGTTTTATAATGGAGAACCTGGATCTCCCAGCCATCCTACAGCTCAACTCAATTTCATGCAGGATTAAGTAGGGAGGCCTCTATAGCTATCCCACTTTAAATTAGGTTGGGATGCTTGCATAACAGGGCTAAGCAAGGAAAGGCACCTTAACACGGGTATTTTGGATTACAACTGTCCTCCCAGACTGTAATAGGTTTTGGTGTTTATACTTCATAGTGACTCTGCTCCTGCTCCAGTTAAGATTGTTTTCAGTGACAGTTTCTAGTTTAGGGCTCCTTTTTTGGTAGAAATGGGTGGGATAAGCAATATTACTGTAATTACATACAGTATCTGTGGGTTTCTGAGCTTGTGAGGAGAAAAACATTTCCGAATGATATTCTGTTTTTTTCTTTTTTTAATTTCAGTGGGATTTTGTCTTCTTTTGAGGCAATGCAGTTATTTTCACACAGGCAAGATGAGGAAAGTTATTTGATAACCATTAAGATGTCGCTGGAAGTTTAACATCTAAGTTAAACTTATTTTGGACCTTTCTTTAGTTAAAAGAAACCCAATATTTTATATAAATAAATTATAAAAATTAAACACCTATATTAATTGTTTGACATAACTTATTATGCAAATATATCAGACAACAAAGCTCTCTTTATTATGACGTTTTCTCTCCTAAATTGTGATTTTTACTTTATATTTGCTTAATGTTTCAGATTTAGTACCAATTAGCAAGTTTCATCCACTCCCGGAATATCACCCTTGCACAGTAGATATTCACATTATATGCATGTTAATGTGTACCCTAATTTGCTCTCTGCAGCATCTGTCATGCCAGCTTCTTTGAATTGCTGCTGGTTTTCTCCCTTGAGGTCACTGCTTGTTAAATGTTGCTTTATTGTTGCACTGTTGCTGTCACTGTTGTTTGCTTTCATTATTATTGCAGAAACTGGATAGAATTTTTGGAAAAACCAAACGCTCCTTTTCCCCTTAAAGACTTAGCTGGTGCTGATGAACCATCTGCATGTTGCTGGAATGGGATGGTAGCCATATGACCTCTAGTGTACAAATAAGGAACTGTGGAATTGTTGGGTGAACAATTGAACCCAAATCTTGATTGAGACAGGGAAACATTACTTATCACCATAGCTACTTAATTATTATTGGGTATTTATCTCCAATTAGAAAATTTAAAATGTTTTTGGAACACTTGCTGCATCAAAATATGCAATTGTTGTGGCAAAGGTGTAGCATCAGGCCCATTGAGAAAACAAGGCCCCTGTTCTATTTGTTGTTCTATTTGTTCTAGATAGGTTTGTTATTGCGTGTAAACCTGCATCTCCAAAAGTACCAATAGTAGTAGATTTACTTAGTGCCCATAACTAAGTATGTCATGAAATATATAACTTTCAGTATCTTGTTTGCAAATAAAACTCAATTAAAAATTAAAACCAAATAATTCCTCGGCACAATATAAACATCAACCTGGTTCAGCAAAATAAATGTCAGTATTTCAAATTGTCAAGAAGACGACCAACTGCTGTTATTCCAGCGCTGTAGTAGAGGATGTGTGTGTATGCCATCCGACAAAAACCTGCAAATTCATTGTCATTTTTTTTGCTACCACCAAATAGTTAGTGGACCATAAGTAGTCTGTCTCCTTTTGCTCTTTTCATGACCCCAGTCAAATAACAGGTCTTTTGCTTCCACAACAGTATATTTGGCTTCATAGTCACTGATATTTTAGTTTGAATATTCATCTTCAAGTTTCAGAAGTTATCAGCAGTTGGTTCATTAAGTTTCTGCTTGTCATTTCCCATTATATTCCATTTCCCCCCTATTCTGCTGGATTAATTTCTGAAGTCATTACTGCTTCAATCCTCACTGAAACTTGCTGTTTTACTTTGTTTCATTTTAGGGTCTTCTGGGTTTTCTTCATCTTTCCTGTTTTTGATTTCACTGTTTTCTTCTCCAACATATAAAATAGTAATACAATAACAAGAGCATCATATGACACAATGTGTTTAAAATACTGCAATATATGCTGTTATTTTTCTGGAACTTGATATGCAAGAAGAGAAATCTGAGAATGAGACATATAGAAGTTTAAGCTCAAGCTCAAAGCATCCAAGTTCAAAGTATATATCAAGGAGATCATTCTTGATCCACAGCTCCACACATCCTTTTGTTGTCTTAGTGTTTAAATGGTAAGGATCACCTAGCTGCTGCATTTTCTATCACTTATGCTTTTTTTCCTGTTGACAATGATCTTATGTTTGTCACATCAAAATTAGACCAGCTTGTAGACAAGAGATCATTGTAATTTGTCTGACTGAGAAAAAAAGCCTGAGGAAGGGTCCGGAAACTATTTAAATAACCTGCTTGGCTTACTATTCGTATTAATGATTTATCGCCTAAAATACAAATACTGGTTGCTAAGCAACTGATTATACAATATACCCATGTCTATATCCAGATGTGATGGTTGTCTTACAATCCTTTTTGTGGATGTTACTCTTATTGCCTTTTAGATCATAACCATCTGCTGCTATGACTTTTATCCTTTTTGGTGGCATTCCCTTTGGACAGGCATAGTTAGAAGGTTCCTCTGCATTGGCAAAAGATGGGTAACACTATATATTAACTAATTCTGAGCTGTTGCAATTGCTTATGGATAAGTCTCAGTCCTTTGTGAATCTCAGATTCAGGCAGTAACTCATGGCTTGTTGGGCCACATTTAAGGCTATGACCTGATACATCTTGACTGTTTATCCCACTTTCAAAAACCAACTGGGGCAAAGCTGCAGTATTGCCATGCAGAAGGTGGCTGTTAATGCTACCTCTGTTAACCATTTAAAGTGTTGCATAACTACTGTTATGCTGATATAATAATGAAAATGACACCTCAACAATTTCTGGATGAAGCTTGAAGATGGTATAAGTGATTAAGTGAGAAAATGGCCTGAACTGTCTTATTTAACACTTTTGAGATAGATATAATTACAAAAATGCAAATAAACTGCTACAGTTTTTTTTAAAACAAAATAGTTGAGCATTCATGAATAAATCATGCAAAAGCAGATTCCAATGACAAATGGGCTTTCTCCACGGGTGAAATGCTCCCGGTTCGGGCGTGCCTGCCGGTCTTCGGAGAGCCGGTAGCGACGGCAGCGCTAGGCTTCGCCCACCTGCCCAGACACCGCTATTTGGGTTCTTTTACCCTCTGCACATGCGCAAAACGTTCTGCGCATGCGCAGAGGGTAAAAGAACCCAAATGGCGGCGTCCGGGCAGGTGGGCGAAGCCTAGCGCTGCCGTCGCTACTGGCTCTCCGACGACCAGCAGGCACGCCCGAACTGGGAGCATTTCACCCCTGGATTTCTCTTTATTTTCACATATCCTGAAGATCTGCCAAGGCTTCCACAACCATATAAAATAGTGTGTGTGTGCATAGGAATAAGAGAAACAAAGGTTTATAGTATGAACTTGTGTGAGGTTAAATTACTTCCAGTGTGTTTATGGTAGTCAGGTTTGAGAAAGTGGTTTGCTACATTTAAGCAGCAGCCACTGTAGACTAGTGTTAGAACTGAGCTATATACCACTGCATCCAGATGCTCAATCCAATTCAGTCCGCATGGTAATGGTGGAGAAAGATGATAGGATTTGGGAAAGCTGCCTGTCAGCTTTCAGCCAGGACTGACCTCTTTTCTTTACTTTCAAAAAAGACATATCATGGGCGAGTCCTGGTTGTGCAGTGGTTAGAATGTATATTGCAGGCAAACTCTGCCTGCAGTCTGGAATTCTATCCTGATAGACTCAAGGTTGATTCAGCCTTCCATCCTTCCGAGGTCAGTAAAATGAGGACCCAAGATTGTTGGGGGCAATATGCTGACTCTGTAAACCGCCCAGAGAGTGCTGTAAAGCACCATGGGGTGGTGTATAAGTCTAAGTGCTATTGTTATATCCTTTAAAATATTGATAGTTTCTTAGAAGCAAACTGAACATATTTCCTCTCCACAAATGCTGCATAAAAAGGAACAAGTAAGATAATTTGTGTGGTGGTTCCTTCATCCACTGCTCTGGTCTTCCTCCACAACTTCTTTCCATAACATATAGGGCCTTTCCCCATTGCTGGGTTAGTGCCAGTGGTGGGTTGCTACCGGTTCAGCCCGGATCGGCGAACCGGTGGCGGCGGCGGGAGGCTCCAACCACCCTCCCGGGACACTTCTGTGCATGCTCAGAAGCATCGCACACACACGCGCACGAGCGAACCAGTAGTGACGGGATTTACAACCCACTACTGGTTAGTGCCCTCTACCATCTCTGAGGCAGCAGAAATATAGCATAATAGGACTGATCTCCATCCTTCCTTGATTGCCTCTGTTGAGTCAAAGTTATTGGTTGATTCCTTTGCTACCTCCTGCATGACTCAGCCTGCAGAAAGACATCCCCTAATATAGAATAACAGAGTTGGAAGGGACCTTGGAGATCGAATCAATCCCCTGTTCAAGCAGAAGAACCTATACCATTCTGGACAAATGCCGGTCCAATCTTTTCTTTCAAATCTCTAGTGGTGGACCATCCACAACTTCTGGAGGCAAGTAATTATAGTACTGCAGCAGGAAACATGGGCAGGGGAGAGGGGAGGCTGGCTAGAGGATTCCATCCATCATCTGTGGACTTCTTCCCTTCCTCCTTTCACTTTATTTTCTTGTACCATGAGCTGAATAGAAAACATTAAAAACCTAAGAATCACAAGCAGCACTTTTCCTTAGGAATTCTTTCCTTTTCAAACTTTCTTCCTTTAGGCAGCACATGCTTGCCTGCAGATTCTTCCATCCTCTAGTAGTACCCTAGGCAGGGCAGGGAAGAATTGGTTATATGTACAATCTTATTTCAGGCTGTTTCCAAAGATGTTTCACTATTATCCTGTTTCATGCTTAAATTCTGTTTCCCCCCCTTAAATGCTACTCACTGTTGTATCCAACTCTCTAGGGAAGTAGGAATAGAATAGCAGTAGACAAGGCTGGCTAGAGAGGCAGTAGAGAGGCATGCCCCCGGCAGCCTGGAATGGGCTATAAGTGACACTAATCTTTGCTACTTGTTACCTGAATTCACACAATAGGTGCCACAAAGTAAGATTTGACCCACCTTGCAGTGGTCCCTGGATGCCTAAGAAGGGAGATGCCACCACTGCTTCATCTAAGGACTATATATTCATGCAACAAAAACAAGATAAAGAAATTGACAGGGTATATTGCAGTTGAAGCTCATGGTTAGGTGTTAGCCTATATTTAAACTACAGAATCCACTATTGGGCTGATGGCTGTCAGGTTTCTGGGGTATTAAAAAGGAATTCGATGAATCTAAAGAGTTTTAGGCTACCGGTAGAGTTTATTGAGCTGTTTACTACATCCAGATAGAATACTTTTAGGGTTGATCTGAACAAACATAATTCTTCTTATGGTTTTTCTTAACTTCCTTTCTTCTTGGTCAGAACTTTGTCCCTAGTTTTATTTTTTCCAAGGAAGCTATGTACACCCTTTAAATTAATAAGCCCATTTGCTTACTAAAACTCAGTATCCCATCCTGACATAAAGATCCATTACCAACAGTGCTTGCCTGTGAGGCACAGGGGTTGTCTGGAGTCCAGGTCCAATGAGGAAATTCACAACTTGTTAACAAGGGTGGGAGTCTGTGAATCACAACTGGCTGGAAGGAGTTGGGGCTGTCTACTTCTAGTGTATCCAATGTTACTGGTATCAAAAGCACCTTAGACTCCGGGGAAGCTTTACAATTTCATTTGGTCAAGCAAATGATAAGGGATGAAATTTATTTTTATACCAGGTAATTAAGATTCTGTGCATTTCTATTTAAGCAATTTTTAAAGTATTGTATGTATATTGTTCCTTCATAATTTTATTGGTTATTTCAATATACTTTTGAATAAAGGTTTAATAGCATTTATGAGAAAATCTTTATCTGACTATAGATAAAAGCACTTTATTTCAAATTGCATGTGTTTGTGATCAACATTATTTGGTTGTTATGTTGCTCGGTCATTCAGTTGATTTTAAAAGAGACAATACATTGCCAAATGCTGCATCTTTAGGGAACTGAATCTTATTAACATGGACATTAAGGATTCAGAATGTGCTACTGTTTGCTCTCCTGTCTGCATTTTAATTTTAATGAGTGAATCTCAAAGGGACACCCCAGTGTTTCCTTTCAAAAATTAAAGCTTCTGTTTTAGCTTAGATAGAGATCAATCCTTCTTTTCTGAGCTTTTCTTAATACATTTTTTTTTCCTCTGGTGGAGAAGTGAGTGTTTTAGATCAGGGGGTCTCCAACCTTGGCAACTTTAAGCCTGGCGGACTTCAACTCCCAGAATTCCCCAGCCAGCAAAGCTGGCTAGGGAATTCTGGGAGTTGAAGTCCGCCAGGCTTAAAGTTGCCAAGGTTGGAGACCCCTGTTTTGGATATAGTCCGTCAATGGCAGGATGAGAAATCAGTAGTCCTCAAGATCCTTCTGAATTACAATCATCCACAATCTCTGTTTACTGGATTAAAACCTCCATCTGAGTTTATGGGAGTCATAATCCCAAAACCATAGAACGGCATCTTATTCTAATTCTCTACCCCAGTTCAGTAGAATGAAAATTATGGGTCAGTCTGTTCCCAGATTTTCTCTTGTATTATATTTATTGTTTGTAATACTTAATATCTTAAGGAATGGAGATATTCAGGACGCTGAATGGGACTTTGATCTCAGAGGATGTATGTATGAAATGCCAAAAGGGAAGCAAGATTTCAGGTTCTTCTGTTAGAAATAAACTGTATTGTTACACTCTGTATGCTTCTGCCTCATTATTCTGCACTTGAAAATGAAGAACGTTAATCAGTTTTAGACTGGAAACTGGAAATTCTCTGGCATAATTACGGACAATCAGAAATGGCACTTTTTAAATACTTTGGGGAGGGAGATTAAAGACTGGTGGAACTATGACAAGGGTGACAGTTTCATTCCTTTTAAGGGACGTTGGTGGGCTTCAGGGTGCCCGAGAATGATACATATGGCTTAAGGTTTCCCACCCCAGTTCTATCATTTATAGCAAGGCTGTCAAACTCACGACCCGCGGGCCAGATGCGTCATGCGCTGACCATGCCCGGTTTAGCGAAGGGGAAAAAAGTCCCGATACGTCACATGAGGACACCTTGACGACGTGAGTTTGACCCCCCTGATTTATAGAGATCACGATACTGTTATTATCAACTACCATTCCCAGTCAGTCTACTGTTATACAGTTGTGTTGGACAACAGCGAGCCTCTGAATTCTACCTTTATAATACCCATCATCAAAGATGGACACTTATGGTCCCTTTTCTTAGCACGTTTTATGGTTATGATATCCCAAGAAGCCAATAAAAGAAATATAGATGTGTCTGTGTATGTATGGAGCACTGCCAATGGCTTTTACTAGCTGGAAACAGTTTGTATTAGGAAAGTCTTTTATTTTGCTACAGAAATACAGCTGGCCTTTTGCTGAAGGCTTGTGTGAAAGCCACACTCCTCACCAGTTTCTCTTTAAACAGGTTACACTCACAGCTGGACTGCAGCTGTGCACAGGGACAAGCATTTGAAGCTGAGCCAAGCTTAGTCTGTCAATGAGGGTCGGTCAGCCCCACAGGGGGCCTTCAGCTAAGAATGCAAAGCACTCCCTATTGGGACCAAGTAAAGAGTGTGAGCCAGCATCTAAATGTAGCCAGCATCAGATTTCAAAGTTCTCTGTAAGACTACAAAGCAAGATCCAGCTGCTTAGGAGAGGGTGTGTATTTAAACAACAAGGTGCTATTGAAAAGTTTGATGACAGACCCAAAAAGAAAGCCAAACCTTGTCTATAAACCAGGCGTTTCTCAAGAGCCTGGGCTAATGGCTTTCAGTTGATTTACTGCATATTATGTAGCTTAAAGCCTTTCCAGAAAGGCTGTAACGGGACTTTTTCCAGGCTGTTAAGTTTCTTTCTAGCTGATGGTTAAAAGCTCCAAATCTTATAGCTGTCTCCCATCCCCTCCTGTTATAGTTCTACAGCAGTCTTGCCCTTGTTGTATCATTGGCACAAAAAAATAAATCCAAAAGAAATGATTAGTCCACGGAACACCCAGACCATATTGTGGTATCAAGGTAAAGAAACGCAGTATTGCCATCTGTATTTCCATCTTAGGAATTTGATACAGCTCTACCATGTACACGAGTGAAGTTGGAGATCAGAGAGATTGTGAATAAACAAAGTTAAAAAGACAAATCGATAGAAGAAATTTTAGTCACTACAGAAAAGGCAACGGCAGGGTTTACACATTGCATGGGGGAACAAGCCATAATTACAGCCTTGCATAAAGACTATGGGGTTGCTTTGGGGTGCAACGTTAGAGCCGCTGTTAACTTTGTTGTGGGTCAAGGAAACCTTGTTGATTCACCTGCTCCGATTTTGCTGGCAAATTGCCTCAATGGCAGCTGCCTCCAAACATCTTTGTGGATTGAAGGGACTTGCAGGTTCTGTTTTCTTTCCTCCTGCTCATTCATCTTTAGAGAATCAGAATGAAAGACGGCACTGCTGTATTCAGGACAGAATTTATTTTCTGAGTTTGGAATTCGTTTCCTAAGACAGACTTCAGATCACCCCATCCCAACCTGTGCCTTTACCTCAGAAATTTGAGTAAAGGAAACCCAACAGCTTTCTGGCCTTTTCAAGAACCCCTCATATCAACAGCTATATTCCTTCTGGAAGCTCCAAATTGGCCAAATAACAGGGAGGATTAGTTGAATTGTCAGGGCAATAAATGCTGCCCCACCTTTTTCAGAGGGTGAACCTCCATCACCCTTCCCCATTTACTGGGAAGGCTGCCTGGAGAGGAGGCTCTCTTTGTAGTTTTTGCATTCTGTATCTACAAATATAGCAGACCACAGCATTTGCTTTATGATCCCACAGGGTGCCTTATTGGCTATACAGAAATAAAGTGGCTTAAAATATTCTCAAGTGACATGATGGGTTTCTAGGATGTTCTATTTACCAAGTGCTTACAGGCTGTTAGCTTTTCTATATTTTTCCAAGATTGACTTTTGTCTCCAAATTCAGCAAAACCTCTGTAGGGACAAACTTAACACAGGCTTCTCAAAACTCTGAGCAGCAACTCCTCCCCAGTGGTTGCAAAACATTTTTAAACCTAATCAAGCAATGCAGGAAGCAAAGTTTGGACGGAGTATTGCCTGTACTCCTACAATGCTTGGGCAAGCACACAGCGGACTCATAAAGGCAAGGAGCTGCCCTAAGTGGGTTTAGAGATGATTAAACCCACCTATCATGTCTTCCCTTCCGTCAAAATAATTCACCAATCCCAGCAACACTGGGGTGGGGCAGATGGTAGAAGTATATGGACTAGCAAACATCAATATTGTCTTATTTCCAATATCTAACAATACAAAATGAAAAAGATTTTGTTGGATGGGAAGAGGAAAACTGATGATGACTAATTGTACAATAACGTAGATAAAATGAGCCGTGGTGGCGCAGTGGTTAGAATGCAGTACTGCAGGCTACTTCTGCTGACTGCTGATTGCCAGCAGTTTGGCAGATCGAATCTCACCAGGCTCAAGGTTGACTCAGCCTTCCCTCCTTCCAAGGTGGGTAAAATGAGGACCCAGATTGTTGGGGGCAATATGCTCACTCTGTAAACCGCTTAGAGAGGGCTGTAAAGCACTATATAAGTCTAATTGCTATTGCTATTGCTAAAACCAAAAGTATAATGAAAATTTTGTCTATTTTAATTGGTGGGTTATTTCTTGCCCAAACCTGACTGCAAGTTGTTTAACTGAGGTTTGTACAAATTCTTTCATCACTTTAGGAGGTAACAAGGGTGAAATTGATTGGAGAACCTCTTGCCATCCTGTATTAATACTTTAAATGTATGTACATTTATGAACAAGTCTTGCTCATTTTAAGCAAGTATTAGAGATAGCACATTTCTCCTTGGTTTTACATATTATCCCTCACAAATTATCCCCAACTCCAAATAATTCATTCTTGTTCTGGGTGTATGTAATAAATTCTTTTTTTCCAACAAAAAAATTCTCAGCAACTACCAACCTTGGAGCATATACATTACTTTGAGGTGTAAAATCCCCCATTCCAAAGCCTGGAACAATAATTAGACCAGTATAATATAAATCTTAATACACTCTGGAAAAATTAATTATTTTCTCTGCTAAACATACTTCAGAGAACTAGGTTTAGACATTGCAGTCTCAGTAGTAAGACTTTAACTACAAGTGTCTTCATATGAATCCACTGCAGTAATTATGTATATCTCACAAAGCCATCTGTCATATTATTCATATGCATTGGATTTACATCTGGGAAGGGGTGTCAACTGGCAGCAGAAGTGCAGATGAGGTGTCTACCTAATGGCAGCAAATTAATTTTCCAGATAGTGATTTTGAACTTCTAAAACCCTGTGCTCTCCTTTTTTAGACCACTGATTTGTTCTTCCAAAATGTAAGAACATAAGCAAAACTAGACCCACTGCAGCTGTCAGTGAAGAAGCTGACAGCATTAAACACACATTATAAACTCAAGCTCTAGTATATTAAGCCTTGCTGCCATCATGTGGTCGTCTGAAAACTTAAAACTGAGGCCAACTGCTGTTTTCTATCAGGACCAACACTTTATAAAAATCAAACAATCATTTTCAAAATCAAAACAAAGATTAATAGAGAAATAATGTGGCACTTTGGAGTAACAAGACATGTTGCATGAAAATTTAAAAGCAACAGCTTACTTTTAAATGACACATACTTTCCCTATCAGTGTTTGGCTATATTAGATTATAAAAATCATGTATACATTTCTTCTTAAATTTAGGATCAAACATGCCTCACAAGTAAACAAATTAGATTAAAAGAAAAGCTAAGTTTGCATTTTCTTGGGATATATCTACCACAGAGTGAGTTCAAGAAAAGACCAAATAGCAATATTACTGTTTTCCTTTTTCCTTTCTAATCTCTCACCAAAAAAACATAAAGGAAGCAATCAACTTTTAAACACAAATTCTATATGTACAACTACTACTAGCCCCACCTACAAGCAAGAACTCAATTTTCCTGAAGGAACTTCAGATCTATAGGTGTAATTAATGTGCTATGATCTGTTTATTGGTCTCATTGTAATGTTGAAATATATTCTGAACAAAGAAAGTGAAATTTGCTTCTGAAAATATCTTCTTAGAAAACAATTGTACCAGGAGTGAAATGCTACCGGTTCGGACCGGTTCGGGAGAACCGTTAGCGGACATGTGGCCTGATTCGCCAAACCGGTAGCGACGGGTGGCTGGCCACGCTCCCGAACCGGTCCTCTGGTCACTCACCCTGCCCCACCCAGGCTCTGCTCTGCAGCTTGCCTGCCTGAAGCACTGCGCCCCTGATCTGCCTGCCAGGTAAGCCTGCGAAGTCGCGGCCTACCTAGCTGCCCCTGCCCCCCCACCATCCCAGCCTACTCCATTCCCCGTGGCCCACAGCCCCGACATGCTTGCCTGCCTCCACATGGCCTTCCCGGTGTCCCCGTGGCCAGCTTGCAAAGGCAGGCAAGTGGAAGGCCGCGTGGAAGGCAGGCAAGCATGTCGGGGCCGGCCAGCCGCAAGGAAGGGAGCTAGCAGCCTTCCCGGAGGTCCCCCAGGCCAGCTTGCCTTCCGAGGTCCGGCCAGTGGGTGGGCGGGCTGCCCTTGGTGGAGACGCAGCTCCTGCTGCTCTGGGGCTGAGAGGGGCGGCGGCAGCGCTCCGGGATGGCAAGCGGATGTCCCGGGGCTGCACATGCAGTGCGCATGTGCAGCAGCCCTGGGACATCTGCCTGCCATCCTGGAGCGCCGCCACCACCCCTCTCAGCCCCAGAGCAGCAGCTGTGTTTCCACCAAGGGCCGCCCGCTGCTGCTCTGGGGCTGAGAGGGGCAGCGACGGCGCTCCGGAACAGCAAGCGGATGTCCCGGGGCTGCACATGCACTCTCAGGCCCCCCTTGGAACCAGAGGAGCAACCGCAGCCGCAGCAGCTGCTGCCAGCCTCTCAGGGGCGGGACTGGGCAGGCTGGAGACCAGCTGGCGCTTCCCTTGGCCCAGGCCATGGGGGCTCATGGCTGCTCAAGCAGGGAAGAGCCCCGCACAGCTTCCACCGTCTGCTTTTCTTAGGAGGCTTCAAGTCCCAGCTGAGCACCTGGCTGGGTCTGTACCTGCTTAGGAAAAGACGACTTATGTAAGGGGAAGCGCCAGGACGGGCATCGTGAAGCCCGCAGCCGGGTCAGGCAGGGACGCCGGCTTGCAGCGAAGCCCACCACCATGAGGCCCGTCCACACAATAGGCTGCGCTGCCCCCGCCCCGGCCCCGCTCAACCGTGCTTCTTTGCTGGGTGCCGGTGCCGGCTTCCAGCCCATCCGCCCCACGAACAAAGTGGGTGGCGTGAATGAGACAATCGGCCGCGCCTCCCCGCCCGGCCTTCCTCGCCAGGCGCTGCACCGGCGGCTCCACCCTGCCCAGCTCTGCCTGCTGCCACTTCCCGCGAACTTCCCGGGAGACAGCCGGAGCAAGGGGCGGGCGGGAGCGCGTGTGGGCCCAGCCGGCGCTCGGCTTACCTTCCTGGCGGGGCTCAGAGACCGCCCGGCACCCCCACCTGCCGGCTCGGCGTCCGTTGCTCAAAGAGCAGCTGCCCTGCCCGCACCGCCGTCTCAGCAGCACCTCAGGGCATCCCCGCGGCAGCCCGGCCAAGAGACCCCCGCCCGAAGGCTGCACTCGTCCGAGGAGCTGCTTCGGAGGGATATGGCAGGGCTTGCTCGCCTTTTGGGCCTGGCACGCTCGGCTTCTGCGGGGCCTTTGGCCGACTGCCGCCCACTTGCCTTCCCCTCCGCCTCGGGTCCCGCTCCCCACATCCAGCCCATGACAGGGGACGTGCCGCTGCCGGGCCGCCTGCCCTCTCAGAGCACTTTCTTCCTTCTCCCACCGAAAGAAAGAAAGAAAGAAAGAAAGAAAGAAAGAAAGAAAGAAAGAAAGAAAGAAAGAAAGAAAGAAAGAAAGAAAGAAAGAAAGAGAAAGGAAAGGGAGAGAGAGAGAGAGAGAGAAAACAGACAGACAAGAAAAAAAGAGAAAGAGAGAAAGAAAGAGAAAGAAAAAGAAAGAAAGAGAGAGAGAAAGAGAAAGGGAGAGAGAGAGACAAGAAAGGAGGAAGGGAGGGAGGGAGGGAGGAAGGAAGGAAGAAGAAAGAAAGAGAGAGAGAGAGAGAGAAAGAAAGAAAGAAAGAAAGAAAGAAAGAAAGAAAGAAAGAAAGACAGCTTATGACCACAATTGAGCCCAAAATTTTGGTTGCTAAGCAAGAGCATTGAGTTTCACCACATTTTACAAGTTGGCCACGCCCACCATCACATGACCACCAAGCCACGCCCACAGAACCGGTAGGGAAAATGTTTAGATTTCACCACTGAATTGTACTCTCAAAGCTAATGATTTAAGGTGAATGCTGGTTTTAGGCAGATGTGCTCTCTCTTCTGATTTATACAGTCTTTGTTCTGGATTCCAACATACTTGAAATGCTATTATGCACATTGTACACCTTCATTCTACAGTACTGATTTTTGAAAGTGGTACATGGAATTTTTTTGGGGAAGTGCTGTTTTCCATTACAAAGGTCCACTCTCAAAGAATAGGCCAATTGAAAGATAACGTGGCTATGAGAGCAGATCAACTGCTAGGCATGAAATTTCAGCAACCGAGTTTAGAATACTTTTGCCGTTAACTGCTCTGCTAGTAGTAGAGCAGCAATTTTTGAAAAGTAAAAATAAAAAGTTGTCCTTATATAATGATGTGTCTTACATATAATGCTTATGTTCCCATTAGTTAAATCCTCACAAGTTTCAGATATCTTTTGAATTAAGATCTTCTCTATCCATGAAGAGTCGGAACTCTTCTGCCCTTTGCTTAAAAGCTCTTTTGATTTCTTTACTCAGATAAGAGAGCTGGTACCTCTTCTTTAAGTTATGTTTATTTAGCAATACAAGGTATATGTACATTTATGAGAATCCACCTTTGAAACCCATGAAATAGGAGACCTGCACAGGCAGGGAAGGGTCGGAATTGGTGCTGCTCAGTGGCCTTCGGGGCCATCCTGCTTGTCACAATGTAGTAATAGTGAAACAGAGGATAAGAAAGAACAGACAAGAAGTGAATCAGTTCACATGGCAGAATCTTTGGGCAGAGACTCTGCAGTAGCCAGCATTAAAACAATCGGGCTCCATAGCCGAACGTCTGTTTAATACCCTCAAAATAATAACGTTGCCAGCCCTCTTTTGTTCTCTCTTCTTCACTGGCCGGGATGCCCTTCCCTTCTAGGCAGACTTCTGTTTCATCACCCTTGTCGACGAAGGTCAACATGATAGTTGCAAAGTGTCCTAAGAGAGCCAAATAAATTCCACAATCAGTCATGTAGCATCATCGTGGGAAATACATGAAAACTAACCACATACTGATTTGGTGACACAGTTGTAGAAGTCTACCTCCAGAAAAATTTCTTAAAGAATGGAACGGGGCATTTATCTAAGTCAAGCCCCATGAGGCTGGCAGGGGTGGTTTTTTTTTTTTTTTTTTGTTATCTGCATTCAGAATAACTTTATCTGCATCCCACCATCTCCACTTAGACATCTTTTGCTTTGATATTTGCAGCCAAATAACTTACCCTCTGGCCAGGACTTAAATCTCCATTTCATAGCAATCTGCTTTGCAGAAACCTAAAAAAGAAAGAGAATTTATTTACCAAGGAAATATTCATGTGGATAGTTGGACCCTGAGAAAACCCTGAAAAGGGGAGAGACTTCATCGGAAAGCCTGTGTTACCTAGGTAAAAGTCAAACATCTGGTCCTGCTATAAAGTGTCTCTGAAGTGTTGAATTGCTGGGTGCGTGCAGTGCTAAAGCAGAGCATTTCCCTTAGAAAAGGAAAAGCATCACTCTCAGCAAAGTAAAGCTGCACCTGAGTTGAAACCTCTTGCTTTGCACAGCTTAATAAAAGCACGATGCTTTGTCTCTACTGAAATCAAGGACATCTAAATCTTGCTGTAACCCACTGAATTTACCTGACAATGACTTCTCCCTTACTCGATCTGGAAAAACAAACACACTTTTCCCATTTTGTTCATGTTCCCAAATGTTCTCAGGATTTTGAAGCCTGTGATAAAACCACCATGGTTTATTTTCCCAAAGGCACAGCCTGGTTCCAATGTAAACATGGTTTATCTGATCAAAACAAGCTGCTCCTTAATTGCTACCTTCTTCCATAAACTCTATTCCTCCTTCCCTGACTTGCCAATGTCTGCAGAGCCTCACTGCTCTACTCAAGAAATAAGGCCAAGCCATGGTTTGCAACAAGCCTTTCGCTTTTATAATAAAGTTCACAGCAGGAGGCAGGTGGGTAAGTTTAGGTGGCCAATAAAGAGCCCCAAGAGTTGGAGTGGCTCCAGAGAATCCCCTTCCCAGCTATAGTAGCATTAGGGAATAAAATTTTAAAGCAAGTGACAGCTACATGACTCTAAGGGTGGGCAAAGATAGTTGGACCCTGAGAAAACCCTGAAAAGACTAAGCAGAAGGACAGCTGCATCAGAATATCTCTGAGCCGTAAATTTTCATTTACTTGCTTCGGAGAAGCCAGAAGTGGCAATTAACTTCTTTGCAACTCTTCATTCAAGCCAGAAAGAAAGCCATCTGGCAAAACCTTTTCTCTGTTTCTTCCTAATGTTCTCTTATTAGCTTCTACCACCTTCCCTTTCCCCATTTTATTTTCACCTGTATTCCTTTTCTTACTCTCTCAATGGAGGCTGACTTCTTCAGTTTTTCTCAGGCTTGTTCCTTTTAACTCAGCATAATGTCCCTTTCCAAATACTCCCTTTTTCACCTGGGATCCTGCATCTTCTTGTATAACTCCATACAGCAGCAACCAAAATGAAGGTCCAGCACTGCCCAGAAAGGTACTTCTCTTCTCTTCACCTCAACTTGAAATCTCTTTACCCTTTTCTTTCCAAGAAAAACACTTCTCTCTTTGCTTTCTATTCCAAGTTAAGTGTGCCCTTCAATGAGTTCAAGTACTATTTCTTAAGCATTGATGAATTCTGTTTGTGACTATACTGTTTCATCTTTTAAATCTCGTTGCCATTTTTTGCTTTAACAAGATTTTTTTCTTCTCTTTTGCTATGACCAGAAGCTTTCATGCCACATCCTTCTATTTTTATTTTTTTACTCCCCTCTGTACAGTATATGCCCCATTAATCTCTTCTCAAAATTACTTGCTTTCCTTATGTTTCTCTGAATTCACCTCTCATTTTCTTAGTAAAGAGTGAATGGAATTCAATTCCCTATCTCTCACAAATATGAATGTATTAAATTTCTCAGAGATTGTAAAATATTGTTGCTTCTCCTTCCCACTTTCTCCACCTTGCTTCCAGCTTATCTTGCAGTCTTTTTGTAGGCTGTCAAATACAATATTTGCAATTATGGTATGCTAATTATTTAACAAGGGACACGATGGCTCAGTGATTAAAAGCACTGAGCTTGTCAGCTGGAGAGCTGACAGGCCTGGGTTCAAGATTCAAGTTCCGCGCAAGTGTGACCTCCCGTTACTTTGCCCAGCTCCTGCCAATCTAGCAGTTCGAAAGCATGCAAATGCAAGTAGATTAATAGGTACCACTTTGGTGGGAGGGTATCAGCATTTCATGCTGGCCACATGACCATGGAAAATGTCTTTGGATAAGGCTGGCACCCTCAGCCAAGAAACAGAGATGAGCACCGTGCCCTAGAGTTAGACACAACTGGACAGGGAAATCTTTACCGTTACCTAATTATTTGACATACGTGCACTAGCCTTTCTTCATACAATTTACACACTTGGTGAGATCATGTGGGCAGGGAAATAATTGTCCAAAGGAAAGGCACTGTCCAACTTCCAAATAACATACAAAGGACTCATTATTACTAGGTGAACTTACTAGTTCAATGAACTCGCCAGTGACACTCCCATTTAACAGTTGGAATTTTCCTCCTTTATCAGCCTCCACAACAGCAGGTGAGTGAGTAAAAGCTTGCACCATCTACGAAAATAAAATCCAGTCTATTATTAGATTTTCTAGCTTCCAGGTAAGGACTCATCTACTGACTCACACGGACTCTTTTAAAGATTAGAGCAGTTTCATGGATGAAGAAATAGTAGCTCCTCTCATTTCTCATGGTATTTTCAAATCAGGGGAAAGGATGCTTGAAATCAGGACCTTTTAATTCTGAGACAATATAATGCTGACTCTTTTCCTTGGAATACTCTGGAGGCATTTCTGCTATAACAAGTTGGTCACTGCTCTCTGACTGTAACAATAAGTAGGATACCCGAGAAGGGGAAGGACATTGATGGCAAACCATACTAAAAAGCCTATATATTGGGCAAGAAATGGCACAAAACATCTGCAGAAAGTTCAGTATTAACCTACCTCCTGGGTAATGAATACTCTGTAGAGATCCTCTGGGGATGTCAGGAAAATATCCTTCAACTTTATCTTGCAGGTAGGAATCTTAACTCCAACTGATTTAGATGCAGAACTGTTGCCAGCAACTTGTTCATTAATCTAAAATAGTATCACACATCACACAATTAAAATGCCTCTTAGTCGCTTCTGAGCTACAGCCATCCCAAAACTTCTCCAGATAAAAATAATTGCTGCATTACTTGCAACTAATCTTGCTTCTGACTGGAACCCATCAGTTCCTGATAGCAAGCTATATATGATAAAATACAAAACAGCCCACCTTTTGCATTGGCTACATAATTTGAATAATTCATGTCATAGAATATACAGTACCATATTTTTTGGACTATAAGACGCACCGGAGTATAAGACGCACCTTAGTTTTTGGGGAGGAAAATAAGAAAAAAGCTGATTGGCGGGTGGATTGGCCTCCAGGAATACCCCCAATCAGCTGTTCCCAGAGGTGAACTTTAGCAACAGGTTGGTTGGTTGTGAGCTCTGTGCCTTGCTTTTTCAGCCTGTGAAACCTCAGTTTCAGAGGCATTTTTTCAGCCTCAGAAACCTCCTTTTGAGAGGCTGAGCGGGGCTACATTCGGTGTATAAGCTGCACCCAAATTTTCACCCTCTTTTAGGGGGTAAAAAGGTGCGTCTTATACTCCGAAAAATACAGTATATATATTCCAGAATGCAATCTATAAAGCTCAGGATAACTTTATACTACACTATTTAATATGCAATGTAAAGAAATCCTCTGTCTTTTGGGTGCCATTTAAGAAAAGGCACTAAGAAAAGAATCCTTAACAATTTTGCTTAGACTTGCTAAACACCTATGATTTCAAACTGGGTACTCTAAAGCTTACCTTGTGCTTATCTGCCTTATGCACAGGATGATTCTGTGACTCTGACTGTTCACCATTTACTGTAGGCAGAATCATGCCTTGGGTAAATTCTGAAAAATATTAAGAACCGGTGTTCAGAAAACTACTGTACAAGAACTTAAAAAGAAATACACACAAACCTTATCTCCAAAAAGCCAACTTAGGAATACCTGTAGAGCCATTGGGACTATTACACTGTGTCTAACTGGAATAGGCAACCTTTTGTATCCAGAGATCACAACTTCAATTATTTACTTTTTCAGTTTCTGAAAGCTATAAGGGATGCTCTATGAACATAACCTCAAATTCTCTTATGATTTCATATAAAAACCACTTCGTTCCTATATCCATTCTTCTTTTCTGTTTAAAAGCTAACAGTTCAGCTGTTGTGGCCCGCCAGCGTCCCGTGCCGGTCCTTATGGATCCCGAGGACGATGAGGCGGTTGTGGCACGGTACCATCGGCCCGTGCACCTGGCGCCTGAGTCAGAGAGCGAGGAGGCTGAGAGTCAACCAGGGCCTTCTGTACCTCCTGAGGAGCCCATCAGGGCCGAAGAAGAAGAGGAGGAGCCTCTTCTTCTCAATGCTCGGGCACGCAGGGCTGCTAGAAGACAAGAGTGGCTACTCAGGAGGAGGTCTCCTCGAGAGTAGAGCTGCAGGCTAAGTGGCCACACCCTTAGACTATTTAAGCCCTGACCACGCTGAGCCTCGTTGCAGGAAACAACGTTTAATATTACTCTTGATCTTTGTGACTCCAGTCTGCTCGTTTACTTGTTCCAGTACGGGTCTTGTTTCCTGCATTTCTAGCTCTGGGAGTATTGCCAAATACAGTCAGACCTGATCATATTATCTCTTGGACTCTGGCCAGCTGTTAAAGATTAGACATTTACCAGTGGAGGTTTGGAAAAACCTATTCTGCCTTTATTTTGTTTTCAAACTATTATGTTGTTCCTAAGAAGTTATTAGGAGACATTTATTAGTAAAAGAACAATGTTTTGCAGTTTGTGGGTGCGTATTATTGGTGGCTCGTCACTGGGGCAGAACATCAGCATAAAGCCCCTTTTGTCCCTTCTGGGTCCATCTGTACCTGTTTTAAGAGTGCTGATGTAAGTTTCCATAGCGTTGCTGATCTGCTTTGCACCTTCTTGCTTCATCAAGTATAGCAGGTTTGTATCTGGTTCATCTTTTGCAAGACTAACATTGATCTAATAGCAGAAAAAAATATACATTGTCTCAACAGAACATGTCTGCTTTTACCATAGATATCGTATTATACTGCTTCGTAAAATCATTTCTTCAGAAAATATCAAAATAGTTTATGCCTTTGTATATCAGAAGCAATAAGGGTGTGTAAAATATTCCATACATGAAACCACCCTGTGCAAATGATTGCTCCTTTAGGAGGTCTGGGCCCAAACAGAAACTGTGTGTTTTCGAAGTTTTCTTCTGCACAGAGTATGAAATGTTTTTGTTCCAGGTATAGTTCAGATCGATGTGTTTTAAGACAGAAGGCATTAAGAACAGAAAAAAGCCAAGTATATTGATAGTGGTAGCTGAAGGAAAGAAAGAAAAGCAAAGGAAAGTTTGGGGAGGAGGGATAAGCTATTCTGGGAGTTGCTGAGGGGACAAAGAAGGTGATCCATAGCTTTGCCTGCCCTGCCCTGTACAACCCGTCTGGAATGCCTCCAGATGTTGTTTTAGCTGAAACCTACAACAAAGCTAAACATTCCAAGTTCTGTTTCTGTCAAATTGTGGGCCAACCCAAAACAGTCTGATAAAACTTCCAGAATGCAATGGGTTGTTCTGAGCGCAGAACAAAATATATTTCCAATTTTAAGCACACTTCTTTATGACAGAGAGAGAGAGGGAGGGGGAGAGAGGGAAAGGGAGGGGGAGAGAATGAATATCAAGCAGAGAAATAAAGGGGAACCACAATCCTCCAAAAACAACAGTAATGAGATCTGCAATTCCTTTTCCAATGAAATAGCTCTGAGAACTATCAAGTTTACCTCAATGTCATCCATATCATTTTCATCTGAAAGATTGGGAATATCCACATGACCTTTATATATTACACCTGTTTTTGAGGTACCTATAAAACAGAAATATTTTAAATTAAAACTTGGTTTAATGTCATTTTCCCAACAAATTTTGACAAGTTTTGGCATTCTAGAAATGGAAATATAAATGCTTCAATCCCATTTGTATTTCTTTGAAAACACTTCAGAGATTCTGATTTCGTGATATCATCTAGCATTCAACATTTGTCTTGTATAAAAATAAAATAGTAACTCACCTTTCCAAGACAATTTAATGTTCCATTCATAGAAGAAAATCAGTTTTCCTTTGCGATTGTTGATAGAGGCTTCCCCATCTAATTTGCTCACTTCTGTCACTTCACAAGTCCCCTCTGCATTCTCTACTCTAACAGCCAGAAAAAGTGTTTTCAATTTCTCTGATGACCAGTTAGACGCATCTCTTTCAGTCCTAAGAGGAAAAGAAAAAGAAAAAGTGCAATAGCACACATTTTGCATTTATGCTCATATATAATAAAATCCTTCAAGTAGGATTTGCTTAAACATGCGGTGTTGAGTATTTTGCACTGAATTGTACCAAGAGTTTGTAATTTGTTCACCTCTGCAAATTTTGCTACTGGTTCACTTGCATTATCTTTCTTCCTCAACTTAATATTGGGGCAGGGAAAAATGGAAAAAACAGCTAACAACCTCAATGGTTCTACACTCTTTTTCCTTGGGACTGAACTGGCAATTAGGTTCAAAAGATACAGGACCCCTTACTATTTCCTGTGCTATAACTTTATTTAATATAGTTGTCTCGCTCTTTCCTCTTTTGAGATATCCCGCAGACTAATAACTACAATTCCCTCATGATATACTAATAGTGCTCATGTTTCTAGTTATCCAAAGATGGACTATAGTCTGCATTTAATGTGCTAAGCCAACAGGACTGAAGATCCCAGGGGCAAGAAGCAACCAGCATCTATAGCAGGGGTCCCCAAACTTGGCAACTCTAAGACTTGTAGACTTCAACTCCCAGAATTCTCCAGCCAGCTATGCTGGCTGCAGAATTCTGGGAGTTGAAGTCCACAAGTCTTAAAGTTGCCAAGTTTGAAGACCTTTGATCTATAGCCATGATTGCATGGAACCTACCTTCTTTTGATAACTATTGATGTCCCTAAATAGTGTAACATAATAATCGCTTCACATTACAAAAAGCATTTTTACCCACGTAATCTAATGCATGTCAACCCTTAAAAAATATTGCACATTTTGTTTTTTGCCAATAGTCAGACGATTATCTGAATCTGCCAACTTATTCAAAATTCATTTTCCACTACATGTCGGAAGTGCTGCAAGTCACAATAAGGGCTTTCCAAAAATTCTGTCTCATAGTACATTATGCTCAAAGATGTGGCTCTGTTCTATTAGTAGGCACATTAAATAAACTGCAGAAACCTCTTCTGAAGTTTGTTCATTGCATGTTCACTGCACGAAACCAATTCAGTCTTCTCCAAACAGAAAGGAACTGAAAGCCAAGGAATATGACAGCTTTTGCCTCTTGCTTGCTAAGATGGGAAAAAGCCAGAACTCTTGGTTTGCATATTATTATAGGTAAACTTTTTCATGATTTAGCCTTTCCCACTAGTAAGAAGAGCTAAATGAGTCAAATCTGCATAGTCATTATTTTGATTACAATGATGTGAGCAGGTAAGTATAAAGTCTCACTTTGGTTGAGCTTAACTTAGTGACTCATGGACACCTCCAATGTTGTTTCCTTGGCAACAATGAGGAGTTTGCCAATAACTTCTTCTAGGGTTTAGTCTATACATATGAGATTTCCTTATGGTCTACCTTTCAACTATAAATATGGCCTAGCTTTTTCCAAGATCAGCCAGGTTTTGCTTGGTGCTTCTACCTCTTGTAAGAAAAGATCAAAATTTGAACTTCTGACATGAAAAATCAATATGCAAGGCCAATTGATTGTGAATAACTATTCTACATGTATAGAATTTTCAAGCATTTTTATTTTCGGCAATAAAAGAATATCCTTCCTAAACCAGATCAAAATTAATCCAAGATTCGTATAATTCAATATTCTGTCTCCAAAAGTGGCTCTTGACAAAACTTACACAGTATGATGATAACAGTTGTTCTCTTTGTTACTGGAACCTGGCACATAGACTATAATTGTACAAAGAGGTGCTGCGTAGTTATGGAGATTGTCCAATCAACAATGGATTAATCTGCAATAAAATTAATTTGATTTGTATAACCCAGCAATTTCTGGTCACAGAATATTGTACTAGATGAATATAATCTAGGAAGGAAATTCTTTTCTTACAGAAAAATCCATAAACGTCCTAAGGTAGAAAGATATGAAGTGCCTATCCCCTAATGAACTGGTCTTCTGCTTTTGCCATAAGCAGAATTCTTCATTTTCTACATTTTGTAATTAATTTCGTATTAATATGTCAAATGTGTTTTCCTCAAACTGCTTCCCTAGATAACATGAAACTCATAAACTAGAGAGAGCATAGTTTCTCTCCACCCATTTAATGCCATCTTTCTGGCTAGTAAGTGAGCAAATCTGTCAAAATACAGGTTGTCCTTGACTTATGAACTCAATTGAGCCCCAAATTTCTGTTGCTAAGCGAAACATTTGTTCAGTGAGTTTTGCCCATTTTACGACCTTTCTTGCCACACTAGTTCAGTGAATCACTGCACTTGTTAAATTAGTAACACGGTTGTTGAGTGAATCTGGCTTCCCCATTGACTTTGCTTGTCAGAACGTCACAAAAATGGATCACATGATCATGGGGATGCTGTAACAGTCATAAGTGTGAAAATTGGTCATGTCACTTTTTCAGTGCTGTTGTAATTTCAAACGGTCACTCAACAAATGGTTGTAAGTCGAGGACTACCTGTAATAGCCTAATGATTTTGAAAGGTCACGCATAACAAAATACTGTATGACATGAAAATAAAACCCAGACAAGGCATGCTGCATACATTTGCAGAACCTAAACTATTAAAATTTCTGCCACAACTTATCTTTGGCATTGCTGATATTTCATGCTGTAGACAAGCCCCTGAGACAGGAAAAATAGCAATAGCATTTAGACTTATATACCGCTTCATAGTGCTTTTACAGCCCTCTCTAAGCAGTTTACAGAGTCAGCATATTGCCCCCAACAATCTGGGTCCTCATTTTACCCACCTCGGAAGGATGCAAGGTTGAGTCAACCTTGAGCCAGTGAGATTTGAACTGCCGAACTGCAGATAGCAGTCAGCTGAAGTAGCCTGCAGTACTGCACTCTAACCACCGCGCCACCTCAGCTCTTATGGACCTAATGCACACCTGCATCTGTATGCCCAATACAGTCGCCAACACAGACATATACTGTACATGCACACAGCTAGTCCCGCTCTCCGTGATTGACATAGCAGCTTGATATATCTGAAAACAACACTTCTTTCTATGTCAGGAAAAACCTACCGGCTTGTGCAGGTAAATGCTATTAAAAGAGCTTTGCCCGCTTCTGAGAAACTAGCCTATTTCTGTCTATGGAGATTCTCAGTCATCCAGGTTGTGGTTGTCCCCAAAGATGCTTTTTTTTCAGGAGGCCAACTGGAATTTTTTTTGTTTTTTTCTTTGAAGACGTTTCACTTCTCATCCAAGAAGCGTCTTCAGCTCTGATTGGATGGTGGGGAATGGAAGGATTTATATTCCTTGCAGACAGCTGCCCATTTGCATCCTTTTTAGGGAAACTTTTGAGGCCACTTGACCCCACCATCCAGAGCACCTTTGGGGCTAAGCTTATTTCTGGGTTTGGAGAAGAGAAATACTGTAATTCAGGGCAGCAAAAGAAACAAAGATACCCCGGCCAGGTGGGCCACCCACCCCCCGCCTTCCCTCCGCCCCAATTTCTCGCTTTTCTGGTTAACTGTCAAGCCCATGCAAATCGCGCCCGTCCTTGGGAAGAAGTCCCCGCGGATCCCGGCCAAGGTTCCTGCGGAGAAAAACGCCAGGCAGAGAGAGAGAGGGATGCCGAGGAAGCCCGGGCGAAGCGGCCGGGCGAGCGAGCAGAAAGGAACGTGGGGAGCTCAAGGCGACGGCGGCAGCTGCAGCAGCAGCAGCGCCCGAGGCTGAAAGCAGCCGCCCCTTTCGGGCTGCCCCGCAGCGTCCTCTCCCCCTCTCTCACCCACCAATGCCAGTTATTGACGTTGGTTGCATCGGCACGCTGCTCCACGATCCAGCGCGGGTCCCCTTCTCCCCACTTGGCCATCGGCGCCCCGAAGAAGCAGCTCCCGCCACCGCCGCGTCCGCTCCCGTCCAAGCCGAGCGCTGCCTCCTCCTCGCCTCTCTGGAAGCTACTAGAAGCGCCGGTACCGCGCCGCCTCCCGACTTCCGTCACCGGCCGAGCTTCCTTCCGTCCCTCCTCCTCTCCTCTCCTCTCCCCTCTCCTCTCCTCTTCCCCCCACCCCCATAGAAGTGCCATAGAAACGGAGGGGGCGTGGGGGAGAGAGCGGCCGCCGCCGTAGAATGGAGCGAGGCGCTGGAAGGGCGGGGGGAAAGTGGCAGCGGAGGGTGGGTTGTTTTTTTTTTTTGGTTTTTTTTTAATGCGCCGGGGAAATACACGCGCTGCCGCTCTCGGTGTTTTGTCCCCCGAGTGCCGTTTGGTTGTGGCTTCTCCGTGGTGCAAAAACTCGGCTCCATTGAACCGACAGATCGCGCGGGAACCATTTCTCCCAATTTTTTTGGGCTGCTCAGCTGAGTCGGGTGGCAGCACCTGGTCGACCTGAGCGGATCGCAAGTCTGACGAGTCTCCCCCATAGCAGCTACCGCGACCAAAAGAAGGGTCCAGGATAGCGTAGGAACCCTCTTGAAAGGTTTTAACCCTCTTGGCTACCTCTGTGTAGTCCACGACTTACGACCACAATTGAGCCCAAAATGTATGTTACTAAGTGAGAAATTTGTTAATTTCTCACTTAGCAACATATTCTCAAAAATTTGAGTTTTGCCCCATTTTACGACTTTTCTTCTCACATTTGTTAAGTGAATCACTGCAGTTCTTAAATTTGTAATACGGCTGTTAAGTGAATCTGGCTTCCCCATTGACTTTGCTCGTCAGAAGATCACAAAAGGGGATCACATGACCCCGGGACAGTACCACCGTCATAAATGTGAGTCAGTTGTCAAGCATCTGAATGTAAATCACGTGACCATGGGGATGCTGCAACAGTGTGAAAAATGGTCATAAGTCACTTTTTCCAGTGCTGTTGTAACTTTGGTCACTAAATGAACTGTTGTAAGCCGAGGACTACCTGTATTAGGAAAAGAAAATGATTTATCAATTCTGTTCCAAGGCTCTCACAGCCCTAAAAGCACGACCATCTTCTAGATGATTTCACATGTATTATTCTTTGGCTAACAGGAATTTAAAGGTAACACATATTATAGCAAAGTCCTCCTTTTTAGTGTATAAGGCTTTCGTAAATATGATACCTCCGATGGGACCAACCTAAAGTATACGGTTTTTGAAGTTCTACTATGTATATTATTTTTGTGGCTATATTTCACGCATGGGTTTTGATTCAAGCGAATTAAAGTAATGCACATTCATTCATTCATAAGCCCAAAAGTTAATTTTTTTTACTCAAAATCCTGTCCTTTGTGCACATTTGTTCATTATTTTCCATAGGTTTGTCCTTGCTGTATCTCCACGGTCTCAGCTATGTATGGTTCCGCCAATCAGGAGTGTCTTGATCTCTTACGCTTCTTGGCTCTTTAGCTAGTTGACTCCAGCACCGGGCAGCGGAAGAATATTGACTCCTCTGTGATTCCGTAGTCATGAAAGCGAAGTAAAGCAGGAAGCGGAAAAGGAAGTATGGCTTCATGGAAGTTATATTTCAACTTGTAGTTCAATTTTTTTAAGGCATTTCATCCCGGGAAACCAAGATACGAGGACGTGCTGGGATTTGTAGTTTCCTTAAGCAGCAATAACCTCTTGATATATCAAAGGCGAAGCCACAGCTTGGAAAACATCACTCCCGTGATGCTTTTCGGAGGCAGCCTGCTCTCCCTGGCTACGGCGGTATCCGAGAGCCGAGGACCCAACCGAGTCGTTCCGCCGGGGAAAGGGCGGATTCGCTATTGAACATGGACCGCCGCCCCGCATGATCGGAGACTCGGCCGGTTCGCTCGTTCTCGTTTCTCGTGGTCTGGCCTGCTTTTTCGAGGGTACCTGGGTCCGCTTGTTTCTTTTGGGGCGTCATTTCTAGGTTGGGGGCGTACCGCTTCCTCCCATCAGTTTAGGATCGAGAAGGTAAAAGCTGGATTCCGGGCGGGAGGTAGCAGCTCCACGGATCATCTCGTGTAATTCGCGTAGGTGGAACACACACACAATCCCCATTTAAGCTTGGGACAGGCAGAGGAGAAAAGGGAAAAACGACGGCAAATGCAATTTTGTCCCCCTCCTCCCCCATGCTGTTAAAATGTTATTTAAAATATAATTGCAGTTGAGGATGAAGATGAAATAAAACGTGGGTCTTCCCTCCAAGATTCTAATAAGGAGAAGGTGAATGGATTAAACGTCAGGAATAAATCCAGTACAAATTTATTTGCAGCTGTGTTTTGGCGATGCCACAGAATATTAGTGCTCCTTATATTTAGAGTGAAATGTTCCCTGGATGTGCCTTTTTTGTCCAATTCATCACAGACATAGACAAGTGTACATGTATGAAATCTATCATTGTTGAACTGCTGCAAAAGGTATAGATGTAAAGTACCTGAGAACAGTATATAAGTCAATTTTCCATGTGAGGGCAATTGGCCCCAGATAAGTGACTAAATCTCCAATAAAACAACCCCTTTAAAATTGGAGTGCTAATTTGTTCCACACTTACTTATTTACTTACTTAACAGATGGTATTCAGAAAATGTATTTGTTAGTAATAACTGCTATGCTACAAATCCAGTGAATCTTTTAAAAATAATGAGGGAAACGTGTGGCACCAATTTAATAGCTATGTTCATTTCAGTTGATCTATGTTTCATTGAATATTTATTAAAAAGGGAATGTTAAAGTATTTTGAGAAATATAATTTTGATAGTTTTGACTTTGGTTTTTATCTTGGTACGAGAGCTGACATCCTGTGGGGGAGATTCTATGGAGATATCTTTGGCAACTGGTATTTCATGTATGGGAATAGAAGTTCTATAAATTTGTAGATGTGTGAAATATTGTTCAGGATGTATTGACAAGTGATATATCAAAATGGCAATGTCAGAATAGGATAGGGTTAGGGTTAGGGTTAGGGTTAGGGTTAGGACAAACGTCAGTAGAAGGATATTCTGTCACTTTTTTCTTGGATCTACCTCTTAGTGTGTTATTCCTAGCTACTAGTTAGATTGATACTTTTGTTTCAGTGGCTATGCATTATAGTTTTGAGAATATCCAGCATACAAATCTTTCTCTGAAAATTTGGCTATAATAAAATAATAAATAATGCTGTACTCTAGATATCTACATTGCAATTGCAATCAAAATGATAATTTTTATCATTTTGCAGATGAGCAAGATGAAGGTTGATGAAGAGGAATATTGGAACAGTTCCAAATGTAAGGCCTTTACTTTTGATGATGAAGATGACGAACTGCTTCAGGTATAATTTTTATCATGAAAAAATGGTGAAAAGAGTACATTTTCATGCCCTTGCCTGAATTTCTGCAGAAAATAGAAATCTGCATACAGAATTAGTGTTTTGTATCTTATATTTGCTTTAAAGAGATTAGGGATAACTTTGCAGATTTTGTTATAAATTGGAAGCAGAGTTGTTAATCACATTTGTTTGGATGTGTGTAATTTATGCGGTATATAGTGCAGAACTGAATTTCCTTCATTAAAAAGTAGTTTTTATTTCTTATGATTATAGATAGATAGATAGATAGATAGATAGATAGATAGATAGATAGATAGATAGATAGATAGATAGATAGATAGATAGATAGATGAAAAAGAATATAAGCATGAAAATGCGTTCCCATAGTTTTAAATTTCTATTCCATATGAAAGGATTTGTCTGTGAATATGTACACTACACCCACGATTTACTGGATCTCATTTGACAGACTTTGGATGCAACAGACAAATCCATTTGCCATTTTGTACAAAATGGGCATTCAAGTCTAACAGATGCATTTCTCCCCTATACGTTCACTGAAGTGTTTGCAGATGAGAATGTAGGAATGAATGGATCTTTAAAAAGATGTGATACACACAGAATACATTCTAATTTGGTGTCTCAACAGAGTGACAAAAGTTAGTGCTTCCTGGTGTGTATGATTGAGGAAGGGCTCAAGCTATTGAAGTGAAAAGTTGTGGAGTTTATTTTAATACACATTATATAGGAATGAACCTGGTTTACGTATGATATCAACTCTTTAAGGGGATGGCTGGGAAGAGCACTGAGCCCATGAAGTATCTTCAAATAGTTCTAGTCTACCTCAGGAGATAGTGCTTGATACTGGAGGCATAAGGAGGCATCTTTAAAATCTGGTATCCTAGAAACTAACTTTGCTAAGACTTTCTCCTTCAGAAAAGTGAGGATTGTGTGTAGGAACTCTAGTTATAGTGCCTAAACATCAGGGGTGAAATCCAATTTTTTTTACTACCGGTTCTGTGGGCGTGGCTTGGTGGGCGTGGTGTGGCTTGGTGGGCGTGGCTTGGTGGGCGTGGCAGAGGAAGGATACTGCAAAATCCCCATTCCCACCCCACTCCAGGGGAAGGATACTGCAAAATCTCCATTCCCACCCCACTCCAGGGGAAGGATATTGCAAAATCTCCATTCCCACCCCACTCTGGGGCCAGCCAGAGGTGGTGTTTGCCGGTTCTCTGAACTACTCAAAATTTCTGCTACCGGTTCTCCGAACTACTCAAAATTTCCACTACCGGTTCTCCAGAACCTGTCAGAACCTGCTGGATTTCACCCCTGCTAAACATACTGTTCTTACTGCCAATGATAGAGGAGGATCCTGGGTGAGAATCCTATAACAGGGCCACCAGTTTAGAAATTTATCAACCCTGCAGCAAAGTATACTACTGTTCCAGTTCTACCAGTCCTAACCTAACTTAGTAAGGCTATGCAAGTTTTTAAAATGATTCAGAAGAAGTGCTTCAGAATGCATTGGCTGCAGGACCACTTTAAAGCAGTCTGATGTAAGAAAAGGAAAGGACTGGTTATTCTATAGAAGGAAAACATCGTGGCCTTTATTCAACTTAATCATGGGAAACTGAAAAAAAAATGCTCAGGTTTCTCAGGTTTAATAAGAATTTGTAATACAGTGCACATTTCAAGAAATTTAGGAGTAGCTGATACAATCTATGGAGTTATGACAGAACTAATATTTATTTTGTTGAGAAGAACGGTTGTAGCCTAAGCTGATAGGGACTGTAAATCTAAGAAAATCTGGGGTTTGTCTTAAGAGATGAACTATCTTACAGTGGTCCCAAACAATAGAAAATACAGCAGTCCCACTAAATGCTCCAACTGTAATCAGAACATAGAGTATAATAACCCAGACTTCATCCTGACATTGTTTTTATTCCTAGTTGAAGGAATCCAAGAGAGCAGTCAATAGCCTTCCAGATATAGATGATGATGATGATGACCTTGAGAGGTTCAGCTGGAGTGGGGAACCTGTGGGCAGTAAGTGCAGTAGTACTTTGTTTGATTTGAGGAGATTCCTTTAAAAGCATAAATCTATGTACCTTGGTTGATGCCGCAGCTATCAACCAGAATTGCACCCTAAATGTATTTTGGAGAAGATCCATGTTTAAAATTTGGGTGCTGACAAAGTCTAATGGCTTCATTCATTTTCCTCTGCCCAAATTTTCTTTTTTAGTAGGGAAAAACTAAATAAAGACAAGCAATTGAAAGTATACAATAGTCTCTCCAGTAACTTCAAAGGAAATACCTTATCTTTTATAAGCTAAAGAACTGCAATATCTGATAATGTTATATCAATGTCTGTAAGTCCTTAAGAATACCTTAAATTGGTATTGACAGATTTGAAATTGATTTATCAAAAATTGTATTTTGAGTTTATTGAACTCCACAAATAATATAGTGGATATCAGCTTTTCTTAGTTTGTGTAACAATATTGAGGGCTAATTCACTCATTTGAGCTGGTCTTGAGAATTACTGGCATCCTTTTGGAATAACATCTAAACATTCACAAGTAGTTAATGGAAAAACCCATAAATGTCAATGATGTTAATATCATACTAAGTCATATCCCAAATTTTGCAATCTGGATTGTAAAAAGGATCATTGTAAAAAAATATTTATTTATTAAATAAATTTATATAGCCACCCAGCTCACACATAGGTGACTCTAAGTGGCTTACAAAATTTAACAAATCCACCATATAATAAAACCTATTAAAAAAACCCCACCCTATCCTCTATGGCAGCAATAATACAACCAAATCAGCCACTTGATCGGCTCTGTCTCCATTCGTGGTCTCCACACCCACTGATAAAACCATGTTTTAAAATACTAATCTACAAAAAACCTAAACAAAGAGAAAAAAGAAGAAGAAAAAAATAGAAAAAAATAAAAAGTCCAAATACCAAATATCTAAAATTATATATTTAACATGTTGAAATCACTGGCTTATAAAAAATACCTTATAAAACTATGTTATCAAACAGACAAGAATTAAAAATATCTAAAAACGTTATTCTACTGTTGTAAATTATCATACCTATACTAAGCATACTGTTTCATTTCCTGTTTAGTTGAAAATTTGCCATTTCCAAAATAGATACATTAATAATATTTGTCTTTGCTAAAGAATGATACCCTTTTCACAGATCGATCTCTCCCTCCCTCCCTCCCTTTATAGGCATTTCATGGTCAATCAAAGAGACTGCCTCCAGCAGCAGTACCTCTGAAGGAAGGGATCTGAGTCAGCAAAAGGGCTCTTCCTATGCAGCTATACCCAAGCAATCATCTTCTTATTCACTGAGCAGCTTTTTTAAAGGTAGAGTATTGATTACGGGGGCGTTTGTTCAACAGAGCTATCCTCAGAAGCATCAGAATTGCATGATTCAGCTTGCCTGATCAAAAGATTTCTTCATCTCTGGCTGTTCACCAACTTGTGATTGGCAGAGTATTAGAGCAGTTGTTTGTCAATTTTGGTAGCAAGTCTGTGCAAGGTAACATTTGTTATGCACTCTATATACTTATTACCTGGTATCTTATTGTGCAAAAGGTCACTGTTTTTATGCTTTTTAAAATATTTTGTATGTTTTTATGTGAAATACAATGTTTTCTTTCTCAGGAACAGGATAAATGCAGCATAGGCAAAGATTGGTCCTTGAGACAAGGGGGGGGGGGAAATCTGTCCAGTCTTCAGCAGTTGTTCAACATTTTTAAATGAGATGTTCATAGAAGTTGTGCAATTATACATCTTAATGCATGCTGTTTGGCTTTTTTTTTTTACAGCTATTGGCTGAATAGGCTTCTAGTTAGATGAAATAATGACTTCATTTCTGTCTTTCATATTTGTGCTTTACTTCTAGGAAGAAATAAGCATGGGAGTTTTCAGTCACTTTCAGATGGTAAGGAGATTGAATTTAGTCTTAAGCTTGCTAAAAGGAAGGTTGCTTCTCATATACCATTGGAGAAATTAGTTGCATCTTTTCTATATGACAAACCATGCAGATTGCATAGGAATATAAATATATGAGCTCACATCTTATTTTCTACAAATTTTTCCTTTCTGGCGTTTCCTTGCAATCGTTGTCCTTTTACTTCATTCAGTTTACTCTCCAAAGAAAAGCTCTCAAGAAATTACTGAAGGCAAAGTGCCTTCTATTGAGTTCAGGATGTAGTGTCAGGTCTGGCCCTGCCATTAGGAAGAGAGAGAAAGCCAGGATATACCAGCTAGAAGTTGCAGCCCCTGTTCCATGCTAAGACTAAAGAACAGCAGTAGGGCTGTCTCTGAAGAGAGGAGTATGTATATCTTTCCATAGAAGGATGAATTGGCATTTGAAAGTTTCAGTAAGATATTTTAAAGCATACATCCTAATAGACAAGAATCAGGACAGTATTTGGACTCTGACCTTGAAATTGCCATTGTTTGCTTTGTTTGGTTTTTAGAAACAGATGCTTTTGTTTGTGCGTTTAGACGATTCTTCTTGTTTCTTGCTTTAACTGGCATTATTGTTACTTTGGTGCTGAATCACACTTAGTGACTATGAGCCATAGAAGGGGCAAAAAGCATAGACAGATGAGAACTTAATTCAGAAAGTTTGCTCTTTTTCTGTTCTTCCTTTTTCAGCTCTTATAGACACAGGATTTAAAAATTATGCTCCAGAATTACGCAGACCAAAAGGAGATTATAAGGTTAGTATATTTATTGGAATCTGAAGGAAGGAGAGAATTAAATAGTTTAGAATCAGATGACAAAACCTTATCCTAAATATAAAAGCTCACATCATCTCTTTTTACCCAAGGACACTTAAACAACTGAGTACGCTTTTTGTGCATATGCATACGCTATGCATACAATTGGGCTGTAAGTCTAGGCAAGGAAATTGGAAGCTTACAAAACAGTAACTATAGCATGGTTTGCTAACTGTCTTTTCCCAGGCAAATATATTGCCTTAGCAGCAGGTTTCATGTTTTAAAAGAGATTAAAAGAGTTTTTTCTTAATTAATGTCTGAAGAGAAAAGAGATTAGATCATAGAATCATAGAAACCTTTAGTTGTCATCTGGCTCAAACTATTCCTTGATGCAGGATCAGCTAAAATCAGTGGTTATACAATCTCTGTTTGAAGTCCTCCAAACTTCCTGAGACAACCTATTCAACTGGTTGACAGCTCTTATCTAATGTCTACCCTATTACCTTTGTAGAGTGGTTCTATGGTTCTAGTCCTGTCATCCAGAACGAAATGGAACAAGTTCATCTCCTCCTTTATTTGCTGTAGATGTTATCAAATCTCTCCCGTGGCTTCACTTTTGCAGGCAAAACATGCCCTAGCTCTTTCAGTGATTAAAGTAGTGACAAATTAAAAACATGGGTTCCAACCCAAGATTCCTATCTTGCCATTATGTCCTATTCCTATTATTTTTTCAAGTTTGCAAGCTCCCTGAGAGTTGCCTGGTAGGATGCCTGGAATGTTATTTGTCTCTCTCCCCATATATCTTAGTCACAAGTCATAACTGGATCTTTCAAAACCCGTAAGACATTATCGGTGGTTTTTATTTTCATTTTACTCTTTCAGGATTACAATTCTGATTGGAGCCCTAACGATACAGTAACACGGCTGCAGAGAGGCAAGGTAGGAAGTGGAAACAGGATGAGCTTTCAGAAAGCTCACCTTATGCTTCAAAAAATTTAGAAGCGACCGTTAATTCTCGACCTACAGCCATTCATTCAGCAACCATTCAGAATTACAATGGGACTCTAAACGGATGGTAGTTATGACGGGTTCCCAGAGTTCTGCCTGTACCAACTTCCTGCAGTCATGTGATTGCGATCTAAATGCTTGGCATTTGGCTTGTACTTATAGCCACTTGCAGAATGCCAACAATAACATGATAGTGATTTGCAAACTTTTCCGCCGGCATCTCCAGAAAGTCAATGGGGAAACAAGCAGGGAACATTGCAAGTTGTTGTTGGGATATCTCACCATTTGTGCACCTCCCCACACCTCCTCTGCCTCTTGTGCACCTCCTTGTATCATCACACACCTCCCCAGCCTTCACCATGCCTCCCTTGCACACCCTTTCCAATCCTTGCCTCATTGTGCATCCTGGCACACCCTCTCTGAGCCTTGGCGCTCCTCCCTCGCACTACTGTGCACCCTCTCCAACACTCATTATGCCTTTCCTGCACCATCATGCACTCCCACAAACACTTCCCGAGCCTTGCTGTGCCTTCCTTACATCTCCACCCACCCACTCATGCCCTCCCCCACCTTGCAGCAGTCATTTGCCTGCCTGCTTGAAAGCGACCTGGGACTTGCAAGTTCCTGCTTGCTTCCCCAATGACTTGATTGTGGAAAGCCAGCAGAAGGTTGCCTTGTCAGCTGTGGAATTCAATTAACAACAGCATCCAGGACTGAAGGGATTGTTGTCGCTTAGCGATGGAAGTTTTAGTCCCATTTGCCATCGTAACTCAAGAACAATCTATAAAAGAACATTTTTATTCCTACTTTTGAATCTATTAATTTTTTATCTATCATCTATCTATCTATCTATCTATCTATCTATCTATCTATCTATCTATCTTGTCTGTCTGATATTAGAGGTGGAGACCCTTTGAGAGCTGTATGCAATGTAATTTCATTTTAATGTATGTCGATTAGTGTACATTCAAAGTGACAATAAATCTATCTATCTATCTATCTATCTATCTATCTATCTATCTATCTATCTATCTATCTAGAAAGGTTTCTCACACTATTTTTGCATAGTCACTTGGCAATATGGTTATTAGTAGTTTCCTTTTCTGCTGGAAAGACATCTTTGACATCTTACTGTGAAAAAGAAAATGAAGTCCTCTGCATGAAGACCAATGGGAAATTATGCTAGGACTAACAAGTTCTAATGCCACAATCTATTTTACATTATAACTATATCTTACGTTCTGCTAACTTCGGAGCAAAAAAAAATATCCATCAACTTGGTTTTAATTCTTGAGAACTCTCAATTGATGGCTAGAGGAAAACAAGCTATCTTTAATAGACATAAAGATGATCCACAATTAGTTGCTTTAGAGCCACTAATCAGATATATCAGATATATTTGCATAGCTTTAATGCCTCTGAAGTACCTTAGATATTTTTAGGAACTGTTTAAAGTAAGATCCTTTGAAGTGGAAGATGCTGCCCAGCTTTTCCTTTGCCATGGAGATTAGGAAATAAATGAAATTACTTGAGGAGGGATTATCAGGGAGACATAAGTGGAACATCCAATTTTTATGGATCCTCGGAGTTATAACTGGGGTTTTACCTGAACACTTGGCCTGTGTAGTTGGGTTAGAATGACTTCAAGATTTTCTTGAAAGTGCCAGAAAGAGGATTCCTACTACAGTGGGTAGCGCTTGATGATGTAAACCCAGAGGCATAGTACTAAATGACAAACTGTTTTTCCTCAGTGGCTGAGGTTTCTGGGGCTTATAATTAGGCTAAAGCTGTCTCCCTGAAAGCAATCACTTCCACTGGTTGTCTCTGGAATTGCTCACACAATCAGCTAGCCAGGCGTAGTTATAGATCTTTCCAATATTGTTTTTGTTTATGAATCTCACTCTTCTCTAGGTGTGTTCCTTGGAAAGGTTCCATTCCTTGCAGGACAAATTACTGCTGCTGGATGAAGCTGTTGCGTTGCATGATGGGAATGTTATTACAGCTGTAAGTCCTGCTCCAATGTATAGTAGTGGGGGATGCGAACGGCAGTTCAGTTTGACCCATTTAATTTCTATTTCTGTATATGAAGATGTGGTTACTTTTATATTATTTTTTTTCATAAATTATTCCCCTAAATTGCTGGGATCTTCTAGATGAGGCAATTGATCTTTTTGTTTTTGTTTTGCTGCTACAAAATATTTTGGAATGCAAGGCATTGGTTCAGCTACTTTTGCCACCAAGAAATGAAGAGTGAATTAAATCTTATAAGACCCCTTAAATATTTTTAAAATTTTAAAATGTCCAAAAATCCAAATGATCATGCAGCAAGCAGGAGTCCCCAATGGTTTTTGTTTTTTTCCAAAGTAGTGAGCACTTATAGAATTTAGGGAGGATGTTACCCACACTTTTACAAAATAGTTGCCAATGGCCATATGGCCAGCTATAAACAGGCAGTAAATCTATAAAGACCTGGCTTATCAGTTGTACAAATAAAGGCAAGATATCAATCAATCAATTGTAGATGAAAGGATGGTATAATGGACCCTGGTTCTGTCTGTTTTCCTGCAGATACTCATTTTTCTGAAAAGAACCTTAAGGAAAGGTATGTAATGTCCAGGATTCCCAAATAGATTTATAAATGTATCTGCATAAAGTATGTATAGCCTACTTCTTCTCATACAAGTCAAGCTGACAGATCCCCTGTGCTTTTCAAGACAGTCGTTTTAGGCAGTATAAATTGATTTTATAATCTCATGAATTAAATTAAAATTTCTTTATATATAGTGGGGAAAACATTGTTGCTGCAGAGAGTGGTTGTAATTGGATCTGCTGAGCATAGAAGCCAGTTCCCATTCATTAGCATGGATACGTTTTTTCAAATGTAGGAATCTTAAGATGTGTGGACATCAGATCCCAGAATCCTCCAGCCTGCGTGGTGGCTGAAGAATTCTGGGAGCTGAAGTCCAACATCTTAAATTTGTCTAGTTTGAAAAACACTGCCATAAATACTATCATGCTACATATTACATTCTATAAAGAGCATCTTTTTGGTGGCAAATTCAAAGTTTACCATTTTTGTAATCATATGTTGGCTAGCTGAAGTGTGTCAGATTTTCTTTCTTGTTAGAACTTTTGCAGTGCATAAATTACCTTTTCCATCACATATAAAATAAGGCCATCCTCTCTCAACTTGTCAGCTATTGAAATAATGCTTTATCTGTTTGGACAACACAGCTGAACAGGGAATTAATTTATCCTTGAACTAGCAGACTGAACCACAGTGTTGTTTTGAGCTAAAATTAATTTTTAATTTTTAATTCCAGTATTGAATCCCATGCTAACCCTCTTTCTTTTGACTCATTAACTATTACATTGCAGCATTCCCTTTTAATGACAACAATAGTACTGGTCAGATTTTACATATTTTAGCAGTATGCCACAAATACAACAACAAAGCTGGAATTTCTAAGTTAGAGACTCCCTTATAAGCCAGCTTTCTGTTGCCTCCATCCCGTTAATTAACAAAAGGCAGGGCACTGACGTGCAGTATACTGGCATAGCTAAGGTGATCCTTTCATTTCTTCTGATTAGTCGACCATATAGTAAGCTGACTTGTCCCAACCTTGGGCCCTCCAGATGTATAGGACTACCCTTCCCATCCTCTCTTTCCAGGATGGCCAACAGATGTGAAATACTTAAACAAAAAAAAGAGTGAGGGGATTACTCAGGCCTGATCTTGTTAGACAAGCACTTCTTCTCTTTACAACTAGAGATCCTGTTCAGAGAGCTGGAGATGCGGCAAGTTGCTTTGCGCCATTTAATACATTTTCTCAAGGAGACTGGAGACCAAAAACTTCTCCTAGACTTGTTGAGGTAAAAGCCCTTGTGAGCATACAGCCAAAACTGACGTCCGAGCAGGAAGTTGAACAGGTCTGGTACATGGTTTTTTTTTTTTCCTTTCTAGATTCCTGGGCAGGACTGAGGAAGTTGCAGTGAGTATCCCATGTTGCCTAGACTCTTTTTTTCTTTAAGTGGGAGGAAACAATAATATGCTGAGAAATTGAAGGCAAGCCACACAGTACTTACTCTCAGTTAGGAAAAATGGAAATTATATTCCTAATACCTCTGGAGGGAATACATTTGAGTAGATGGGGCCAGGACTATCCAGCCTTGATTGAATATTTAATCTGTTCTCCTCCTGAGCCTGTTTTGTCTTGTTTCCACCATCTCCAGCTGACCCAATACCGTGAACATTTGACTATCTCAGATGCTGAGAAAAAAAAGGAGTTTCTGAAAAGTTGCATTGGGTAAGTGAAAGTTATGGAGAAATAAAGGAAGAATAAGCCTTAGAGCAGGGGTGTCAAACTCGCGTCGTCACGGTGTCGTCAGGTGACGTATTGGGACTTTTCCCCCCTTCGCTAAACTGGGCGGGGGCGGGGCCAGCACATGACGCATCCGGGCTGCAGGCCGCGAGTTTGACACCCCTGCCTTAGAGGTAAAGTAATTGCAGCATTAATGGGAAGGAAGCGTTATTGTTTCCCACAAAGTAAAACAGTGGAAATGTCAGATGTGCCTCCGTTCAAAACCCAAGAAAGAAAACCCCCAACTCCATGTTTGTAGAGAAAGGTACTTTTACTGGGTAAGAACTGATAGCAACAAGTTGAAAGCAAGCTCTGAGGCTAAAGGCGCGAAAATTACATATTGAAAGCAAACCCAAATCCCTCCCCCCAAAGACCCGGGCTGACCAACCAATCCCCATGCCTCCAAGATGTCATGTGGGGCGCATCTTCAGGTGGAGCCATCGCATCTGGAGCTGAGACAGTTGACTTTGAGCTGGCTGTAAACATGTCCAGCCAACAGCGCAGTAGATGATGAGAGCTTCCCTCCCTCGGCTCTCTAATCAGACATATACGGAGACATCTCCAGCACAACTTCCCCCCCCCAAATACCTAAGCCTCCCCCCTCCTCCCATTTTCTATGACAGCCGATAGCAAGCAAGTAGCATGGAGGCTGACAGGAAAGCTATAAGGAAGAGGCTTTTCTTTGGGGAGAAGAAAGTAGAAATAAGGAAAAGAACGTCATCTATATACCATTAAAATACTTTTCATGACTTTTAACTGTGAAATGGTGTATCACAGGGCAACAGTTTTTGAACCAAGGTACCGCAAATGGGTTAACTTACAGAACGTGTCCAAAATCTGGTACCTATGACTCCCGGGGGATTTAAATTTGGGGTAGTTGTGGCTGTTTCAGCCCTGCTGGCTACTGATGGGCTGCTGATGGGGTCATGTGATCTTCATTTTTCATTTCTGTGACAGTTTCCCAGGTTGTCTTGCAATCCCTCACTCTCTCCCCCACCTAACAGCAGCCATTAACCTGCCTGCTGAAAAAAGGAAGGGGAGGGAGAGGGAGAGGAGATTTCAGATGCTCCCAGCCAACTTCCCACAAAGAAATTCAAGGGGGAAGCTGGTAGGAAATTGGAAGTTGCTCCTGTTCCTACTGCTTTTTTTGCCCCTTGGTCATTCTGTTTCTCGATTTAGGTAAGGAAGTATGTCTGAAAAAAGATGGCGTATGGGTTGTCTAGTAGTTATAGTTATGCATTGTGTAGAGAAAATAGATTTGGGAGATGTTTTTCTCTACAGTTTTAATAACAAGGCCGTACCGGCAAATTTACGACCAACAAAAGGACGGTTTTGGTTAGAAAACAGTTCAAACTGTAGGAGCATAAATGACTGCCTCAAATGTTTTGCTAGTCAACACATGAAAAGTTTTTAAAGAAACATAGACAAATTAATAAAGAATAACACTATCAATAGTTGCTACCCAAACATTACCAAGTTCAAATGCATTGTAATATCTAATTATCGGTTGCTTGAGTGGCTGCTTGTATAAGATTTTCATAAACGTCTAGCTGACCATTTTGGCAAGTACCGTGTTTCCCCGAAAATAAGACATCCCCTGATAATAAGCCCAATCGGGCTTTTGAGCGCATGCGCTAAAATAAGACCACCACCCCCGAAAATAAGCCCCCCAAAAAACTATTTAAACACATGCGCAGCTGGTCCCTGCCATTTCCTCTGGTTGAGCTGAGGTGGCGCAGTGGTTAGAGTGCAGTACTGCAGGCTACTTCAGCTGACTGCTAGCTGCAGTTCGGCGGTTCAAATCTCACCGGCTCAAGGTTGACTCAGCCTTCCATCCTTCCGAGGTGGGTAAAATGAGGACCCAGATTGTTGGGGCAATATGCTAACTCTGTAAACCGCTTAGAGAGGGCTGTAAAGCGGTATATAAGTCTAAGTGCTATTGCTTGCCACGCAAACAGCACGAGGTGAGGCGAGGCCGGATGGGGGGGGAAAGGGAGGGGGAACATGCCCCACGCACCCCACATGCTCTTACCTACTGTAACGGCCGCTTCCGCCACCGGACCTCTTCTGCATGCTGATGGCCGCCACAAAAAGAGCAGCAGGCCCAGCGACGTGCCTCGCGTCCCACTCCACTGCCTCTAGCAACCGTGGCCACTTTTGCAGCTGCAAAAGCGGCAGGAGGTCCAGTGACATGGCCCATGCGTCTCTGGGCCTCGTTGCTTGCCCCACGCACCCCACACGCCCTTACCTACCATAACGGCCGCTCCAGCCACTGTGCCCCTTCTGCACGCTGATGGCTGCCGCAAAAAGAGCAGCAGGCCCAGCAATGCGCCTTGCACCCCACTCCGCCGCCTCCAGCAACAGGGGCAACCAAAGGTGGGAATCTCCCCGGCGTTCTTGGTGCTCGCCCGTCTCCCATCCATCCCCCTTGCCTGCAAACTCCTGCGCCGCTCCCACCTCTCTGCTGGGCAACCACCAGCAGCCCCAGACGTGCGCATCACCGTCCAGACTTGCTGCACTCAAAGAATGGCGCAAACTTGCCGCCCTTCCCCTCGCCCCCCATCCTTTTTCCTCCCAGCCATCACTTTGGCATGTGCCCAAAGCCCGCGCCTGCCCGGCGCCCTTTTCCACAGCACTCACTTTGTTCCCTGCTGAACTTCCACCAACTCTCCCCGTTCACCCCTGCATTCTCGCGGCCCTGCGCCTGGCTCTTTATCAAGGGGGGTGGCAGGTGGGGAGGGGTGGGGCCCGGGAGAAGCGAGACGCGCGTCTTACCTGACTTCCAGCTCCGTCGCGTTTCTCACCGTTGTGTGCAGGGAAAAAAACTTCTCGCGAGTTCAATTACTTCCAACTTCTCGAACTCGCGAGAAATTTTTTTTCCCTGCACACAACGGTGAGAAACGCGATGGAGCTGGAAGTCAGGTAAGACGCGCGTCTCGCTTCTCCTCGGCTCCATCCCTCCCCACCTGCCACCCCACTCGATAAAGAGCTGGGCGCAGGGCCGCGAGGACGCAGGCGTGGACGGGGAGAGTTGGTGAAAGTTCAGTGGGGAACAAAAGGAGCGCTGTGGAAAAGGCAGCCGGGCGGGCGTGGGCTTTGGGCACACACTGAAGCGATGGCTGGGAGGATAAAGGATGGGCGAGGGGAAGGGCGGCGGGTTTGTGCCGTTCCTTGAGTGCAGCAAGTCTGGAGGGCGACACGCAGCGTGTGCACGTCGCCCTCCAGAGGTGTGCAGCCAGTGCGAAGAATGGAGGTGACGGTGGTGACGGGACATCCGGTCCCACGCTCGCTGCCTCCTGCATCTCCAAAATAATAAGACACACCCCGCCCCCGGAAAATAAGGTCAAGCGCTTATTTCGGGGTTCAAAAAAATATAAGACAGGGACTTATTTTCGGGAAAACATGGTAGAATGTGTGGCACGCGTTTGATTTGGACCCACATAGCTCTTTTTGTATTCAGTGAATAGCTTGTAAAGTTCATTAGGCCAGAATTATTCCCTTTTAACTGAACTTGTAGGGTATCCAATTGGACAAGACTGCCTCACTGCACCTGCTTTTGAATAAATATGATTGTGTTTTATACAAAGGAAGAATGCAAAAGTGAACTCCCACCACTTCTCCAACCTAGGTTGCCCTTTTCATTAGAGGATGCTGCTCATGTTCAGGATCATTATACACTCTTGGAGAGACAGATCATCATTGAGGTAAAGTCCCGCTCTGCCACTGGGTACATGGCAGTGACAATTATTCCAGACTTTTTGGCTTTCACCTGCTTGTTGTAACACCAAGCTTTTTATGCGGAGTAAAAAGAAAAGTAGACAGGGCCAAAATATTAAATCCTTTCTCTTCTCCCCCCCCCCCCCATTTCTGGATCAGAGGGTTGAGGAGAAAAACAGGTACCATAAACCTTGTAGACATGGAACAAAAGAAAGACATTGACCCAGGGCTGGAAAAAGTTGCCCATGCCTGCCATAATGAAGCCACCGTGGCAGATGCTGGGTGACTGTTTCAGAAGTCCTTAGAGAAGGCATATCTTTTCCTGGACTTGCATGATTATTGCCATGCGATCTCAGAAAATAAAAGATGTTTCTGAGATACAGATATTACTAATGTAATCTTTATCCTATTCCTCCTTCATGAAATTCAGTAGGGCTTTTGGAGTAGGTTAAGCTAACAGGTAATGACTAGGACAAATTCATGGAGACCGCAATTCTATCCAAACTTTCTTAGGAGAGAACACTTCTGAACGTAGGCTTATACCTCTGGGTAAATATGGAAAGGATTGCAACCCACTTGTTGGGATTTAATCCTGATTGTCTTTGAAACTTTTAAAAAAAATGCTTTGATGTAACATTAGATGTCTTTATCCCTATGCAACTCTTTTTGTTCTGATTTTTTCCAGGCAAATGACAAACATTTAGAGTCATCTGGGCAGACGGAAATCTTTCGAAAATACCCTAGAAAAGCTTCCATTCTAAACATGCCATTAGTCACCACGCTTTTCTACTCCTGCTTCTACCATTACACAGAAACTGAGGTTAGAACTGCGGTAGCAATGGGGATCTCTATGTTAATCGGTGAAGCTGGTGTCTTTTCAGAATAAAGGAGAAGCCATATATCACCTTATGCAAGTGGGCATCTGAAATATTGTATATTAGACAATGGACTCTTCAAATACTGCAGAGTTTTTTAAAATACTGAACGTAAAAATACTGTTATCCTCAATTCGGCTACTTTTGATAAGGCTTCCTTGGATGTTAAACCTTGGAGTATTGTAAGCCTAATATGTAATATATGCTTAAAATAGTTTATATATAAAATGGTTTTATTCGTGTTTGGGGAGAAATTTCTAAAATGTTGTGTAAATTGTATATATATTGCTTATTACCAACGTTTTCTTCTTGGTTAAAAGGTTTTGATGAAAGTTGCAATGTTTCTCTTTTCCAGGGAACATTCAGTAGTCCAGCAAACTTGAAGAAAACTTTCAAGGTAAGGAAACTGGTAGTTTGCAAGCATACATCTCTACCTTCTAGAAGAGACCAGCGATCCTAGAAATGTATGCAGAGGATATGTATTATGGAATGAAGGCATTCAAGGGATTGTGCTGCTAAAACCATGAGGTGTGACAAGGTTTAAAGTAGCTTAATTGGACAATGTTCATTGCACTGATCTTCAGAGACTGAATTCATAGCCATAATACTCTAGTACAAGAAACAAGCTTAAATCTGTTCACTTGCTCCTCATCTTTTCTTTAGTGCACTGCACAAGGTATCTATGAGTTCAACTTGGCCTGATGTTTGGTGGAATTTTCTTTTGCACTATAGTTCAGGGATACAGATTGTACTTACAGACCCCCTTTCTGCAAGTCTTATTGAATGGCTAGTGTTGACTGATGTGCGTTATGTTTTAATTTGGAAGCAAGGTAACTGCTTGCATCGTCTATTGTTTTTTATTATTATTTTTTTGTTGTTATGATCTTCACATGGTTCACTGTTAATAGGAAAAAAAATTTTTTGAAAGCAATAAAAATAATTATGGAAAATCATCCAGATAATGTGTTGCTGGATAAGGTATAAGGAAATCCTTGCTAGATCAGACCAAGGCCCATGCAATTGAGCTTTCATTACAAGAATCTCAGCAACCAATGGATTTAATTGTCTTTATTTTCAATTTGTTTCCTCCCAAGAGGTTAGGGCAGCATACAAAGTACTTCTTCCTCTAGTTCTTCCTCAGAACAACTTAGGAAGGATGGGCTGACAGAGAATGATTAGCCTCAAATCATTCAGTGAGCTTCTGTAACTAAGAATGGATATGAGTCTAGGTTTTCTGAAACCTAATCCATCACTTTAACTATTACTTCACACTGGATCACAGTCTAGCTCTCTCAAGCCATTTCTAGGATTTCCATTTCTTTACCTTACAGATTCCAGACAAACAGTACGTGCTAACAGCTCTGGCTGCTCGTGCCAAGCTCCGAGCTTGGCATGATGTGGATGCTTTGTTCACAACAAAGGTGAGACCCTACTGATTTTCATTGAATCATGTATGCCTGATTCATGCTGCTTGGCAGAATGATTCTTTATGCCGGTGATGTGCTTATCTATCTGCCCTTATACAATGCTTAATGGGTTAGTTCATTTATAGGAAAAGACTTGTTTCAATTATTCTCTTTGCATTTTCTAATGTATACTACAGGTAAGTTATATCAGAAAAGGACAGCAGCTTTGTCCAATGCATCTTCCTTTAGGACATGTGCAAAAAATGGAGGAGATACCCAAGAATAAATCTTGCCTCTCCTAAGCGATGCTTAGCAGTGCATCCTCAGGCAGTCACAAGGTCTGGTGCTATTTTCTTTTTCTCAATTTGTGATTTCAGAATTGGTTAGGCTATACCAAAAAAAGAGCTCCTATTGGTTTCCATCGAGTGGTGGAGATATTGCAGCGGAACAACGCCCCAGTGCAGGTATGTGAGCAACCTGTCCAGTAGTCTGTTTCTGGTATAGTCCATTGGTCAACAGGCCGTTGCCTCCATAGTGAAAAATCTTCATGTGCCCATTTCCCAAATAATTTTGTACACTGTTCATGAAAACTAGAAGAAATATTTCTCTAGTTTGGTATGCACTGTTTGTTTTCATACACCTTGGATTATAGAGTCGACCACCTACCTTTTGGAAAGTAGTTGGTGAAGAAATATAATTTGGGATAAAATAAACTTACTTCAGGGTGAAACTGATGTGGAATTAAGTGAGGGGAGATAATCAAGGGATCATGAATATTCTGATGATATTTCCTTGTCTTGTTCCTATAGGTCCTGCAGGAGTATGTGCGTTTAATAGAAGATGTTGAGACTAAGCTGAATCTTGCTATGAAATACAAGTGTCATGATGTTGTTATAGATGTATGTCTTACTGCTGAAATTCATTTCCCAGAAATTGTGGGAGATTGTGGAACAGATAGAGACAGTTAATTCTTTAGTGAAAAATTCCTAAATTATTCTTGAAATATTTGAAGGAACTATCATTGGCAGTGTACTATAGTTTGTATTTCAGAGCTGCTGCCTCCCTCAATCCCCTTATGTTACTAAAATTGCTTCTAGGATGGGTATGTTTAAAGAGATCCCAGAACAGCTGGCTGAACCTCTGAGTGCAGCTTTTGCATATCACTATCAGCATATTATGTTTGACCTTACTGAACAAGATGTGGCTTCTATTACAAGTTTGAGCTCACTTATCAATGAATCAATCAATCAACACTAGGTGGTATTCAAAGTAGCCTTCCCAACCTTATGAGTTCATTTCTTCATACTTTCTTCTCAGTTTTTTTAATGCTGTGTTAATCAGTTTCCATAACTTAAACACTAAAATTTCCACATCAGCAGAAGATTGCCGACATCTTGATGTATATTGATTCAGTAAAATGTAATAAATGTATAAAATCAACAGATTCCATAACATATTATTTAGGCAGTACTATGCATGCTAGATTGATTTCTTCTAAGTATAAAGCAGAAGATAAATTCATGTGATGTTGGTAGCTAATCAAAGGAGAAGGTTCTTTAGAATTCCTTCTAAGTCAAGAAAAGGGCATCTGTGGAAGATAAGGAAAATTCTTTGCTGACCTTGTTTTACTCTTCCTGCCTTTGACAGATGCTTGCCCTTTTTTTAGCCATAATCACAGCCATGAAAACATGCCAATTTGCTAGATGTGCTAGACAGTAAATCCACTGACTTCTGAGAGACAGCAACAGTTGTCTAAATGTTTCCCATTTCCATTATCATTTTAGCCTAAAAGAAGAAATAAATATTGGCTTGAAAAGTATTAGCTAAAGTTAGCCTTCTATTGTTAACCTTTCACTCCAGTTATCACACATTAACTTAAATGAATAGAAAAGTGAATAGTGTTATGTGAAAACTGAATGAACTAGGTAATAGAATGCACTGACCACTTCTGCATCCAAAAAAGTTGAAAGTCCCAAATGTCTATGGAAATTCTCAGTTATCCAGGTCATGGTTGTCCCAAAGGTGCTTTTTCCAAAAAAAAAAAAAAAACAACCCAGATCTTTGTTGTAGCAGCCATTAAGTCCGTATCAGCCTATGGAAGAAGCAGCAGGATTTCCAAATAGCTACTGAGAAGGAATGAGTGATGGCTGTCTAGAGCACTGTGATTTTGAGAACGTTGATTAAAAAAAAATAGTTGTTTTGTTTATAATTGGCCTCTCTTTTGGGTATTTGCCAGACATACAAAGACTTGAAGGACCGTCAGCAACTGATGGCATACAGATGCAAAGTTGAACGGGGTTCTTCAGCAGAGGAGAAGATCGATACTATCCTCAGTAACCCAGTAAGAAAAAGCACATCAGGTTACATGTACTTGCTAAGGGCCAGTGAAAAAGAGAATAAAACCCCTCCCACTTCTAGAGAGCAACACGTCCAGAATATCTGTGCTTCAGTGAGTTTGCTGTCTAATTAAGCAAAAACACACTAGCTTCTGTGCTCCAAAGGAAGCGATTGTGCCAGTGGTTCAAAACCCAGACAGCTCTGCTTTCAGCCAATCAAGCTGAAGCACCTGCAAACATGGAGGATGGGACAAGGGGAAGGACCTTGTTCAAGATCAGAACGGATTGGCCTGTTGGAACCATGTGAGATTTTCATACTAGAGATTTCTCATGGTGCTTTATATGGGTAGGCCAGTGGCAAAACAAGGACCATCCCAAAATTCTTGCAATTGAACTTTTGTTGTTCATATGCTCAGTAGCTTCTGACTCTTCATGTCTCGGTGTATAACAGTCAGTCAGTAACTGCTCCTACTTGTGGTATCATGTCTTCTGCCAGCCTTTTTTTCTCCTGCCTTCAATTTTTAAAGGCATTGGGGATATGCTCTTGCTTTATATGTCCAAAATATGTAAGTTCTCTTTATGCTTCTTGTGATATGTCTGTTTTTTAAATCATCTTGAATGATTTATTTGTTTGTTCGTTTGTTTGTTCAACTTCTATAGCCACCCATCTCAGTGAATGACTCGGGGCGGTTTACAGTTCAGAACATATATTACAATTAAAATTTTTAAAAACATTTAAAAACAGTAAAACCAGTAAAACACATTAAAACTAATAAAAAAACAAAAACTTTTTTTTTCTTCAAGTCCAAATTTTCAAATATATTCCACAGCATCACATTTTACATTACAAGTAATGTATATAGTATTATTGACTTATCCGTCCTGTTTAAACATAAAAATAAAAGTCTGTTGGAGTTGGGTAGCTAATACATTCAAATGAATAAATAGTGATTTATGATTTTTGTAGGCCCAGTTGGACAAAGTTGCAATCGTACTGTCTTTCATGCTAAGCTGAAGGCAAAGAAAACACTCTCTGGCTATCTGTTGTGTGCCACCCAGATACTGAGCAGCATTCTGTAATGCAAAGATAAACATGCTTTAGATTTGCAAGACTTGTTTTGCTTTTTACTAGACTCCATCAGTCTGGCACAAACGACATGCAGCAAAATTAAACACTTTCGATCTCAGAATTTTGTTCTAAGTACCAGAGTGGAGCAAAATTAAGTAATTTCAGTTATCTCATGCAAAAACCCATGACTGAATAGTGCCACACATACCTCAATTGGCAATATAGTGTAAGTTCTGTGTCTCCCCCAGCCCCTGCTCCTGCAGTTGAGAAATACTAGGAAATGAGAACAACTTGTTGCTCTATCTCTGGACCCCTTTGTTTTGTTACATTTTTTCTTTGCCACTGTTGGTATCATTAGGTGATGCAATTTTGTATTTATTTATTTATTAATTGTATTTCTATGCCGCCCAACTCCCAAAGGAATCTGGGCGGCTTACAACAAGGTATAGAAAATACATTTAAAAACATCATAAAATATTTTAAAAACCAGTTAACAATCACATACATACATATCATTCAAGGCCGGACCTCGCAAATTGCGAGATCAACGGCCCCAAGCTTGCCGGAAAAGCCAGGTCTTCAATGCTTTCCGGAAGGCCAATAGGGTGGGAGCAGTCTGGATCTCGGGGCCCTTCCCCGCAGGCCCGCTAGCCGACACTGCTTAGCTGACGGGACCTGGAGGAGACCAACTCTGTGGGATCTTACCGGTCGCTGGGAACTATTAGGTAGAAGGCGGTCTCGAAGATCCATATGATATCTACTCCCTTTCTTATTATTGGTGCCAGTTGAGATCACGGAGAATTTTGAAGCCTTATAGATTATCAAAGTGAATGGGAAGATCAATTGCTAGCCTTTTCCAGAAGTCTTGCTATTATCCTTTGTCTTATTTTTATTTTACCACAAGTAGGAAGCGTCATGCACCTACTTTTGGATTTTAGTATGTAAAAAAATATCCTCAAAAGATCTATCAGCAGCTTAAATACTTACCTTGGGGAAATTGATCTAATTAAATCATTTCTGAGTCCTGTTTTATGGAAATGATTGTTTATTCCACTTTACTGTATCCAGCTGGTGAGAATGAAAAAAAGCTGGTAATTTTTCTCCTTTTAAAAATATGTTTTTGGCTTTAAATCAATATTGCTGTGTTAGTTTAGGCCATGTCAGTGGATCACTTAGTTTCAGTTAACATTTTTCTTGTTTTGACCATAAATAGAATCTTATTTTATCTATTTTCTCATAAGTTGCTTATAGGTTCCTCTGCTTCTATTGGCTTTGATGACTAGAGGTTTACTAATTATTTTCTCAGCCTGGAGATGTGAATATATTTGATATTGACCACATCTAATTCTGCTTTTCTTTCAGCAGATCCGGTGGAAGAACTGAAGAGACACTCCATTCTTTTGGAAGCACTTCATTTGGACCCAATGAGGTCAAAGAGAAAGATTGCCAAGCCAGTTCTGCACTGATTTCAATCCACTGTCAGCTTGCCTGTTGCCTCAAGATGCTGCCTCTGTGAAGCCTTTGCTGAAAGAGACCTCTTAGGCACAGAGTTGGCCAAAAGAGACATTTAGCCAATGAAGCACAAATCTGACAAGTTGAACTCCACAGTATAAACATATGAGGAATTATATAGAAAAGGGAAGCATATTTGAGTCAAGAACTTAATGTTTCCACTTCCTGTTCACTGTCTAGTCATCTGAAACGATCAGGACAGCTTTCCATAGGAAAAAAAAATCTATATAATAAATATGCTTTCCCCTCATTTGAATCTAAGGGGCAAGACTCTTGTTCTTGGTGATATGAAAACTCTGTCTTGCACATTATTCTAGTCTCCATTACCAATTAACTAGGATAATTATTTGGGAAGTGCTGCATAAGATTCTTAAGAATAAACCTACATACATTCCCCACATTAAAAGTTGGAGTGTGTAACTGCATGGCCCTTCAGCCAGTGAGAATGTGAGTTCAGTTCTACATGGAAACTACCAATCTTCTTGTAGGGTGTACTGAACTAATCACATTATATTTTCTCTCAAATTCCAGTGAAAATAATTGGCCCTTGCTAGTTATGCTTCAAGATTTGTTAGCAAATCTACATCCTTTCTCTAGGCTTCATGTTGTCTTTCACTGTCCATGTTGTAAATAAAAGCTTTACCTCCCGTATGTTTGGTTTCTCTGGTTGTTTGGCTGTAAAGATGAGTAAGAAAGAAATAGCGAGTGTTTTCCAAAAATGCAATATTTAGAAACGGAGACTACTCATATATTGTCTCAACCAAGGATTGGACGCTCTGACATCTAAATACATCTGACAATCTCACCATCAATAGTGAATTAAGTTATAATTGGCTGGATCCACACAACACATTAAGCTATAAATTGTGCTTATAGGCAAGGAATGTTCCGAAAACATTTTGGGGCAGATTTATAGGTAGTAATGAACCTCTGGTTCTCAGCTAATATAACCAACGTAGTGAAAAAGTAACAAGTGGGAAAACGATGGGTTAAACCAAGCCAACATTTGTTACCAATTTTTTAAACAATTTACAGTGCAGTGTAATTATTTGAAAGCAAATTCAGTACACATGGGAAGGACTGCAACTGCATAGTAACCTCAAAAGAGGAGAAAACTCTTGCTTTGATCCTGTTGGGAAGCTGAAAATTATTTGCTGTCTCCTTTAAAGGCTGCAACTACGAAATCAGTAAATTTAAAAAAAAAAAACTTCTAAAAACAGGTTCCGTAACCAAGCATTTGCCATGACGACAGCCTTATGTTTGGAGAATGACCTTAGCTGCAAAAAAAAGTAAAATTAAAAAAAAAAAAACTTCTAAAAACAGGTTCCGTAACCAAGCATTTGCCATGACGACAGCCTTATGTTTGGAGAATGACCTTAGCTGCAGACCAGAACAGTAATTGGTGGGAAGGAGCCGGAAATTTGGTGCAATGCAACTGGTGGTTTCCATACCTGGTAACTAAGATTTTCTTTTCCATTTGTCTACATGCTGATCAAAAGTGGTGTCTTGTTGGGGAAAGTTTGGTGCTGACATTCAAATAAACTTGCCCTCTGGTTAGGAACTGGAGGTTATGCTGTTTAACAGTTTTTATTTTGAACCAATTACAAACTGTCAAGAGCTAGAACACTAGTTCCATTTGGTGCTTCACTCTCAGAAGCTATATATTGTAAGTATAAAGCAAAGATTATCGGAATTATTCCTTTTGTAGTCTGTACTTCATTTTAATGTAGTTTCTTCTTAGGAGGAGAGGATTAGAGTACCTTGTAAGCTAAATAAATTGCCTTTGAGAGGTAGGCTGGTAACTCAGGCCCCCATCTGTTTATCCTGCTGCAAAGATAATTTGTGTTTCTAATTTTATATCTGGAGGACACCTAGGTTGTGCTTTCCTAGATTAGGGAAAGTGCTCCTGTGCTCTCCATTCACCATATACTCTGTTGTTTACATAGCTGCAAATGACATGAGTACAATAGGCCGAATGGCTTATTTTGGCAGTAACCTTTTACTGCAGTGGTTCTCAACCTTCCTAATGCCGCGACCCCTGCCCCGCCCCCTCCCCATGCACGATAAGGTGACAAAGGGGGCGTGGCACCAAGATGGCGGGCTAGCACGCGCTTAGGCGACCCCTGTGAAAGGGTTGTTCGATCCCCAAAGGGGTCGCAACCCACAGGTTGAGAACCGCTATTTTACTGCCTTGTTTGTATCTTCCTGGTTCTAAAATATATTTATATATGTTATATGTTGGCTTGTATTTTACACACTAGTTTAATTTTCAGCATATTTATCCATGTATTCATTTAAGACTTATTCAGCCATCCATCATATGCACCATGTCTCTGGGTGGCTTACAAACCATAACCCACTCTGCTCACTGTCACTCATTCCCTCATTCCCAGAAACATTATTTCCCACACATCAACAGTCAAATTTATTCCAGCCTCACTGCATGCAAATGCTTGCAGGAAGAGACAGCTCTTAAAGGTTTTCGAAGGCCAAGAGGGTAGGGACCTGATGATCTTCAAGGGCAGCTCCATGTAGACTATATTGCAAGGTCTCCCAGTCCAGGAATGGATGCAGTTGGCACAGAGGGTAAATTTGTGCAAAGGTCCCCAAGCTATGGCTGATACCTTGAACAGGAGCCACAAGTCCAGGAGAATCCCCCAAATGTACACCAGGCCTGTCCAGGGGAGTGCAACCCCAGCAAGAACCAGAGATGATGTCTCATCAAATCTAGAAGAATCAAAGACCCAGAGTCACTCTATCTCGGTAGGGTTGAGTTGGAGTCAGTTTCTCACCATCCAAACTTTTATAGCTTCCAGATATTGATCCAGCATTAAGACAATGTTGCGTGGTCAGCCAGGGATAGATGCTTACTAATAATACCATGTCCTGTGCCATCAGATGACTTCTCCCAGCAATCTCATGCAGATGTGAGAGGAGGGGTGAAAGATTTGAGCCCTGAAGCACCCCATGTTATAGGGGCCTAGGGTTTAGCTTCTCTCTCCCCCTCCAACATAAATAATGATAAATAATGGAAGATCCAAGTCAGTTATCTTTTGAGGTCTCTGTAGAGCTCTATGCCAATTCCTAGTTCTGAAGATGAGGTGGCTAGTGGTGAGACAGTGTTACCCGGGGTTGGATGGTCTCATTTACTAGCATGCTTTGTGTTGTGTGTCTCTGACCTTCTACCCTTTCCCTTGTCTCTCTCATCTTCTCTGTCTAGAAAGGATATATGTATGTATAGTATTCATGTTCACCTCGCATAGTGGGCAAGACTATCCCACCAATTTCCAACCAAATATCAGTGCTTATCAGATACAACCTTCTCATTAATAATATCAAGTTTCAATAAAAAGGTATGTTAAGTCTTATATTTTTCATATTTTAAATAATATCTATTTTATGAAGTATTTATTTATTAAAGATATTTATATGGTTGCCCAACACCTCTACTGTTATAGTACTATTAAAGTAATATTTATAAAATTATGTTCATGTAACAAATGTTTAGGGGTCGATAGATATTCTAAAACTTCATGGAAGGATCAAGTTTGGAGACCCCTGACTTTCCTAGAGAATTGTTTATTAATAAATGTTCATTATAAAATAGATTAGAAACAAAAACTGCCGTTACCCTTTCCAATTTCTAGGTGCTGTACATGTTTTACAGCATGTGCCACAACTGAACTGTCTCTTGCTTTAATAACACACTAATGCAATGGATGGCCACCATCAGGTGGTCAACAAGAGTAATTTCTATTATAATTTCAGTTGCTCTCAGCAGACAATTGAAATGGCCAGTATTATGGCAAACCTAAAGACTTTCCAGCCAGAATATGGGATTGGGACGAATGAGCCACTATTTCAGCTGAGGTCTTGTGCCAAAGGATTGATGGTGAAGGCTTGCGCCCATGCACTTTTCTTCTGCAAATTACTCAATGCCACCAAGTAAGGCAAAAAAAAAAAAAACCCTTTCTCTCTCTCTCTCTCTCTGTTTCTCTCTCCCATTATGCCTACTCATTCAATAAGATCTGACACAATGGGCACTCTTCTGGTCCCATCTATTAAATTAATGTTTCATAAACTTTTTTAAAAACATTTTTAGGACCTCTTCCCACTTTAAAAAATTATGGAGAAACCCAAAAGGATTTTTGTGTTTATGGGTTATATCTATTAACATTTACCGTATTAAAAATTAAAAATCAACATAGGCTGAAAATAATTTTGATTTTGCAGATACCTGAGAGGGTCATGGGGGACCTTCCCCCAAGGGGCCTAAGACCACACTTTAAGAAACACTGTATTAAATAATGTCATCTTAGAGGATCCAGGAGGCAAGCCTTCTCTGTCACTGCCCTCTGGAATACTATTCTCCCTAATGTCCCTTCAGCCCCAACCGTAATGTCCTTCAAGAGAACGTTATAGACCTAGCTTTTTCCATTGATTCTGCCTCAGGACATTCCATGAATCATGGAGATTGTCTGTTATGGATGTTTTCCTCTGGCAAATCTGTGGAAGACTCTCCCTTGCAATTATTACATTGTTTGCTTTTAATCTTTTGTCTCAAGCAAATGAATGGTCAAAGAAATTGAAATTATAAATAAATATAAATTATATATTTAGAGTAAAATAACATGATTGGACAATGTCAGATATGTTAGGAATTACTATTAGACATTTGAAGAATTTATAGCAATATTAACAAAGATCTTGAATTTTCAACTGTGAATAATAGCAATGTTTAGGAATTCTAAAATGTTATTTTGGGGGATTGAATAGGATGTTCTAGTTTTGAAAAACTCTCAAGGGGCATACTCCCCAACTTCCATAAATTGGATCAAAAACAAAAGTGAAAATAAAATTACAATATTATCTAACCCATGGGTATAGTATTGGGAACAATAACCTTGAGTCAAAAGCCTTTCTTCTACCAGAAGAAACAAATTCACAGCATTCCAGCTACTGATGAAATAATCATGTTTTAATAAAATTTATAAAAACCAAGAAGGAAGGCATCCAGGGTATGCTACTCCATAGAGCAATGTTTCTCAACCTTGGCATCTTTAAGATGGGTGGATTCCAACTTCCAGAATTCTCCAGTCAATTTGCTGACTAGAGAATTCTGGGAGTTGAAGTCCACCCATCTTAAAGCTGCTAAGATGGAAAAAGACTGCCATAGAGAGTGTAGGCACTGAGAAGACTTGATTCTGTGGTCCCTGTGGCTGGCATTATCTATGTGAAGGAGCCATGAGTCCAGGAGGATCCCAAATCACTAAAAGCAGCAGTCTTCCCTTTCCTATTATAAAATTGGATAGTTCTTCTGCTCTAAACTGGGACTGCTGTTTGCTGAAAAGAACTGTCAGTCTAGGCTTATACGTGATAGAATAGCAGAGAGCCAAGTAAGACTACATAGTATGACAATTTTTCAATCTTATCTTTTCAAGGTTAAAATATAAAAGTTACATCCATCTGTCCTTATATGATTTCCCATTCTTTAACTTCTCTTACCGATTGTCACCGAGCATATTGTCATTAGCCTGCATCATTCTTAATGAATTGGATTCTAGTAGTCAGGGCGACCTTAACCAAAGCAGAATAGAAGAAAACCGCTGTGTTTCAAGCAAATGCACTTCTAGTGATGCAGCTTAAAGTGGCCATTTTTCTTTTTTATGAACATATCAGACTGCTGACTCAAATTCAGCCTATCATTCCAAGATATTTTCTACACAGTTGCCCATTCATGCTCTAAGAAATAGATAGCATATATTTTACACTTTGAATTTTATGTATGTATATGTAATAATAACTGTTCTGAGTTTCCCTCAGACAGAAAGAAGAGAATGGTGAGGATGTACCCGCTGGTTCCCAGGCTTCTAAGGATAATCAAAGACTGAAGATTGGGATTATTGGTGGAGGCCATCTTGGGAAACAACTAGCCAGAACATTGTTACATTTGGGTGCCATTTCAGGAAAGAACATCCAGATCTCCACAAGACGGCCAGAAACTCTATGTAAGAATTAGGTGCTTGAAAGACAGACAAGAAGCTTTAGCATACACAAAACTCAAAAGTCCTTTCTATATAGTAGTAGAATTCATGTTCTTATCATATATTGCATATCCTTTGTATATCTTCCTCCACAACTACTCATCCTTAGTCTCAGTTTATATTTCATTATAGCACCTTATTGATTCCTTTTCTTACTTTCAACTGTTGACTCTTGAACAGTTGCCAAGCATAATTGTGAAAAGAATTCACAAAAAAGTTACCCATAACAGTTAAAAACAAGAGCTGGTGTGCTTTGTAAATTAAATATTTTAGTTACAGTAAGATTTCTTGCTGCCAAATCATAGGAAACAAATACAAAAAGTCTCAGGGTTCGTTTAAAATAAAATTAAAATTAAGGGGCGTGCATAAGCGCACCAGCGTGCCTACCGTCCCTGTCCTACTGTCCTATTGTCCTCATCTATCTGTATTCACTTTGATTATGTTTATGTTTATACCTATACCTGCTATCTTGTACATGTTTGATAAACAAATAATAATAATAATAATAATAATATTAAAAGGAATACTGTTTGGTTGCATCCAGTGGCACCTTTGCCTTGGGGAAAAGTGCTCCAGTTTATGCTAAGCAGGGAAACGAGTGTTTGCTAAAGATTGACCCAGTTAGCTGCCACTTTCCCATTGAAAAATCCGATTTATAAAAGCAGAGGTGCTTTCTTTCATCATCATCATCACCATAGGAATTATTGGGACACAAAAGGAAAATGAAATCTATAAAATCAAAGTAAAATATAATTTAGTAATAACCATTACAGTACAGTAGTCCTCAACTTATAACCTTTTGTCCAGCGACCGTTTTAAGTGACTTACAACCAGTATTCACACTTACAACCATCACAGCATCCTCATGGTCATGTGTTCAAAATTCAGGTGCTTGGCAATTGGCATCTATTTACCATGGTTGCAGCATCCCAAGGTCACGTGATCACCATTCACAACCTTTCCAGGCAGCTTCCGACAAGCAAAGTCAATGAGGGAAGCCAGATTTGCTTAACAACCACATGATTCACTGAATTAAGTGATTCACTAACAACAAGAGGCAAGACTCACTTAGCAACCATCTTCTTTTAACAATGGAAGTTCTGGTCCCAATTGTGGTCATAAGTCAAGTACTACCTGTAGAAGAAACTAAACATTATCCCTCCCTTCAAACCATGTATCCTGACTTCTACGTATTTTTTTTTCATATTTTTAGAAGAAATTTATATGTTTCTCTATTATTTTCATCTGGAGTCATTTTATTTTATATTGTTGTAGTCCCAGAATTACAATCTTTATTATTTTTATCCTCATTTGTATACAACGAACAAATGCTATCTTTATAGAGATATGGAGCATACACATCGCACTAGTGATGTAATTGTATTCTCTATGTTCTTTGATTTCAGTTCCTACAATCCCTGATCACTAGCCATCCTAGCCAAGACTGATAGTGTTCTGACCTAGGCGTTCCCAAACCACGAAGCAGACTCCTTGTCCTGACAAAAATCCCTTTTTATTAAGCTACTGTGAATTTCTCTCATTCACATTCAGCAAAGTCTTTCAAGGATGCATTTACAGTCACAGACCAGTGGTGGGTTCTAACTTACCTCACTGCTGGTTCACTTCCTCCTGCGCCACGTGGCTGTGCCGCATGGCCGCGCGCGCATGAGCAGTGCTGAAAAATAAAAAGCCCCCCAAAAAAGAGCCAAAAACAAGATGGCGATGCATGTGCAGTGCCGGAAACTCGGCTTCTGCGCATGCGCAGAAAAAAAAATTTTTTTCAAAAAAAAAAAATCCCCCAAAAAGATGGTGGCAGACTGGCACCGACCGAACCAGCTCCGTGATGTCGCCGTGATGTCACCGGTGGGTTGCTACCGGTTCGGCCGAACCGGTCTGAACCGGGAGGAACCCACCTCTGTCACAGACCTTATCTGGCTTGGAGAACTGCCAGGCCGATATCTTCAAAACTTGGCAAGGAGTCTCTGAGAGTCATGAACCAATTAAGCGAACTAATTGTCTCCTGAAAACTCCCCTCCCCTTTCACTCCTCTTTTATTCCCTATGGGAGGGGCCATTCATCGTCCACCTGTGGCCTTACTCCCAAGTCGACCCTTGTTCCTTAGCTATTCCCTTCATCTGGTAACTCTGCGCATGCGCACACTGGGAACAGGCTCCAGCTGTTCGTCTGCCTCACTGATGTCTGACTCCAAAGGCAGCTGATAACTGTCAGACTGCCCTGGCCCCATCTCTGCCTCCGATGCAGAGCACTCATCAGAGCCTTCCCCAGACTCCAGGACTGGCCCATGTTTCTCCCCAACCTCCTCACTGTCCAAATCTGCTGCCAGCTCTGCTGGCCACTAGCGGGCCACAACAGATAGGATGGCATAAAGATACTATATGTATCTTTATTGCGATCATTGATCAGCATAAAGTAAAAATATAAAGAGTATAAAATACAAAATTAAAACATAAAAACAATGTGTGTCTACAAATTGTTAAGGATAATAACTATAGACTAAAAAGAGTGAGAGACAGAAAGTATAGGTTTGCTATAACAGGGGTCCCCAACCCCCGGTCCATGGACCAGCACTGATCCGCAGCATGGCAGAAACAAACAAGCAAACCCCCATCCATGGGATGCAAGCAGCATGGGAAACCATGCCCCCTCCAGTTCACAGAAAAACCTCTCTCCATGGAACTGGTCCCTGATGCACAAAAGGTTGGGGGCCGCTGTACTGATCTGTACTGTCTAAAAAAAGCTAAAAGAAGAAGCTGCAACAGCAATAGTATCCTGAAAGACCAAATAAGTGGAAATGGACAGCCATAGTGTGATAGTTAGGCATAAGCTGTAAGTCAAACAACCAGAGTTGTTAAGCTGTCTATCAAGTTAAGTATTGTAATAAATTAACATGCTTATCTTTCTGGAGATTTAGAAGGAAACTAAAGATTGCAGCCACTTCAGTGGTGGTATTCTACCGGTTCACACCGTTTCGGGCGAACCAGTAGTGGCGGCGGTGGGAGGCTCCGCCCACCCGCCGGACATCATCACTGACGCTCTGCGCATGTGCAGAAGGTTCTGCGCATGTGCAGAAGTACCGTGTGTGAGCGAAGCAAGTGCGCGCGCACACGTGCTCCCATGTCTGAACCAGTAGCGAAGGTAAGTGAATACCACTACTGAGCCACTTCAGTTAAAATTTTGTTCTATGGGAGCAGAAATTAAATATTCCTTTTCTTTATCTTTTTTTTAGTAGAATTCCACAAGCTGGGAGTTGAGTGTGTCTATAACAACAAGCAGCTGGTAGGCTGGGCAGATGTTGCTTTTCTCTGCTGTCTTCCATGTCATCTTCCACATATATGTTCTGAAATTCAGGATTCTCTCAAAACTTCTTGTATCATATACAGCCTGGTCACAGCAATTCCTTTGACCAGGTATTGTGCATTATGATATCAATGCTAATTTGAATTGGAAACCAAAAAATATTGTGCTCCCTCCCACATGTTTATTCCTAGAACGGCTCAATATATGAGCCTGTATATACAATATATGAATATTACATGAGTGCAATCACCAGAAATGGAATTTGGCTGTACATATCTTAGGTCTTGTATATGAAGAATAAGAATGGCATTGTAGTAGACTCTTTTGTCAAATAGTGAAAGCCAGGCTTGAGTATTAAGGCTACTGCCATTTCTAGCTAATATCCATATAGTTTGTGATTACATTTCAAAGATATAAACAGGGCTGTTGTTGTAACTGAGCATATATCTTTTTTATTGTGTTCATGTACAGTAGAACAAGAAATCAATACATAACATGCTCATTCTGTGTATGTACACTGTGTAAGCAATAATTGGCTGAAGGAAGTAGCTGAGAATTGGCATGATCCATAGATACATACATTTTGCACACTTACTTTTTGATGCTTAATCCAATGGCATAATTTAAGATCTTACTTTCAGACTGAAGCAACTGATTTCCTCCTGTTCAATCTTGAGGCCACAGTACAAGTGCTCTGAGAACAGCTCTTTTTGTATGTGGGAGGCTAACAGGACAGTTTTGGAAGCCCTCAAAGATACAGCAGTTATCCAGGCAACATGTCCTTGCAACTCCAAGAGTAGGTGGAAAAATGGAACTTTTCCTTGTTCTTTTCCAGCTTATAGAACTATCTATCCTGTCCAGAAAATTAGTATCATGACAACGATGCAATATGCTATGGGCACTATCAGCCCCTGTGATTCCTGACCTATCCATGCAGCAGAATGAGATGATAAAGATGGCTATAGAAAGGCAGGCCAATTGAGGAATGTTCAAAGCAGGAGCAGTGCAAGCATTTTTCCTTTATTAGCTTGTATTTTATAGTTTAAGCTGAAAAAAATTTTCTCCAACTTGGTGTTTTCCATTGGCCAATATGACTCAGACTGATGGGAGGGCAACAGGTCGAAGAAGGCTATTAAAGAGGCATGGTGAACTAAACATGAAAGAAAATATTTCCTTATTTTTCAGGCGAAATAGCTGTCAATGTGAAGTGGCTGGCAGCTGTATTTTATTCAGCTTTAAATAGCTATACCGAACAACATTTATCCTACACAAAGGCTCTGGGATTGCTCAATCAAGTATGTTTTTGTGAAGGCAATGCCACCACCTTATCTCCATTTCTAGTTTGTGAACATTTTATCAACCAAGTCTTTGCTTCCTCCTTGGCTGTTGATGAGTAAGTAACATCCAGTAGAAAATTATTCTGTTTAATCTTGTTTTATCCAATATTTTTAAAATTGATAATGCATCATTTGTGGAATTTATGAGTAATATTTAGTGGCTTAGTTTTTAAAGAGAAATAATATGAATAACGCTTCTAAAAAGTCACAAAGTGCAGGAGTTTCTGTCCTCAAAAGCTCATCCAAAGTCCCCCCCCCCATCAAATCCCCAGTAACAAATCAGGATTCCAACGGTATAAGAGAATGGCGCTATACATGCTGGCTCCTTCCTTCCTGTAGCTCAGCTTGAGACCTATCGGTGGATAATACCCAATCTCTTGGGTATATACAAATTGAGTCCTTGCATAATTCAGCCTGCATTTTTCATAATTTGTCCCATGTCCTGTTTCAGACTGGGCTGCTTCTAAAGTTAAACCATCATGTGCAGGCTACTGAAAACACAATTTGCATTTGTAGCAACATTGTCATAAATTGAAGGCATTTCTCTTATGAGTAATCCTGAATGTAAAAATGATTTTATGTACATTTTGTGCTATAAATATGTTCAGGCTAGCGCAGAGGCTCTGTATACAGGTAGTCCTCGACTTATGACTGGTCACTTAGCAATTGTTCGAAGTTATGACCTACCTGGTAAAAGGCAGTTACAACCCATTTTGAAGTTCTGATGGTTACTCCCCCACCTATGGCCACATAATCATTAAATTAAATAAATCATTAAATATACTCCCATTTATTTTATTTATTTATTTATTTTATTTGTTTGTTTGTCAAACATGTACAAGATAGGAGGTATAGGTATAAACATAAACATAATCAAGGTGAATACAGATAGATGAGGACAATAGGACAGTAGGACAGGGACGGTAGGCACGCTGGTGCGCTTATGCACGCCCCTTACAGACCTCTTAGGAATGGGGTGAGGTCGACAGTAGACAGTCTAAGGTTAAAGTATTTTGGGTTTGGGGAAGAAACCACAGAGTCAGGTAGTGAATTCCAGGCATTGATCACTCTGTTGCTGAAGTCGTATTTTCTGCAGTCGAGTTTGGAGCGGTTTACATTAAGTTTGTATCTATTGTGTGCTCGTGTATTGTTGTG
>QLTV01003285.1:651987-722701 GCA_003457575.1 Thermophis baileyi | reverse complement strand
ATTAATTAGCTTGCATTTAAGATCAGCAGTGGTAGATATTGAGGAAGTAAGGGGTGTGCATGCCTAGTTTTGGATGATGAGAGGTTGGTTTTGGTTGATGGTAGGTTGGATGTTGGGTTGGGTGATGAGGGGTTGCATGTTAGATGGTGGATTGCGGGACTTAGGTTTGATGCAGTCAGCGCGGTAGTCCATTAATTAGCTTGCATTTAAGATCAGCAGTGGTAGATATTAAGGAAGTAAGGGGCGTGCATGCCTAGTTTTGGATGATGAGAGGTTGGTTTTGGTTGATGGTAGGTTGGATGTTGGGTTGGGTGATGAGGGGTTGCATGTTAGATGGTGGATTGCGGGACTTAGGTTTGATGCAGTCAGCGCGGTAGTCAATGTATAGGTCAGTATGTCCTTGGTCATGAAGTCTTTTGAGTTCTGCACGGAGTTCGCGGGAGCGGATTCGTTGTAGTATGGATAGGTCAGGCCGTGAGCGAAGGTTTTTGGGGACATATAAAAACCACATAAAAATTTCCATTCCTTTACCTCTGCAGTGACAAAAGAGTTATCGTACACCTTCAGGACCCATACATAACAGACTTTTCTCTTCTAGTTCCTTTCCCTGGTTTGATATAACAACTGTACAGCTAAAAGACTCGCCTCTTAGCCAGCTTCTTGAAACAAATACATCTCTTCAGGAAATCATTGCTTCTTCTTACTTTAACATGATAACAGCATTGGCCATGAAAAGTGAAGATATGACGACATCTATGACTAAAAAGATACCTCTCTCAGCAGTGCTGCTGAAACCCACTAAATCACTGGTTTTTCAAATTGATGAAATTTCCGCAAAGAAAACAGAAGAGACATCTAGTACTGATTCTGAAGACTTATAAATTATCCACGCTGTTAGAAGTGGAAAGATTTTTTTTTTGCTTTCATTTTTAGCATTAAAAGAACTTTTGTAGCAGCGTCTACAATGGTGTTATAGGAATTCAAATGGTAAATATTAATGAAAGCCAATTGAAAATTAATTTTTTCAGTGAAAAATTAGGCATAAATGCAAAATAGAAGGAAAATTCTAAAAAAACAATTCACATGATTTATACTGTATGTCCCCCTTTCTATCGTACTTGTCAATGTTGCATTCACATGAATACACTAATGTGTTTCACTGTCATTTTGTGTAGAAATTCCACCATGTTACACCCTGTCATATTTAATTGAAGCTTGTGTTTTATTGTATCTTTTAGATCTGAAATGCTTACCCCCTTGGCATTCATAAGTCTACTTTTCAGACATAAATTATGTTCTAAATACTGTATTTATAAGTTTGGTTGTTTGATTTTTCATGTTGCTTCACCTTTGCAGTTATTTAAAACTTAAGAATATTAACAAAATATAATTGGCTTAACTAAGTATTGTTGCATTTTTTTCTCATTATAATGATCATTTGTCCCAGTTTAGAATAAGAAGATTGGACCTGCAGTGAAATTGATACATGTACTTCTAAAGAAATGAAAGTTCTAAATCACATTGCTTATAAATTAGCAAATTCCAGCAGTAAAATTTCTTAATTTTATATGGCACTGGAACATTTTAAGCAGCACTGCCTGACTTTAGTGTTTTTGTAAGGGATGCTGTCAATTGATCTTAAATATTTAAAGCAACTCATTAATATATGGCAGCTGAATTGAAGCCCCATATATTCTTATAATAGTCCTCACAGGACAAATGATAAGACTTCATCATAAATACCAATAAGAACAATCCTCTGTGTTCACACATGACTTTATTTTGCATTACTGATGTGCAAAATTTTCTGTTTTGCATCCATCAGTAAGCACTTCCTCCATGATATCCTATTTATCAAGTTTAGGATTAGGAAGGATACTGGTTAAACTGCATCCGTATACAATTTTGTTCCCTGTGAAAACTGAAATAGAAATGCAGAAAAAGTTACAACGTAATATCTGAAATATGTGAACAATAAATACTTTCTCTTATTTTGAGAAAAATGAACTGGTTTGTTGTAGTTCTTCATATGGTGGAGTTGAAGGCTGTAGTTCTTCATATGGTGGAGTTGGAGGCTTTGGTTCATAATCTTGTAACCTTGCTTCTTGAACAAACTGAGAATAACTAAGAGCATCACTGCGCTTTCCAGTTCGAGACTTCTGTTCTAAGAACAACCCAATGTTATCTCGAGGTGGGAGAGAGATACTTCTTTCAAAACGGGGCTCCTCAATTTGCAGCAATTCTCGTACATGCTTTGAAATTTCCTGCAAAAAAAGAGAGGAAAAAAGCTGGAAACAATTACTATGTTTATCTTTCTAAACCTACACAATTGTCATTGCAGTAGCCCACTAGGAGGTGGCTGGCATATAATTCAAAGTAATCCAGTGCAGTATATATTGTCTTCTGAATGTACCACTGTTATGTGTAGTTTTGGTTCTTAATTAAACCAAAAGGCTTAAAATGGGTTTTGCCACAGTAAAGAAACATGGTTACACAAATCCATTTCATTCTCAGTAAAGAAAGCTGGAAAATATGTCTGTAACATAAGAATGATGTCTTAATATGCATATATTTCTAAGGTTCTAATTTAAGCAACCAGTTTCTAAACAAATACTAAAATACTGTACTCTTAACATTTACCAGTTAAACATCTACAGAGAAAGTCAGTACAAAAACACAAAATTAATAAAAAGTAAAATCATCAATAGTCAACAGCACCATGGTAACATCCTATCTGTGTGAACAAAAAATATAATTAATAGATTCTCCCATATAGGATTCTTTTAGTTTAAAATAACTATATGGGTTTTTTTTCTTCTGTTCAATCAAATGCAATTCTCAGAGACTGCCTGGGCAAATCCCTACAGCTTTTTTTGGCAAGGTTTTTCAGAAATGGTTTGCCTCCTTCCTAGGGCTGAGGGAAAGGGAGTAGCCTGAGGTCACCCAGCTGGCTTTGTGCCTAGGTAAGGGACTAGAATCCATGGTCTCCTGGTTTTTAGTCTGATGCCTTAAGCACTACTCCACCTGTTTTCCCCTATAACAACAACAACCCTGTGAGGAAGGCTGAGCTGAGAAAGAGTGACTGGCCCAAAGTCACCCAGTTGGCTTTCATGTCCAAGGTGGAACTAGAACTGACAGTCTCCTGGTTTGTAGGCTAGTACCTTAACCACTATACCATACTTATGTACTATTATAAGAAGGTGACATACAGCTCTGGCATTATATTATATATTTTGTGTCTGATAATATCTTCAGTCATCACCCATGTAAATACATATGTGCTCTCACCTTCATATGTTCAAAGTCAGTAATCCCAATCTGTGGCAGATTTGAACAGTTTACATATATGAGTTTCCGTCCTGAGATAAAATTTGTAGTAAAACACTCCTATTTAAAACAAAATAAATATTATTATTAATATTAGCTTCAAATGTTCTATTCTTCCAATTAACTAGCTAGCAGCACCTACAAAAATATGAAAACATGATTCATGAATATCCAAAAGACAAAATTTTGGGACCTCCTTTACATTTTTAAAGCATCACTGAACTCATCTTTATATTGCAGTAAGTCAGTAGACCAAAGAACCCAAACAAGAGAAAATGAACCAAATTTTAGCTAACTAGTAGTTATACTGACTAATGACTTATTACTGATGTTTTATTTAGCAATGGATGGCACTCTTCAGTGATTTAGTAGCTCCAAATTCCCCTTATTAGAACTCTTCTGTTTCTTTTTTCTTTTGCAATACAACACTGTAGACCATTACTATACTCAAGTCAGTTCTGCAAACCTTAGAGTTTCCCCCTTTATATATCATAGAGAAAGATGACTGAAATCCTTTGTGAATAATTATTTCGCCATCAAGGTAGTCTTTCTAGGGATATGACCAGCAGTGGGTTTCAAATTCCGTCGCTACCGGTTTGCTATTGGGAGCGCGCGCACAGCGCTTCTGCGCATAAGCTTCTGCGCATGCGCAGAGACATCTGGGTGGGTGGGAGGAGCCTCCTACTGCCACCGCTACCGGTTCGCCCGATCCGGGGCAAACCGGTAGCAACCCACCACTGGATATGACCATGATGTGAAACTAAATTCTACATCTTCCTAAATTCATATATCATGACATTCCTTAAAAAGAGTCTGTTTAATGGGCCACAATTGGCTGACTTCACACAACAAAACCAAATAAACCACATTATAATTAGTGCATATTAGTGCACTAGTGCATATTTTTCTAAGCCCAGAGTCATTGTAAGTTGGGCGACCACATAAATGTTCTAAATAAATAAAAAATTAGTGCATGAGTGCATATTTGGGTAAGCCCATAGTCATCATGAATGAATTGGGCAGCCACATAAATTTTCTAAACAAACAAACAAATAAATAATCAAGTGACTGAATAAAACATCTCATTTCTCCTTTGTATCTTTTCTCTCCTCATCTCATTCCATTAAAAAAATGACATTTAGTATTATTTATGAAAAAATACTTAAGATTATCACTTCAGATAGATGTACAAAATCTGCAAGAATCCGGATAGCCACAAGGATAGCAGCCAGGAGGCACAGAATACAGGTAGTCCTCGACTTACAACAGCTCATTTAGTGACAGTTCAAAGTTACGGCACTGAAAAAAGTGACTTATGATCGTTTTTCACACTTATGACTGTTGTAGCATCCCTATGGACACGTGATTATATTCTTGACAACTGACTCACATTTATCACAGTTGCAGTGTCCCAGAATCATGTGAGCCCTTTTTGAGACCTTCTGACAAGCAAAGTCAATGAGAAAACCTAATTCACTTAACCACGTTACTAATTTAACAACTGCAGTCATTCACTTAACAAATGTGGCAAGAAAAGTTGTAAAATGGGGCAAAACTCACTTAACAAATTTCTCACTTAACAACATAAATTTTGAGCTCAATTGTGGTTGTAAGTTGAGGACTACCTGTATTCTAGCTTTTGTTGACATTTACTGATCATCTGGATTTTTGTCACTCAGTCTTAGCTGCACTGTCACTGGGAAGCGGGATGTATGACAAGAAATCCACTCCTTACATACTTGTTTTATATCACACCACCAGTGCAAAAGGGGGAAGCTTGCATTGTGGTAGTTTTATTGTATTATTGCTGCATTCTGGAACTGAGTAGTGTAGGTTATTTTTGAAAATCGGCAAATCCTTGTCTCAAATAATGCTCTTTTTCTTATGGATGCACACATTATGCTGAGCCTAACTGTATCGTTTAACTGTAATAAATCACCAGTGGTAGGATTCATACATATGAACCCACGATCTATGTATATATACTATGTTTATACAGACCATAAACTATGCATCTAATCTGGATTCACCAAACATGCTAAAGTGGATCAAACGCTGCTTAAATCCAGTTTGAATCCAGTCATTGCAAAGCAACATTTATGACACTGTGTGTGTGTGTGTCCTAAATAACCAGTTTGGGACATACTCAGGAAACTATGGCTTAATATGAGCTGTGAACTCATTCCAGAATATCCTCTCCTTCTGCTTGCAAGGAAACCCGGTCTTAACTTGTACTGAGGAAAGCCCAAAGCGCCGATCCATTCAGCCACCTCCTCGGGGGTCCAGGATAAATACAAAGGACCAACGATGGTGGGAACTTTGACTTCGGCTTCCAGCAGCGATTCGGCTTCGAGCAGAACTTCGGATGCAGCCGACGCCCGGCTGCCTTCTTTGACCGAAGACTGAGACTTAAGGGGACGGCGGCGACGGCGGCGGCGGCGGCGGGGCGGCGATTCGCCCTCCTCCTCCTCCTCCTCTTCCTCCTCCTCATATTCATCTTCCTCCTCCTCCTCCTCTTCCTCTTCTTCCTCTTCTTCCTCCTCCTCGTCTTCCTCGTCCGCGCCACCCTTCCGCAAAGTCGAGTTACTGTCCATGGCTCCGACCGCAGGGGGAGCAATGAAGGAGGGGAAACTCTCCCGGTACTATGACAACGCGTCCTTCCTGGAGAGCGGTCTCCATGGCGACCGGTTCTTCCGGGAAGGGTCGCCGTTTTCCCTTTCCTTGCTTCGCTCTCTCTCATCGGGAAACGCTCCGTCGCAGCCTGACGAAGACCGCTCTCGTTCGCGGCCGGATTTAGGCGGGAACTCCGTAGGGTGGAGGCCTGAGAAGCGGCCGCTGTCAGAGGAAGCAGAGCGTTCGGCTTTTCCCGGCTGTTTCCGGATCGGTTCGCCTCTCCCCGCTTTGACTTCGGGGGCTTCTTTGTCTCGCTTTCCGATGTCGGACGAACCGGCCGCTCCCGAGGATACCCGGTTCAAAGCCTCCGCGCTCGGAGGCCGGGAAAGCGGAGGCAGTGGGGACCATTGCTGCCCTAGCGGGGCCGAAGATCAAGAGAAGCGTGTGGCGTCGCCGCCGCTCCCGCCTCCTCCAGGTACTTTCGGGACGGCTGTTAGAAAGAGGTGGAGGGGGAAATCGTTGTGCCCGTCAGGCCTTAAGCTCCCCCGTTGGGCCGAGGATCTCGCAGAGGGTTAGGATGGGCTCGAGAGATACGAGTTGTTTGAGGAGGGGGTTTCTTCGCCCCTAAGTTTCCTCCTTTCGACTTGTGGTTGGGGCCCTGCAAGGCAGAAATTCAACAGGTCACACCTTCTCGGCAGCAAGGCCACGTGAGATGTTGCAACCCGTACTCGGTTTCCTGTGTTTGGCGGACCCGTTGCCTTGCCTGAGGGAAAGTAAATGTGAAGGGGCCTTAGGGACTGAGGTACGGTGTGTGTGTGAGAGAGAGGGGGGGAGGGAGGGAGGGAGGGAGAGGGAGGAAATGGGAGAGAGAGGGAGGGGAGGGGAGAGGGGGAGAAAGAGAATTGCCCTTCCCTTGCCCTTGCCCTTTTCTCCTTTTCCCTGCCCACCCAATTTGAACGTGTCCCTTTCATGCAATGTTTAGCAGCACATCTTAAAAGGCCACGGACTGTATCTGTAAATAACCCTTATTAGAATAATGCCTTTAGTTAGGATGGAGCAGGTGTTTCCCTGGAAACTTTGTCACCTGGAGAATCTTTTACTTCCAGGCCCGCATAATTGTCATTTTGCTCTGTGTTAATCTCTACAGAGAAGCCGTATGCATGTGGGGGAGTTGATTTATTAGAGATGCTTCTTGTATTTGATTGATGAAGTAGAAGAGCACCATTAAAGTATCCTTGGACATGTGTACAAATGATTGTCTACATTTTAATGGAGGGATCGGTGCTGCTTCTGTAGACCCAGAACTTTCCCCTCTCGCTTTGGAAATTCTTGCATTTTGGTAGCCTAATGTTGAACCAAAGATAAATTTGCATTGTAATGATAAGGTCAGAAAATAGGATCTTTGTAGTCAGCAAAGAGCAAAACCATACCCCACTAATGAACAAATTTGGGGGAGAATATCATCATGTATCGTATTTATGAGCGGAGTAATAATGACATTTTTATTTCAGTAATGGTCTTATATTGTAACATTGATAATTTTGTTTGTGAGAGAATTCTCCCTTGTGGCATTGCATTGTTTATGTTTTCCCCTAGCTGTTTTATAATTAGGGTAATGTAGCTTGGTGCAACTGTTGCATCATGTAATAGTGATAAAACTATTAAAGTTATTTGCTTTTTTGTTTTATATGCCCAGAAGCTATTGCTCTTTTCCCTGTGTAGTCACAATATGTAGAATTAAGTCAATTAAGTACTGTTTTCACTAATTTGAGGATCGAAGAAACATGAAATTAGTGTCTAGCCTGAAGTTTTATATGCGATTTTCCAAAGCAGTAGTCTCCAAACCATTTTGACAGTGCAATCTAATCAATAAAAAGTTTGAACATGGACTCCAATATGTGCATTTTTAATATATTATTACTGAATTACATAATTATAAATATAAATAGTATATGTAAAATGTATATAAAATATATACTACAATATTATAGTATTTATATATCTTAATTTCTTATTTTTCTAGATAATAAATATAAATAGCCTTTGTACTACTACTTCCTTCCTACATTCCAGTGGATCAATTTGTGTACTCCCTGTTGTGTATGTGCACTTCATTTTAGAGACCAATGTTCTAGAAGATATTTCTCCAAAATATAGGACATACACTAGTTTTATTTGACAGCTGTTGTAACCTTGTAGATCCCAGTTGGTTATAATATACAAAGTAGATTGAATCATTTTTGTATTTGAGACGAATTCTCATAATGTGTCTCATTGGAAATAATAACAATACTAATAAATAGCAGTTTCTGTCTTTCATGGCATTAAAATCAGCTTCAAGAGATTATTACTCTACTACCATGAACAAATTAGGCAGATATAGGAAGCCATTGTATTAGCTTTTCATTTAAGGATATGAAAAGGATAACCAATTTGTGGATAATTTCTAACCATTTAAATTATTTTAGTGCAGATTATAACATTGTTTAAAATAATTTTATTGCTTTTAAAATAAGAGAAAATGAAGAAAAACAAAAGATACACAAAATACATACATAATTTTAAAAAATGCACAACAAATGCATAAAAAATGAGTGAAAAATTACCCCCCAAAAAAGGATAATATGCTGTTAGAATAAACAGATTTCTCTACATAATTATTTAATATAAACACTAGGCATGTATGTGTGTTCATTTCTAATACACTTACAGAACTGTCATGTTTTTTACCTACTTTATTTTGTATAAATGAGTCTCATATTTCATTATATTTGTTCATGCAAAGATTTCATCTATAGGCAATTTGCTCCCAAGTAGCAAGTGCAATCAAATCTTCCATCCATTGAGTAAATGGAGTAAATATTTCCAATGCTGCTATATCAGTCTTTTAACTGTAACAAGGGCACGAAGAATACATTTACACTGTCCTGTTGTTAAATTCCATGTACTAAGTATATATTATATATATGTATATTATCTTCTGAGAATTTTACCTTTTGATGCAGCTTATAATATAATATATATATGGACTGCTTTGAACCTCATTTGAGGTGCTGTATAAATGGTGGTGTTCTTATGAGAATATCCAATGTTTATGGTGTTTGTTTAGTTCTTCCAAACCTCTATCAATGTACAAACGATGTTGCCAAATGAAACTATTAGAAAGGAATAGAGTGTTGAATGGTAATAAATCTAGACTAGTCTTCTTAACCTGATGCCTTGCAAAAATGTTGGATTTTGGAACTATATCTCCCAGAATTCCCAGGCAGGAGACAAGTTGACTAAGAATTATAGAAGCTGCAGTCCCTGTACATTTGGAGAACATGTGATTGGAACAAGCTGATGTAGGGTATTTTTGCATGATATGTTTTCTTGTTGCTGAATCATAGTTTGTACAAAGCCCAATTTGGGGGATTTGGAAGACATATTAAACCATGAGCTAGCATATTGAGTAGGTTAAAGTGTGGATCAATGGCTCCTATCTGTTTGGGGCCAAAAGGCATATGACATTTTAAGAGCATACGGCAGGTATTGTTAAAAGAAAGAAAATTATTGACGTGGATAGGGTTTGCCTATAAATTGAGTGCCATAATCAAACACACTCTTAACTCCCCCAGAAATATATTAATGCCCAGTTTGGCTCTTTTCTATGCAGATAAATCCTATCCCTCCCTCCCTCTTTGACAGAGTGAGACAATAAAAGTTATCTATATGGTAGTTGGACTAATACACTAGAATAGACTATATATTTCTGGGGAAAATATTCCATTATTTTTCATAAAAATGAATATGCAAGATAATCAGCATGATAATCATGTTGTCACATTTTTCTTTTTTATTTTCTGACAAAACAACTCAATGTCAGGCTTGGAAGCCATCTTTTACCTCAATATATTTGTAGCTATTCGTCCTACTAAAATACTTTTAGTTTTTAATACCAGCAACTTTTTCAAAATTCAAATTCTATTAAATTGAATGCTACATTACAAAATTTCAAGTGAAATAATTTCTGGGCAAATCTTTGAATTTTGATGTTCATAAGAATTAAACCACACTGCATATAATTTTTTTTTCTTAATCATGTATTTAATTTCAGCTCTTGGATGGCTGGGAAAACTTCTAAGATATTTGTGTAGCAAGTGAACTTAACCAGGAAATGAAACAAAGTTCATTTTAGTTTCAATTATTAATATAATATAAGCCCAATATGCTAAATTAGATTAATTTGTATTGTGGGACATTGTTAGATTCATTTTTTTCTAGAAAAGTCAGTTCCAATCGGTGTAAAGAGATGTCTGCTACTGAATTCTCTCTTTATAAAGTGCTAATTCCATTTAGAACATCTACTATGGGATTCCCATAGGCTTTGCATGCTGCATTATTTTAAGAGAAATATCTGTTTCTGGTTAATTTTTTTAAAATAGCAGGTTAGCTTCCCCTTGTAAGATACTGATCCCTTTTTTCAGAGTTTTGCCCATACACTCTATGAACAAATCTTGTGCCCATGCAAATCAAGATGAATGAAAAGTTCCACTCCAAACAATTATTTAATATTTTGCCTTCCTCTAAAGCTCTTTGGATAAAATGAGAAAATGCAGTTCTTTTAGAGATGCCTGGTTTAATTGTGTATTATATGAAGGAATGAATGAAGTAATTGGTGCAATAGATATTGATATATAGGCTTTCTAAGCAAGAAAAGATGATAATCTGAACCAAATTATTGGCACCAACAAGCTTGGGTTTGTATCCATGTGTTTTGTGACTATATAGTCAACCCCAAGTCCACCCAGGCTGTACACCAGCTGGAAAGATGACACCCAAAGATGAGCTGCTGAGAGAATGCCTGAGGCAGCAGCAGACATGGGAGGAAGATCAAGCAGAGGATGACAGATGAGATGTACCATCAACAGATAGCTGAGGTGGCAGATATTAGGAAACCCTACCAGTGGAAAGACACTAAGAGACAGCACTGATCATTGCAGCATAAAAGCCACCAAACACCAAATTCATAGATGCAGGGGTCTACCACATTAGTCAGGACCTGAGGTGCAGACTATGAAGAGAAGTCTCAGAGAATCCAACACATAGTTGCAGGGTGTAAAATGCAGGCAGGAGAAATATACACTGAACGGCATAACCAGGGAGCTGGTATTGTGTACAGGAACTTCTGAATAGTGTATGGGCTAGACCTTCACAAGTCCAGATGGAAGATTCCACAGAAAGTTGTGGAGAATAACAGATATTATCTTGTGGGACTTCCGGATCCAGACAAAGAGGCAGGTACTGGCCAATCAGACATCATGGTGGTAGACAAGAGCCAGAAGATAGTGATGGTAAATATAGCAGTGCCAAGTGACAACAACATCAAGAAGAGGGGTATAAGAAGCTGGAGAGGTACCAGGTCCTGAAGGAGGAACTAGAGAAGATGTGGAAAATAAAGACCAAAATGGTCTCATTAGTGGTAGGATCAGTCAGGACTATTACTTCTAAGCTGGGAGAGTGGGAAACCGCAGAAACAATATCAGAACTCTCTGTCCAGAAGAGTGCAGTCCTAGGAACAGTTACAGTATTGTGCAGAACCCTCAAACTGCCAGACTTCTGGTAGAGGATCTGAGATTAAGGAAGACACATACCACCCATAGGGGAGACAAGGGATTTTTTTATATCTGTATTTCATTTAGAAGAACATTATGATTCCAATTGTTAATTGTAGGCCTGTTGGTTACTCTCACTTAGAGGCTTTCAGTTATGTCATCTTAAATAAGCAAATATATAGTACCGGTATCTTTAAGATCATTTATCATTTACCATTTATTTTTATAAAAACTGTACCTTTCCAGACCAAATCACAATATTCTGCTGGAATGATAAAATTATCATAAAAATGATGATAAACTATAAGACGTGGTTCTTATAGGTCCTGAATCTTATGTCACAAATACAAACATATTGTTGACTAATCCCACTAATAGTAATGTAGTCGATCCATCCTTTTCAGTGTCTATTGTAGGTTAAGCTTTGTGAGCCTGATTATAAACATAATTGTTTAGCATTGTTTAGGACTAAATTCCTGGGGCCAGGTATACTGTCTTAGAATAGAAACCTCTTCCATTCATGAATGTTATGTTAACTAGTAAATATATTGGCTTGTCTCATATTTCTTTTGGAAATAGGATGCTTTGAACCCTACCCAAAAGCAGTATATAGCATGACCCTGATGGCTGATAAAACATCAAGTGCCTATAAATGAATGGTAATTAGAAATTCTAAAAAATGAACTATTACAGTTATCTTTGCTCTCTTCTAGAAAATGAAGATTCAACTCAAAAATCAGTCCAAGAAGCTATTGTTTCAGAAAAGGATATATTACCATGCAGGTAAGATAATAACTGTGAGTCTCTTGAGATAAATCATTTGGGTTGATCTTTGTTTTCATTTTTACTTGCTAACATGCTGCTAGACAGAATCCAAAGGACTATTCCGTACTCACAAGGCAAGTCATCTTCTCCCACTGGCTATGATGAGTAGCAATACCTTTGGAATGCTCACTAGAGAGGGTCTTCATGCATATGTCCTGTTAACTATTACTGATAATCAAGGCATATGGATAAGTAATAGCAATGTTTTTACCTTTTAAATTTGTTTGGTGTTTTATTTATGATTCAAAGCATAACTGTATGCTTGATACTAGTGTGAGCTGTAAGGGAAAATTAAATATATAAAAATGAAAACAATCACAGCAAAAATGTTTGTGAACATTTTATTTGTTAGCTGTATTTATTGTTAGATTTATATTCCATCTTTCCTCCAGGAGTTCAAGGCAGCCATCATAGCATTCCTGCCTCCAATTTCATCCCCACAACAAGCACCCTGTGAGGTAGGTGAGCTGAGAGAGTAATTGCCCAAATTCATCCAGGCAGCTTTCATGACAGAAGGTAGACTTGGTCATAGGTCTCCTCTGTCTTAGTTCAGCATCTTAACCACTACTCATTAACTCATTACACATGATTAGTTCCAATAAAATCTAATAATCTTACTAAAATAACAAATAGAATTAGCATTAATATGTTCCTAGGACTAAGAACAGTTTTATAGTATTTTTGTAAAATTAATATTATGCAAAAGAGTGTGATAGATCCTAAAATAGTTCTTTAAAAATAGGGATGTCATTCTGCAGAAAATCATGGAATAGAGAGTGGGATAATAGTGATGAAGCTTTAATCAGTTCCCGATTTCAGACATAATATAAAATATGCATAAAATGGTATAGAGATAAAGGAGCAAGGGGTTATCACTGAAATGCTTTGTAGGGAGTTTCTTAGGGAATACTATACCAGTAAGGCCTAGGCAATAGTCTACTTAGTTTTACTTTATATTAATAATAACAATTTATCGAGTGTATATGCCACCTGACTCCCAGCAATTCTGGGAGGTGTATACAGTGTTTAAACATTTAAAAACAAAGAACAGTACAAAAATAGGGAATAGCAAAGAAATCAAAACTGGAAGGGGGGGAAGGAATATCCTTTCCAATTAACAACTAAATAGGTTTATAACCATGTTAAAAACGCAAACAATTAAGTAGTTTTGTAACCATGTAACCTTAAACAGAAGTCTTCATTCTAATATTTTCATGGTATTCTTTTCAATTATTTTTGTCTATTTTTTTCTCAACGCTGCCAAGTATAGGGAACATTGCATGTCCATATCATTCAAAGAAAAGTACACCATTTAATAAAATAAATTCATTTTGTACCTAGTTCCACAGCTGGAACAGAGGTGGGTTCCTACCGGTTCTAACCGGTTCTTTAGAACCGTTAGTAAACTGGCAATGATGTCATGGAACCAGTTCTTTCGGTGTCTCCGTGGGCGCCGCCATCTTGGATTTTGCTTCTGCGCATGCACAGAAATGAATTTTTGCTTCTGCGCATGCGCAGAAGCTATTTTTTTATTGCTGTGGGGGGTGCGTGCATGGCGCAACTCTGAGCGAACCGGCAGCAAAAGGATCCAGAACCCACCCCTGAGTTGGAAATATAGTATTTAAGATGAAAAATAATATTGTAGGCCAATTTGGTTAATAGAAAGTAACTTATACAGATTTGGTTGAGTTTAACTCTCATTGTTTATTTTGCTATCTTACCTTGCCACTGGAATTTGATTCCTTCTTCCACTTAGTGAAATTTGAGACTGAATGTGGTAGGGAGGCAGTCCTTGACTTAAAACCAGTTGTTTAATGACCGTTCGGTTATGGCAGCCTCAGAAATGGTGTGTTAAGGCCTGTAAAGCGCTTCTGGCATCATAAAACGTTGCCCTGCTGGCCCTGCGGTCACATGACCACATTTCAGAAGCTTGGCATCCAGCTCACATTAATAACAGGTTGCCAAGTGCCCCCCAGTCATGTGATTGCCATTTGCAACCTTCTCTGCTGGCTTCCCCAGAAAGTCAATGGGAAAGCCAGCAGGGAAGATTGCAAATGGAAGGGATGGAGAGGAGCTGAAATATTTGAGATATAGCTGATATTTTGCTAACAAATGTTGCTGTAGCCCATTGAAGGATTTCAGCTTCCCTCCATGGACAGAGGGGAAATCCTTTGGTAGGCTGCAGAAGTGGAGCTGAAATCCTGAAGATTTCCCATGAAGGATTCCCCCTCTGCACATGGAGGGGAGCTGAAATTGTGAAGGATACAACGTTTGAGAGCGAAAGGAGTGCCTGCTGAGTACTGACATTTCAGCTCCGTGTGGAGCTGAAATCCTTCAGCAGGCAGCTGTTTTGTTCAGCCTGCTTAACAACTGGGAGATCACTTAACAACCGCAACCGGAAGATTGCGGTGTTGAGTGAAGCAGTCACATGAGTGTCTTGCTTAATGACCACTCAAAGACTGAGATCCCAGTTCCAATTGTGGTTGTTAAGTCGAGGACTACCTGTGTGCTTAGATAGTGTCAATAAAGACAGAAATCAATTACTTGTCACTTCACTAGTTTGGAAACATAATGACAAATATATAATATAAATACTTTCTTCTGAGGCAGTCTCTATATATTTTTTCTATTTATGAGTGCATTATGTATCAATATGCATAGAAATTTTACAGCAATGGCACCTATACTTTTTGGGCTAGTAGAAATATTTTGAATTTTTGAGAAAATGACATGCATGCACTTTCACAAATGAGACCCCTGGTGGTTATGAACCACCGATTTATAAAATGGATGCATTGGACAATGGCCAACTGCACAAACATTAATTTACCAAGAAAGAATTTGGTGGAAGAGGTCCACCTACTAGCCCGCTCTCCAGAATACTACCTCCTACGCTTGGCTTAAAGTAATCATTTTTTTCCTAGAAAGATGAATTTTCTTCCTGGCAAGTTATTGTGCTGTATCCCCCAGGGTCTACCCTACGTGGATATATATCTACATTAGGGAATTCATGTGGAGAAAAGAACTGCCACTTATTCCTATGCTTTTATCCTTTTGTTCGTCTCTTATGTATATAAAACACCTGCTCTCATAAACAACAATACATTTTGACTCCTCCCCTTTACAGTAACAGTCAATACATCACATGTTTTGCATGTACAGCTTCAATCTCCTTCATTTCCATTTGAAAACAACCTTCATAGCAAACATGAGAAAATCCCTGCCTGCTGCTTTAGAGAGCTTCTTGTTAAATCAGAATAGATAATTAGATAGAGAGTGATATGGCAATGTATCAGACCACTTTAAATATTTGCATTAAGCCCTAAGCCCACATGCAATGATCAACCTGTGGAATATTTGGCAGGGATAAGAAGTTATTGCTATAGCTAATTGAACTGTTGTTCTATAAAATATATTTTCGTACACTGTACATTTTCTTTCTTTACAATGTTTTAAAACTGATTTTTATAGGTAAGTTGTTTGAACTAAGCAGTCAAATTGTTGTGCCTTGTTTGTATGGATACATTATCTATGATAGCTAATTGTTTCTTAGTGCTGGATGTAGTTCAAATCCAGTGTTTATGAAAAGGTCCAGCAATAACTCATCCTGGAGAAAATCTACCTATGTGGTCACTTAAGAATCAACCACTAACTTGATGGCACGTAACATTCTTTCAGCTGCCTAAAGGAACAGAACACAGCATTTCTCATTTGAATTTTGGCTTAGCTGAGACTCATCTGGATATAAAATGTAAGCCAGAGGAATCCTATTTGACTCCAAGTCACCTTACAAGTCTCTATTTTTCCAGTTGATTGGCGTTTTACCTACCTGTTATACCAGGTTCTTAAAACATCCTGCATTCTTGTGCTATCTTTCTCTGAGAGGCTGCAGAATGGATCACCTTTAAATTCAGATACTACAAAGGATCCTGCAGGTGCTAACAGGAGTCCAGAGGAGCAAGATGTAGTTGGAGAGGAGGAGATCCTAACTGATCAACTTCAGCACCAAAAGGAGGTAGGTGATTTGACTCTTGGCCTATTTCTACTTGCCAAACCATCATTACAATCCTTTGTTTCCAAATATTTTTATTGGTGTTTTTCATTATAGCGGCTGTATGCTTTGAAATGTTTGTCTTGAGATAATAAGAAACTCATATGTAGTACAGACGATAAGATTATTGAACTGTATTTTTTTCTGGGATGCAATATATTTTAATTGATTACATTTCTGTGTTGCCTAGAATTGAAGAAATGTGGAGTAGAAAAAAAGTAGAAAAAAGTATTTATGTTGAAATATCTTCTGAAGTTTTTTTTTCCTAGTTAGGACGACATAGTTGCAAATAGGTAGTTAAAGAATTCAGGTAAAGATATGTAGAGAAAAAACTATTTTTGTTAAAAATTAAGGCACCTTAACACCACTGTATTTTATGTATATTCTATACATTTGTCTGTATAGGAAGCTATACTACAAGTGACAAAATTCTCTGCACCACAAGGACCAGGTGATATAATCATGATACAGTCTGAATATACAGGTGCAGTAGACATCCTGTCTGCAGAGCTAGAAACTACAGATCTTCTAAGCGAACAGAAGAAAGGTAAGGATTATGCTTTCACTACTATGTCTTCATATGGATCAGTAGCTAGCATTCTGTTGAAGAAATCTGCAAGTTTTGAGCTGTTTTGTGGTAGAGTATACTAAGACTTATAGTCAGTTTTGAAATGTTTATATTTAAGAAAGCAGCAACAAAGATTTTGATTCTTCGCTGTTTAATTTAGTTTTTAGTTTTTCCATTTTTTGTGGTGGTGTATATAATTTCTACCCTTGGTTGGATTGGTTTTTTTTAATTCTTTTTTATTTAGCTCTTACATTATTTCAAATTTTGCTGAATATCCAGTCTTGTTAAAAATTCTGTCAGCATCTATTTTATAAAAACATCCTTCTTTCTTCCAGTTCGGCCACCTCCATTGATTCCCCCCACTATCTGGACAAATTCTAAGATAAGGGAGTTTAAAACAAAGATGGCAAAGGAGAAGAATGCCCGAATGCTAGTGAAACGGGGTGAGGTATTAACAGTCCGGGTGCCCACCCATCCTGATGGGAAGCGCGTCTGCTGGGAATTTGCTACGGAAGATTATGACATTGGGTTTGGAGTCTATTTTGATTGGACTCCTATTACTAGTACTGCCATTACTGTTCAGGTCAGTGAATCAAGTGATGAAGAAGATGAAGAAGAAGAATTTGAAGGTATGTCATGTCTTCGATAGTGATGTATAAATTTAATAAACAAATATGAAAAACCATTATGTCCCAAATAGTCTCTTAAGCAAGCATAACCTCTTTAACTTGAGTTAAAGAACTCAACTTCTTAACTACTTTGAGTTCACTTGAACTGTGCCATTAGTCTTCAAACTATTCCACAGACTATCAAGCAGGAAAATTTAATAAATCCTGATAATAAAAGGTGTGTTTATTTATTCATAAATATGTCCATTCATTTATGGACATAGTTGTGCCTCCAAACACTGCCAACTTTGAGCAGCTTGAATGTCAACCTCTGCAAATAAAGTTAAAGTGTACATAGCATCAGAGTTTGGGCCATTCATACTTTAAGGAGGGTGCTGTTCTAAGGAAGCAGGTTAGTGACGAAAAGGCCTATGCCTGGATTTTTGGCTAAGGTGTTATGCGTGTATGTTTGTCATTGTTGCCCTCTTTTTACTCCTTTTGCTTCATTGTTATATTGCTTTATTGTTATTTTGGGTTATTTTTATTTTGTGAATTGCCTAGACTCACTGGGAATTGGGCAATGTCCAAATTTAAATAATAATACGATTCCAGGACTCTGCTGATGACATTCCTCAGTCATAGGATCTATAGGCACCTTCACAGTCCTCTGAAATTAATAAACTTTACACATCTTCCCATAAAACTAGCAAGAGTTCTTTCCCCGTAACTCAGGGAAGAATTCTATAAATGTAGGGTCACTGCAGAAATTGTCTCACTCTTTTCTTGCTTCTATTGCAGTATAATATAGAAAATCCCTCACCTGCTAGAAGTTGGAATGTAAACATTGGAATAAATCAATGCATGGAACGTGGAGATCAGGCTGTTCCTTATTGCTTCCTCTCTTACACTGATGAGCATCACAATTATTATTATGGAATAAAATGGGCCACTTAGAAGGCTCATTGGATGAAATGACAAGGGGAGGAAAATCATTCCCATTTTATTTTTTAATCAATCATGCAAATGTGCAAAATAATACATATAATTAATGATGCATATAATTAATAATACATATAAATAATGACAATATTTAGAGATTCAATAAGTATTTTATATTCTTTAATTATAAAACAGTTTAGGAATTAGGTGGTTGTTTGTTTTTAAAAAAAATGACACGACTGGAACTTTCTCAGGTTCCAGTATAAATATGAAAAGTCTTATCTCCAGATGATTTGAAACCTGTGATGATGATCTCTGTGTGTAAGCTTCTTTAGTTAGATCCACAATCCAGAATCTCTATGGCCTCCTCCTATTGGTTTTTATAGCTGATATATATGTTGTGCATTTTCCTTCTCAGGTCCTATTCCTGTTGGCGATGTGGAAAAAGGAGCCAAAAGCTATTTGCGAAGCCGTTATGGGGAGATCATGCCAGTCTACCGAAGGGACAGCCACCAAGAAGTGCAAATAGGCAGCCATGATTATCCCGGGGAGGGCATCTACTTGCTCAAATTTGACAATTCTTACTCTCTCCTACGCAACAAGATACTTTTTTTTCATGTTTATTATACCATCTAAAAAAGTAAATAGTTTTGTTGCCAAGATTAATATATATATCTTGTGATGGCCAAATTTTGTTTATATACCCTTCCTATTTGTCCCATTGTCCAAAATGGAGGAAATGATCATTAGCAGTTCCACTTTGTTGTATGCAGACACAAAGCTGAAATTTTAATAACAGCAAGCAAGTCACCGGACATAAGATGTCTGTTTTTCATAGATTGCACTTACATGAACTGAAGTTAAAACATGCCTTTTCTTTGGAAGTATATATATTATCTTCTTCTACTCTACTGGCTACAAATACTGACTGGAATCAGCTGCCAAAACAGCCTATAGAAGTCTGCCCAGACCTACATTGTTACTGTGATATTGTACACTGCCATTTGCTTTGTAGTAGAGATCTTGTAGAATGGTACGCGCGTTGCCTACTCAGGCCACTGGCAGGCTGTCTTCTCTCATCTTCCTCCCATAAATGGTCATCTACTCAGTTGTTTGTATATATTTTAAAGCTTGGCTGGATGGAATCCAAACTGCATCATTCTCTTTCAATAAGAGAACAACATAACTTTAAAAGAAAAAAGCATACCCTCCCAGTTCTGCTTTTGATGAATTATTCAGGAAGCAGACATCAACAAAGGCTTCTCCAGTTCCAGAATTCATAGTTTGGGGGGCACAATATGCTGTTCTATTGGCAACATTTTGCAACATTAAAGTATAGTAAAAATTGGTGAAATTCCAAATGTTTTTTTCAAACATTATGTTCGTGGAGCATAATTTAAAACCAAACCAAGCCAGGAAATGTTTATTTCAGAGGGCAGAAAATATCTATTTCATTTATCTAGATGCTAAATGGAAGCAATTTATGTATATTTACCATAGTGCTTCCAGATTCCTAGCAAACATTTCCAGGAGCAAGAAGACTTTACACATTTTAAATGTATTACACAAGCACCTAATAGTTACTATACCAATAGCCAGACAGACACAAGATACCAATGACAAAAAGCAATCCTGAACGATATTACAATGGGCAGGCACAAATTAGTCCTTTGGTCTATTACAAGTATTGACTTTCAGCGATGATTTTGTAATTTATATGGAAGAGTGGTCCACAAAAGCTCCCCCCTTTATATAAAATAATATTGAGTCAGCAAGTATTTCTTTTCTTTTACACCAGGTGTGTCAAACTCGCATCGTCACGGTGGCATCATGTGACATATTGGGACTTTTCCCCCCTTCTCTATACCAGGCGGGGGCGTGGCCAGCATGTGACGCATCTGGCCCACCGGCCATGAGTTTGACAGCGCTGTTTTACACCTTTGTTGTTTATTCAGACTTCAAAATCACTGCCAATATTTAATGTAGCATAAGCATAATATAGCAGAGCTACCTATTGCAGTTACCAGTTGGCAATCATATTATCTTTCATAGCTCAGGTTTTATAGAATGTATATGTACAGCTCATGTTGTCTCTATAGCAGAAGACATAAATATACTTAAGATTTCAGGGGCAGATTTGAGCAAGCCTTTTTAAAGCTGCTATTTCTTGTGATGTTTGTCCAGTATGCTTAACTCTTTGCATGATTACACCAAATATTTATTGTAAGTAGTAGATCTTGGGCAATGTTCCTAAGAGGTGTTTTTGTTGAAGCTTGGTGATTTTCTATTTCTGCCATATTTTTAGTGAGAAACATACATAGAGGAAATGAACTTGACTCCTATCTCAGGCTTTTTTTTAAAAATTGGGAAATAAACTCAATGTTTTCAGATTTGAAATGGGAAATGGATAAATATGTACTACTAACTTTAAAGAGGAAATCAAATATGGCTACTCCTTCCCATTTTTTAATTATTTAAGATGAGATTGGAGAAACCATTACAGCATTTAAAGTACAATAACTGCAAGGAACAACATTTGGTGGAAGAAGGAAAACTATAGTACAAATGGATTTTCTGATTCAGAGTTGCTGATTTTTGAAAACAGTCTTGAAGGACTCCCATAGGAGGAGCCACTGAATTGTTTGTTGTAAAACTTATGAGCAACATTTAATGTTCTCTCCCTTTCCCCGTTTGTAAATTCATGTTATTGTTGAAGTCATTTTCAATTAAAGCTTATCTCTAGATGTCCCACACTCTACAAAAAAATGAAGCTCACTATGTTTGTCCTCGTTTTCAACCCAAAGAGTTTGCTTTGTTTAGAGTTCAGAAAATGAAACAGATTTGTTTGCTTTGGCTAATGTTTTCTTGAAGAAATACAAAAAAAGAAAAGATATATATTTTAAATATGCAAATTTGTGTTGACTTTAATTACAGAGCTCTATTTTTAACTCTTGAGTAACATAAACAGTATCTTCTAAAGGTTTAATGTGGATTGCTTTTGAAATTACAGCATCATTTCTACCTGCAAAGGTAGAAAATAGAGGAATGAATTTTTAGAAAAGAGAAAAAGATTGAAATGTGGAGCAAGTTAAAACTGCAGTAGATATCAGCTGAGCAAAAGCCTTCGTGCCTTCCTTTCCGTTCTCTCTTTAATGACAGTGGCTTTCAGATTTGTTCCTACTGAACTAATCAGTTTAAAATTGACTGCCCTTCATATGTATACTTTGCTCATTTGACTAAGGAAATTAATTTGCTCAATAATGATGAAATGCTGTTTAAACAGAAGGATTAAAGTTCCAGATAGAGCACATCTTAGAGTTTATACTCTTTTGATGAATCAGGTATAGTGTGTAATATTCCTTCTCCATGTATGAGTTGTATATACACACATAAGCACATGAGCTTTACAGTATCTGTACCTCTTATCCAAAGACTTAACTAATCTCAGGCCAAGTCAAAGTATTTCTGTGGTTTGTTTCTCTTTCTACTGTGAAAAATTATAAAGCTGTATGTGCTTCTTGGATTTCAGACCTAAAATTCTGTAACCACATGCTAATGAAATATGTGGAAAATGCTTAGAGTGAGCAGTTATCCTTGCCTGAAATTGATTCTATAAAATTTTCAACATTATACATGCATTGTTGTAGATGAAAATAGAAATATAATTTCACTTGAGATAAATTAGCTATTATTTTAGATTGAGAGGTTAAAGTGTAATAGAAATGTACTAAAATAAAATAATTGTATGATTGTCCCATAATGTATGGGAAATAACAGACTTTGGCCATGTTCATATGGTAGGGTAAAGAAGTAGCACAAATGAATAATAGTATATGCAGTATATGACAACTTAAAATGGAGAACAGGATCTAGTTAGTCCCAATATATAAATTAAGCATTTTTAACTTATTTTACTTCCACTTAAGTCACACTTTAATCATATTAATATACTCAGCCGATGTATTTGTTTTAATCAGGTATAATTTGGTATATTTCCTCTAACTACTGACAAGCAAGCTAAACTGAGACATTATTGGAACTAATCTTGGATGGGATTGGAAATAAGATATTATTGATACTGCTTTGTTTGTCTCATTTTAACTAAGAGATAATTGCCCAAATCCTGGTTCACGAATAACTGTGATATGAAATGATTGCTACACTTCAAGTGCACTTAAATCCAATTAAAATTTGGCCTGTTTCCAAGCAGACCTCCTGTACATCATTGTCCTGTAAGTCTTCTTGCATTATGAGGACTTGTATTTTCAAGACATATTCCTCTTATTGTCCTCATAAATCCAGTAGAATTCTATAGATACAAAGCATGAAAGCCATCTTGAGGCAATTTGGGAACAGTTCAAAGTAGAGAGTTCACTGACAACTTCATGGTAAATCTTACTTTAAACAAAAAGCATTTTGTTTTATCCCTTAACCTTCATAACATAAGACCAAAATTCATGCAATCTGAACCTTAAATTGATTACTGAGAAATCAGGGAGACATTGTCGGATCTTAAAACATTTTATAATTGCTGTTGATTTGTTTATCATAGGGTTGGGATAACTTTTCTAGTAATAACTGTACTGCATGTGGGCTATTTTTTTAGAGGACACACAAAGGCTGAGTAAGCAAAATCAAGACTAAATTTTTGGAATTTTTGTGGTGGACCAAAAGCATTTACAGTATAGTGAATAGTATTAATACAGTGAAATTGCTTATATTGATTTAAAAGAGTCAGTGAGATTTATTTGAATGTAGAATATAGCCTTTTAAAATGGTTTAGTCTCAAAATAATAAGTCTAGAAATGCATAGATGCAATCCTAAATAAATTAATTTGGGAGCAGGTCTCTCAGTCTCTATAAGATTTATTTCTAAATAATTATGGTTAAAAGTGAGCTCTGTAAAGAGGTCAGACTGGTATGTCAGAAAGTAGTTACATTGTAATTTAATACCAATATATTAGCAAGGCCTTCTGCTAGTTCATGGGTATTTCTGATAGTTTGGCATCAAAGGAAAATATTTTAATATTTAGACTTCAATAACATTTTGATTAATTCAATTAATAAATGTATAACTCTTATTACTTTTCAGCACTTGTTTTCTGCTGGGCTTAGTGGAACTAAACTTACACTTAGCAGGTCTAAGCTTTATCAAATATACAATATTGTCCCTAAGAACAAGAATAAAGGATTATTCTGTGCATTTTTATCAGTAACATGAACTCTTTGAAATAAAACAGACTGGTTTGTAGTTTAAAATGAGTGGCCTATAATGAAAGTATACCCTTCAGATGAAATTCAATTCTATTTTGTACCATATACATTTTTTATTCTGTAGTTAACTTATTTATATAATTTTCTTAACAATTTGGTTTACATTCTCTTACTCTCCCAAATATTTTTTTTCTTAAATGGAGAAGGCATTTTACAAGTTATGGCACTGGGTTGATTATTCTAGTACAGGTCAAATAAAGTCTGTCTAGTTGTATTGCTGTTTCTTTCAGAATTTGATTGATATTTGTTACATTGTTTAGAACCATGGTTTTGTGACTGTATTTGACTTTTAAAAAGTTGTTTCATTAAAAATTTTCATCATTCTGCAAAGTCTTCTGTTTTTCTCCTATTTAAATGATTGGTTGTGGATTACATTCAGCACTAAAGTTTTTGAAACCTAATACAGTTGTTACATATCAGCTAAAAGGCTGCATCTTTTTGTACTGGTAGATACATCAGCAGTGTTTAGAATATATTACAAGTACACTTGAAAAATAGGCAGCAGATAGCTCTCCATTCAGCAGCGGTTAGTAGAATAACAGAATAGCAGAGTTGGAAGGGACCTTAGAGATCTTCTAGTCCAACCCCTGCTCAAGCAGGAAACACTATACCATTTCAGACAAATGGTTGTCCAATTTCTTCTTTAAAATCTCCAGTGTTGGAGCATCCACAACTTCTGGAGGCAAGCTGTTCCACTGATTAATAGTTCTAATTCTCAGGAAATTTCTCTTTAGTTCTTGATTGCATCTCTCCTTGATTAGTTTCCACCCATTGCTTCTTGTCCTGCCTTCAGATGCTTTGGAGAATAGGTTGACCCCTCTACTTTATAGCAGCCCCTGAGATATTGGAACACTGTTATCATGTCACTTCTAGTCCCTCATTTCATTAAACTGGACATATCCAATTCCTGCAACTGTTCTTTGTATGTTTTAGCTGCTAATCCCCTAATCAACTTTGTGGCTTTTCTCTGCACTCTTTCTAGAGTCTCTTTTTTATATAATGGTGATCAAAACTGGATGTGTTTCAAGTGTATTCCAAGTGTGGCTTTACCAAGGCATTAGAGAGTGGTATTAACACTTCATGTGATCTTGATTCTATCCCTCTGTTAATGCAGCCTAAGACTGCATTGGCTTTTTTGGCAACTGCAACACACTGCTGGCTCATATTTAAGTGATTGTCCACTAGGACACCAAGATCCCTCTCGCAATTACTACTATTGAGCCAGGAACCACCTATTCCCGTGATGGCAAACCTATGGCACACGTGCCACAGGTGGCACACAGCGCCCTGTGGGCACGTGAGCCGTTGCCCCAGTTCAGCTCTGCTGCACATGCGCACACGCCTCCCGCCACCAGCTGGTTGTCGGGTCTCTGCTGCACATGCGTGGGGGGCGGGGCATGCACAGAGGCCGCGCACGCACTGCATTTTGGGGGCAGGGCATGTGTGTGGGGCGTGTGCACATGCGCAGAGGCGTGCAGGGGTGGGGGCGCATGCAGGGGGTGCACGCACATGTGGGGGGCCACGTGGGGGCCATGCGCATGCGTGGGGCTGCATGCACAGGGGCCGCATACACGGGGGCTGCATGCGCATTGTATTTTGGGTTGCACGCATGTGCACGCGCATTCATGTGTGCGCTTGCGCTTTGGGCACTCGGTCCGGAAAAGGTTAGCCATCACTGACCTATTCTATACCCGTGCATTTGGTTTTTCTTGCCTAAATGTAGAACCTCACTTTCCTCAGCATTGGATTTCATTTTGTTAGATAGGGCCCAGTGTTCAAGTCTGTTGAGCTCCTTCTGTATCTTGAGCCTATCTTCTGGAGGGTTGGTTATTCCTGCCAGTTTGATGTTGTCAAAAAATTTGATGAGTTCCCCTTCTATCCCCTTGCCAAAATCATTGATGAAGATATTGAATTGTACTGGGGCTAAGATAGAGTCTTCTGGAGTCTCCACTGCATACTTCATGTAAAATGCAGTTCCATTAAGCATACTGAGTGTGGTTGGTCAGCCAGTTATGAATCCATCTGGTGCTGTTGCTGCCTAACCCACATTTTTCTATCTTATCAAGTAGTAGGTTGATAAGATAAAGTAGTACTTTATCAAATGCCTTACTGAAGTCTAAGTAAATTATATTTACAGCTTTTGGCTGGTCCACCAATTTTGTCACTTTGTTAAAGAATGCAATAAGATAAGTCTGGTTGCTACATTAGTAAACATCAAATTCACCAAATTGCTGTATGCCATACCCTCTAGGCCAGGGCTGTCAAACTTGCGGCCCAAGGCCGGATGCGCCACACGCTGGCCATGCCCACGCCCAGTTTAGCAAAGGGGGAAAAAGTCGATGTATCACGTGACGCCGTCGTGATGATGCGAGTTTGACACCCCTGCTCTAGGCCATCTACTATCAGATTTCACTCCAGGTATAGGGATTATACCTATCTTGACTTTCCAGGCACTCAGTACTGTATCCAGAAATGTGTTTTCAGCAAAATCAGCCTAGTGCAGAGCACAAAAATTAAGCTCTACGTGCGTTGGCTTAAAGATTTAAATGTTGCTCTTTTTAGAGTATTTATATAGCAATTCTGTCAAGAATCTGACCTTGCCAGCTTCAGTCCTCCCTACTGCTTTCTTGCAGGACATTATTTATTATTTATTTTATTTATCTAGGAGATTTATATTGCTGCCTATTTGCACATGGCGACTCAAGGCAGCTTACAAGAATATAAAAACATCATATGAAAAACAATGAAATTAGTAAAAGAATCATATAATAAATTAATAAAATAATATAATAAACCCCTGCCCCCGCGACAACACATCATACGAGCCATTTAATGGGCTGCATCCCGCTCTGTGTTCCCCAGGCCCGCTGGCAAAACCAGGTCTTCTGCGCCTTCCAGAAGAGTGTCAGAGTGGAGGCCATTCTAATCTCTGGGGAAATGATGTTCCAGAGAGAGGAGCCACCACGGAGAAGGCCCTTCTGGGTTCCACCAGGTGTATCTCCCTAGGGGATGGGACCCGCAACATTCCTTGCCTCCCCGCTCTGGTGGGTCGGGTAGATGTGACCGGCAAGAGAGGGTCCCTCAGATAACCTGGTCCCAAGCCATGAAGGGCTTTAAAGATGACAACCAGCACCTTGAATTGCACCCAGAAGCAAATCGGCAACCAATGCAGCTCCTGCAGGACACTGAGGTCTGCACACATTATTATCCCTTCCTTATCTAGCCTTTTTGTTGCAGCTAATCATACTTCCAACCATTAATCATTTTCAATTTTTAAAGGAAGCTCATGCAGCCCATTTAAACTGCAAAGTATTCTTGGGAATAAAGATAGTACTGGAAGTTGGTATTTCCAACATGCAGGTTAATTTTTAAATATATCACGGACCTTGACAGGTACAAAAGGGAAGATTGGTCTCCCCCAAATGCAACTTTTCAAGAATCAACTAGTATAGGGTTGACAACCTTATCTTCAAGGTTGACTCAGCCTTCCATCCTTCCGAGGTGGGTAAAATGAGGACCCAGATTGTTGGGGGCAATATGCTGACTCTGTGAACCGCTTAGAGAGGGCTGTAAAGCACTGTAAAGCGGTATATAAGTCTAAGTGCTATTGCTATAGGCTAGATGGATCAATGGATTTAGATTTTTGTCATTCAAAGCAAGCATTTATATAGCACTTTTTTAAAGCAGTTAGAAAAAACTTGAAATGGCATTCTACCCTATTTGGGTAGATTCCTGCCAAAATGTATATTAAAATTACATTTGTAAGGCTTGTACATGTACAGAAATTACCATTTTTCATCAATATTATTTTATGATGATGTTATAGTTTTACATCTCTAAATTCTTCAGAGATAGTTGGATGAAAATAGTCTTTAAATTATAAATATGGAAGTCATCAATCCAATAACCTTTCTATATTGCTTTGTAATAGTTAGATCAGAAAGTATATGGTTTTATTTAATTATTATTTATTTAATTTAGCTAATTTATATAGCTGCCCAGCTTAACCAAAAGCGACTCTGGACATGTACAACAAAATTAAAAACAATTGATAAATATATAAAACTGCTATCATTATAAAAACATTAAAAATATAAAAAGCAAAACAAGAAAATAATAGACAAAGGCATGCTTTGTCTATAACCACTTTATTTCACCCATCCCTGTGTGGTTAAACATTTTATAATCTTGCAGAGGTTAGAGGGCTGAGCAGGATATCCTGTGTGGTAGTGATAGTGAAGGTGAGGTAGTGAACATGCAAAGTTTCAGTATCTTGCATAAGATTTTCCATTCTTACGACTAGCAGAATAATTATTTAATGATGAAGAAATATGTTTAGAATCACAATAACAATCACATTACTAAACACAACATTATTACATAAATGATGTAAATTGTTACCATCCTATATTCTCAATGCTGATGTATCAATAATCCAAATACTATTTCTCTATTTCCTTTGGTATTTCTGCTGCACACTATACTATCTATATAAAACTCTTGTTCCTGTAACCTTTAATTGGGTGAAATGGTGCATCATAGGGCAACCATTTTTGAACCATTGTATCTTATTTAGATAATATGTCTGGAATTTGGGGTCCATGACTCATGTGGAATTGAAATTTGGCAAATTTTATAAAACATTTTATGACATCAAAAATATCATAAAACAGTTTATGACATAACACAAAATGTCATAAAACATTTTCTATGCTAAAGGTTGACTGTGCTGTACAGTTCAACTTAGGCTATTTTCAAGGCACATGAATGCAGTTTGAATCAGTGGTGGGATTCAAATTTTTTTACTACCGGTTCTGTAGGCGTGGCTTGGTGGGTGTGGTGTGGCTTGGTGGGCATGGCAGGGGAAGGATACTACAAAATCTCCATTCCCTCCCCACTCCAGGGGAAGCAGACGTGGGTTGCTACCGGTTCGGACCAGTTCTCCCGAACCGGTAGCGACCTGCTGGTGACATCACGATGACATCACCGATCTGGTTCAGTCAGTGCCGGTCCGTGGGTGCCGCCATCTTTTTTTTTTTTGAATTTTTTTTGAATTTTTTTATTTTTATTTTTTTCTGCGCATGCGCAGAAGCCAAGTTTCCAGCACTGTGCATGTGTCACCATCTTGTTTTCGGCTTTAACAAAAATTTTAATTTATTTTTTACTGCGCATGTGCATGCGTGCAAAGCATGCGCGCGCCCCCAAGGCGCGGCCACGTGGCGCGGGAGGAAGCGAACCAGCAGCGAGGTAAGTTAGAACCCACCCCTGAGGGGAAGGTTACTGCAAAATCCCCATTTCCTCCCGATCAGCTGGGACTCGGGAGGCAGAGAATAGATGGGGGTGGGGCCAGTCAGAGGTGGTATTTACCGGTTCTCTGAACTACTCAAAATTTTTGCTACCGGTTCTCCGAACTACTCAAAATTTCTGCTACCAGTTCTCCAGAACTGGTCAGAACCTGCTGAAACCCACCTCTGCTTTGAATGTGTCCCAGCTTTTCCAGTGAAGGCAGTACATTAGAACAATGGCCCCCAACCTTTTGGGCACCAGGGACCGATTCCATGGAGAGAGGTTTTTCCGCAGACCGGAAGGGGTGTGGTTTTGCATACTGCCTGCATCCCATGGATGGGTTTTCACTTATTTGTGCGACCTGGTTGCTGGCATGCTGCCAACCAGTGCTGGTCCATGGACCAGGGGTTGGGGACCTCTGCATTAGAATTTCTTTTGAAGGCATGGAGGAATCTGGTAAGGAAGTATCCCTGAAAGGATGATTGAAAGAGTCATGGGTTGTCTCCTTGTTTTTTAATAATGCCAAACATTTATATCTGCTTCTGACACAAATAACTCATAAGTGTTCAAGTAATAATTGCTGATAGGTAATAAAATAGGTTTGTATAAATGTTTCTTATATAAATGTGTAAATGTTTCTTATAAGACTCCTTGTCGCAAACGTTTGTGAGAACCTAGAAAATGTTGAGGAAAGAAAAAATTCCCAAGACAAATATGTGAATGGCTTAATATGCATTTATAACAATAATTATAAATAAATGAGTACAAAATGCAACAGAGACATTTTATTACAGCAATTGATGGACAAAAGTACTGTATTTCCAAGCTGGCTCTAAGTACTTTCCAAGGACCTTCCTTGTTTTCAAGTAACTCTACTGGATACAATACTCTGCATTTGAGAATAACTCAAATAGAAACTACCCGTAATTGTGCATATTCTTTCCACCTACATAATGCAACAGCTCTGGACTTCAGCTCAAAAACTGTGGCTACAGTAATCCTGCTGCACAGTGGACTAGGTGACCTTGACATGGAGCTGTCCCTCCCAAAAGTGTTTCCAGTGGGACACTGCTGAACACTTTCAGTGCAATATTGTTTTCTTCTTTGCAGCCCTTTGAAGCTTGGGTCTAGTGATGTTCTATTTTTATTTTTGTTCAGCTAAGTAGGAATGAATATTGGGAACAACATTTTAGACCAGAATGCTGGCTGGAGAATTCTGGGAATTCTGGGAGTTGAAGTCCACAAGTCTTAAAGTTGCCAAGTTTGAGGGCCCCTATTTTAGACTCAAAAGTATATCATGGATCACTTTTTCAGCTATTAAAAAATCCTAAATGATGCAGTACTCTTTTCAGCTTAACCTTTTAGAAGAACGTCTTATTGCCCACATTTGGCTTTAAAAAAAATTTACCTTAAGATTAAAAAAAAAAGAAGAAGAAGAAGAAGCTGAGAAGCTGACATGGTTCCAGACCATGTTAACTCTGAGAATGCCTTTAGGCCCAATAGCCATTCTTGGAATTGGTAGGAAGTGTGTCCATCTGGCTAGACACACACAAATCCCAAAATAAGGAGGAGCTACACAGGACTGGCTAAGATTTCTTCTAGTCAGTTACACAATAGGATGCATCCTCTAAATCAGTGTTGCTTAACTTTGGTAGTTTGAAGATGGGTGGACTTCCAGAATTCTAGTATTTTTCCTTGCCACCTATTTCACTAGAAGCAATAACGGAGAATAGAATAGAATAGAATTCTTTATTGGGCAAGTGTGATTAGACACTCAAAGAACTTGTCTCCTGTGCACAAACTCTCACTGTACATCCAACAATAGTGATAGATCATTCTCATTGTAAAAATACGTTCATCATAAAACATTAGCTACAACATTTAGTGATAGTCACGGATTCTAAATAAGCAATCAACATAAATCATACTAGGATACTAAGTAAACAATATGAATACAAGCAACAAAGGTGAGGTTTCTCAAGCCATGCGCTGGGCCATTTAATTCTTGGTTTTTGCCTTGTTACTACATAAGCCAACACAGCCTCTTTAAGCACAAGAACCAGTGCCGGCTGTGTTACACCTGCAGTTAATAAAGATGTCAGGAAGTTGTGCGATTCTCGAGTTTACCCAGGAACGCGTGAGCCAGCAAACACTCGGCAGCCTTCGTTAACAGTCTTGAACCGAATCGGCCCACTGCCGTTTCCCCAAATCTAGGCGCCCCCCGCCCGCTTCCACTCCCCCACCCTTTCCCCCGTCCAGACCTGAACCTCAGGCCATGTTTTCTGCTACCTCCAATTTCCTGGCTTTAGATGGGTGGAAAACTCCTCTCCGTCGCTGGAGCTGGGCTGCAGGGGGCTTGTGGCATCGAGAAGTTGCTTCGGCCCCCCAGTCTCAACGCGCTGACTTCGCCACGGTGAACAGCAAAGTCGACTTCTACGTTGTGTGGTCTCTGCGCGAGCCGCCCCGGCAGCTGAGTAGGTGAGGCCTCCGGGCTGCGCGCGTTGCCCCGCGCCGAGAAGATGAATTGGGAAGGCAACGTTAGGTTGCTGCTATAACACTCAAAGCAAGCAACCGAGTTGCCTTCGCATTGTTGGACATTTATTTACGTTGAGCGTTCCCCATGTTTTTAAAACAGTCCTGATAACTATGCTTTCGTTACTCTCTTGATACCAAATGATGTTGGATTCGAATTTCAACTTCAGTTTTGGTCGCCACGATATAAAAAAAAGAGGTCGAGACTCTAGAACAGAGGTCTTCAAACTTGGCAACTTTAAGACTTGTGGACTTCAACTCCCAGAATTCTCCAGCCAGCATAGCTAGAAAAAGTGCAGAGAAAAGCCACAAAGATGATTAGGGGACTAGAGGCTAAAACATACCAAGAACGGTTGCAGGAATTGGGTATGTCTAGTTTAATGAAAAGAAGGACTGGGGTGGCATGATAGCAGTGTTCCAATATCTAAGGAGCTGCCACAAGGAAGAGGGGGTCAACCTATTCTCTAAAGCAGGGGTCTCCAACCTTGGCAATTTTAAGACTTGTGGACTTCAACTCCCAGAATTCTTCAGCCAGCTTTGCTGGCTGAGGAATTCTGGGAGTTGAAGTCCACAAGTCTTAAAGTTGCCAAGGTTGGGGACCCCTGCTCTAAAGCACTGAAGACAGGACAAGAAGCAATGGATGGAAACTAATCAAGGAGACAACCAACCAATTTCTTGACAGTTAGAACATTTAATCACTGGAACAACTTGCCTTCAGAAGTTGGGGGTGCTCCAACACTGGAGGTTTTTAAGAGGAGATTGGACAACCGCTTGTCTGAAATGATATGGGATTCCTGCTTGAGCAGGGGTTGGACTAGAACAGGGTTCTGCAACCTGCGGCTCTGGAGCCACATGTGGCTCTTTCATCCCTCTGCTGCGGCTCCATCGCTCAAAATATGCGTCCCAACTGCCAATGTGCGATACCCGCCGGCACGCGATTTATTGAGGTTTTCGACCCATCTTTTTTTTCGGAGTTCAAAGTGTTTTTGTTGCATGCAGAAATAAAAATTTGTTTTCTCTGTAGCAGTTCATTGATTTCATAAATGCAACACACTATAGTTTTTTTTATACATAGCATAAAGGTAAAAATAATAATAATATGTGCAGTGCTATCTTCATTTTAGATGTCAAAAGGGTTTTGTGACTTCCGGTGTTTTCTTTTCTATGGGAGACGGGTCCAAATGGCTCTTTGAGTGTTTAAGGTTGCCGACCCCTGGACTAGAAGATCTCCAAGGTTCTTTCCAACTCTGTTATTCTGTTATTAAGTAACAGTGTGCTTCATTTGCTTCAGTGTGGTGCATGAATGGTTTAATCCAATAATTTATGGTTAATCTGAAAAACTTTTGATGAGTTCAGCAGGTCAATCTAATTTTAAAATGTTGTTTCAAAGATGAAAGTAAGCATGCTTGTACTTATTTACCTGCACACATTCTACTGTGTATTATTAACTTAATTTTGCTTTTCTAGTTATCCTGCAACCTTGTTGTGTAATACTTTATGAATTTCTTTAAAAAGTCCATTACTGTTACTACCATTACTATTTTATAAAAGCAACGTTTTTATAGGAGAGAGTTGCCTCCTTTTTGGTGCTATACCAAAAGGTGAAGTTGAATAGCTGAATATCTGGAAGCTATTAGATATTCATAGCAGTCAGAAAAGCAGTGGAGACTCTTCTAAAACTTGTCTTCCAACTATGGGATCAGCTGTTCAATTTACTCAGTTCAACTGCTTGTTTCAACTTTTTCTCAAATTTGGGAATGGGGAAAACAAAGGATCCTTACAAACAGAATCAATAGAAAAATTGGCTTTGTTACATTAGCTTCCTATATATTATCAAATGTTTTTATTGACCTACTTAATTGAAAAATAAGCTTCACTTATGTCTTACCACTTCATTCTTCAGTTTGCCCAGCTATTTCCTTCTCTATCTCTTCCAAAGTAATTTTTATATTCTATCCCCCTAAGCAATTGTCATCGGAAATGCTACCAGACTCGCTTGCCACTTCCATTGCCAAAACAGTTTGTGATCTTCGGGTTGGGTGACTGGAGCCATTATTCTCAGAAAACCAGCATTACTGTGGATGTGTTAATAAATCCAGATATTAAGCCTCAAAGAATTGGCAAGCTAGGATCTGAAACCAGGTAAATTCCAGTCGGGTCCCTTCCACTTGGGTCCCAGGCCTCAGCTTGGGCCTGAAATTGCATTGGTCACACTTTGGGGTGACCTCTGATGGGAACAGGATGGGGTTAGTACGTTCATCTTTGCTTTACCAAAGCATGTTCTCTTGGTAACCTTCAATATCATCCAACCATGGCATCTTTTTGGATCAGCATTAGGGATTGGGAGTAGGTGGCACTGTCTTGCGCTGCTTCTCTTCCTTCCTCTGTGGCAGATTCCAATCCTATAGATTGAGAGGGAGGGGTCGTACCCCGGGCCCCTATTCTGTGGGATTCTGCAAGTTCAGTAGTCTCTTTACTCTTGTTTAACATCTACATGAAGCCGCTGGGTGAGGTGTCATCAGTATGCTGATGATAGCCAGCTGTACATCTCCACCATGGTGAAATAAGCAATGCTGTTGAAAGTGTCTGTTGGGGATTTGGATTCGGAACTACAGACATCAGCTCAACCCTAGCAAAACTGAGTGGCTTTAGGTTTTGGAGCCTTCTGCATCTGAGAATTTAGTATCTTTGGTGCACTACCCCAGATGGATCCTGTTCACAATCTGGGATCCTTCTGGATTCATGACTTCTGTTCAAGGACCAGTTGGCAGTCATGGCTACTACCGTGTTTCCCCTATAATAAGACATATCCTGATAATAAGCCCAACAGGGCTTTTCAGGGCATGCGTTGAAATAACCCCCCCCAAAATAAGCCCCCTTCCCCAACTACGTACACACATCCCCTGCCCCATCTGCCACCCCCAAATTGTGCCCGAACATCTTACCAGAGTCTGGCAGCTCACCGCTTCTCTTTCTCGGCCGGTCTTTGCAGGGAAACTCCTTGAAATGTAAAGAAAAACTTCTCGCCAGAGTCTGGCAGCTTGCCACTTCTCTTTCTCAGCCGGTCTTTGCAGGGAAACTCCTTGAAATGTAAAGAAGAACTTCTCGCGAGTGCGAGCAATTAACAACTTCTCGCACTTGCGAGAAGTTTTTCTTTACATTTCAAGGAGTTTCCCTTCAAAGACCGGCTGAGAAAGAGAAGCGGTGAAGCTGCCAGACGCTGGTAAGATGTTCGGGAACAATTTGGGGGTGGCAGGTGAGGCAGGGGATGGGGAGGGGTGGGCTGCGAGACACGCATCTTACCAGCATCTGGCTTCTCTCTGCCACTACTCTCTCTCGGCCGGTCTTTGCAGGGAAACTCCAATGTAAAGAAAAACTTCTGAACGAGCTGCCCTCACCCGGGAAAATAACGTGAGTAATGCACTCTCTCACAGTGCCTCTTCTCTCTCTTCTTCTCCCGAGTGGCAGCTGTGTGTCCAGAGATCGGCAGGCCAGATTCGGTGAGCCAGACGCACCGCTGCTACTCAGGAGAAGAAGAGAGAGAGGAGGTGCTGCGAGAGAGCCCATTTCTCATGTTGTTCTCTTCCCGGGTGGTGGCGGCGCGTTCAGCTCCCCGAATCTGGCCTGCCAATCTCGGCCAGCGAGGGGGAGAGCACCGCCTCTCTCTCTTCTCCCGAGCCTCACAGCACCTCCTCTCTCTTCTTCTCCTGAGTGGCAGCCGTGTGTCCAGAGATCGGCAGGCCAGATTCGGTGAGCCAGATGCATCGCTGCCACTCAGGAGAAGAAGAGAGAGAGGAGGTGCTGCGAGAGAGCCCATTTCTCACGTTGTTCTCTTCCTGGGCGGCGCCAGCGCGTTCAGCTCCCTGAATCTGGCCTGCCGATCTCGGCTGGTGAGAGGGAGTGCCAGGTGGGGCGGGCTGGGGCAGAAAAGACACAAGATGCAAGAAATCTTTCTCTCTTCCAAACTCCGCCAGAAACGAGTCTTCGTGAGACTCATTCCCTGGAAGAGAACAACATGAGAAATGGGCTCTCTTGCAGCACCTGCTCTCTTTCTTCTTTTCCAGAGTGGCAGCGGTGGGTCTGGCTCACCGAATCTGGCCTGCTGATCTCTGGACACACAGCTGCCACTCGGGAGAAGAAGAGAGAGAAGAGGCGCTGCAAGAAAGCCCATTTCTCATGTTCTCTTCCCGGGTGGTGGCGGTGCATTCAGCTCCCCGAATCTGGCCTGCCGATCTCGGCTGGTGAGAGGGAGTGCCAGGTGGGGAGGGCTGGGGCAGCAGAGAAACAAGATGCAAGAAATCTTTCTCTCTTCCAAACTCCGCCAGAAACGAGTCTTCGTGAGACTCATCGCACCTGCACAGCCTCTTAGAGCAAAAGGGGAGAAAGATTTCTTGCATGCAGCATGCAGCCAAAAGGTTCCTTGTCCTGGTGCTGTGTCTTATGTGCACTCTCCCCCCGCCACCCAAAAGGTTTGCTCACCGGCTGCTTCTGCTGCTGTGCCCAGCTAGAAGTTTGGCTGTCAGCTTGGGTTTGGTCGCCAGCTGCTTCTGCTCGGCGGGGATGGCTGAGGCGCTTCAGGTGTTGCTGCTGGCAGGGAGCACTGGCCGTGGCCAGGCCGGCCGAGCTGCATCTGTCGGGGCTGCCCTAGGCATGGCTGCCCGGTGTCTCGCTGCTGGGCACCTGGGAAGAGTAAGCGGGGCCTGCGGGAGGAAGGGGGTGCAGGCAAGGGTCCTGCGAGGCTCCCCTCCCCAGGAAGAGTCCGGCTCAGTCGCCATCCCGTCTGGTGACTCCCAAGCCGGAGGGGCTTCCCGGGCATGCCGGCGGACGCTCCGGTCAGTCAGCGCTCAGGTGGGGGTACCGTGGGGAGATTGGAGGGGCAGGGGGGAAGGGGAGGCCTCCAATGACCATCACCATAGAGCAGGATGTGCACTCGCAGAGCAGCCGCTGCCCTGGCTGGGGTTTGGAAGCTGCAGAGCCGGAGTTTGGGGGAGAGAAAGAAAGACTTCTGTTGCTTTCCTTGCGCGCAGCCAAAAGCAGAAGCAGCAGAAGTCTTTCTTTCTTTCTCTCCCCCAAACTCCGGCTCTGCGGCTTCCAAACCCCAGCTGGGGCAGCGGCCGCTCTGCGAGTGCGCTTCCCGCTCTATGGTGACGGCTGGAGCTGGAACTGGAACTGGAACTAAACAGACCAGCCGAGAGATGCCACGGAGCTGCCAGACTCCAGTAAGACGCGCGTCTCGCAGCCCGCCCTGCCTCCTGCACCCCGAAAATAATAAGTCCCCCGATAATAAGGCCAAGGCCATATTTCAGGGGTCAAAAAATATAAGCCCCTGTCTTATTTTCGGGGAAACACGGTATCACTTTTGCACAAGTTTGTGTTGTGTACCATTTGCACTTGTTCTTTGATTGGAAGGGCTCTACTCTCAATCAGTCATTCCCTGGTCACCACTTGAACAAACTACTCTAGGGTTTCTACATAGAGCTGCCCTTGAAGTGCATCCAGAAGCTTCAACTGCTGCAAAACACAGCAGCATAGGCTACTGTGTGCTCCTAGATCTGAACATTTTATACCTCTACTCTGCAAGTTGCATTGACTGCCAGTCTGCTTCTGGGTTTAATTCAAGGTTATGGTTTTGATCTTTAAAGCCCTACATGGCATGGCGCCAGGTTATTTGGCCTCTCCCTGGTTATATCTACCTGTCCCATCTGTTCTGAGTGTTCTGTTTGTCTTTGGTTCCTATTATTTTAATTTTGTGCACTGCCCAAAGTCACATGTATGAGATAGTGGTTTATGGATTCAATAAATAAATAAATCTTAGATCCATGTTTCTGTGTTTGCTTGAGCAGATGTTTGGTTTGGGAAGGTGACTGGAGAGTTGATATTCTCATGGCTTCATTTAAGCAGGCAGAGAATGGCAATCCTATTAAACTTCTGCTGACTGTTAAGGAAGAGGTAAATAGACTTTATGTTTTGATGTCTTGTTTATTTGTTGTCTAGTGACACTTGATCCTTGTAAATTTATTTAAAACTTTTACAATGTTTGTAAAAAATGTAAAAATGTCTTCCAGTTACATCATTTTCATCAGTGATGTGATCATATTTCTGCTACCCTAAAAGCGTTATCTATTATGTGAAAGCTAGTAGATCTACTCTTTAAACCTCTTCTGATTCTGATGGTTCATTTCTTGAATCCTAATCTATATTAGTATCGCTAAAGTGTGACTGTGCTGTAATCAAAATAGATATTTCCTGGAATCACCCTATGATGGCAATCATCCAGGAGTGAAAGTACCAAGATAGAATGCCACTGACAGCAAGATGAAGCACCACACAATAGTCAGTAGTATTAAAAGCCTTTAGAAAGTCCTGGCAAAGGTCACATCACAACCAAAATGGTTTTAGTGCTCAAACGCTTGTCCATGAAACCCCAAATAGGCCTGTGTTCAGATCCATTCAAAATGATCATCTTGAGAATTCTCAACATTAAAGTTGAGACTACTTCCATTAATTTAGAAAGACAGTTTAGTCTAGTGGTTAAGGCACTGGACTAGAAACCAAGAGACCAGGAGTTCTAGTCCTGCCTTAGCCATGAAAGGTGACTGGGTGACTTTGAGCCAGTCATTCTCTCTCAGCCCAACTCACCTCATGGGGTTATTGTGAGGAAAATAGGACGAGGAAGGAATATTAGATATGTTTACTGCCTTGAGGTATTTATAAACATAATACAGGCTGGATAAAATAATCTTTAAAAAGATAAAACATGGAGGTGATGATAATACATAACCGATTTATGTTTACTCCAAAGACATTTACTCCAAAGACATTTAAAACTGGTTCTCAGATGAAGAAGCTGAGAGAGAGAGGTCTTATAGGTGCCCAGTACCTGTTTTCTCCACTCTGCAGGCCCATTTTAATGCTTAGCTAGATAGTTTAGAGATAATACTTAGCTGGAACCACAACCATTCCTCTATGTCAGTGTTTCTCAACCCTAGTAACTTTAAGAATTTTGGGAGTTCAAGTCCATGAATCTTAAAGTTGATAAACACTGCCTTATGCAAATCAGAAATATAATGTAAGGTAAGCTTCTTCATCCATTAATGATCCAAATCATTAGTACTTTATTAAGAACTGATCTTGTGTCCATAGCAATACAAACAGATAAGATGACACCAACTGCAGTACCTTGGGGTTGAGGAACATACCCAATAAGGTCTAATTTCCTCTTCTTTTATTCAACCCATGTCTCTTATTTTTAGCAACACTTCTCCTTTGTACATCACATGTTGGTAAAGTTGTAGTTGGTATTCTCATGTTTGCACCTCCTTTTTAACTGTTCCATAGCACCTCCATTTAATATTCAGGAACCAAAAACCAATCAGTCACCTGTTCTTCCTGAAGGCACGCTCCAAAGATTGGAGGAACACTGTATGATAGGTTTTATATATCAGACCCTTGTAATTACCTTATTTCTCTCTATTTGCACCATATTAAATACATACATCTGAGATTAAGTAAGAGTGGAGATTTAAAGCAGAGTGGCTGTATCAGAAAACAAGCCACCTGGTTTGGTTATGGAGAAGCTTCTCTTTCAACAGTTAAAAGTATTCTCTGTCTCTGCGAGTTGGATTGGTGGATGTGTTCCCATATCAAGATGGCTCCAAGCTTAAAGCACCACTTCTTAACATATGTTGATCTTGCAGCCCTATTCTTTGCTGCCTCCAGTTTCCTGTCTATAAAAAAAGAAAAGACATTTTTAAGCCATGCTTGATTTATAGTGTAGTATAGGTGTGGTTATGCACTTTTCACGGCAGGAAATGTTACTTTTTGATTTCCTACTTTAGAGCTTCAGTAGTCCATGGAGGTCTAACCTTTATATAGTTTCCTGGCCCAGATAAGGTTGACGAAATGCTGCCATCTATCAATAAATAAATGGTAAACTTTTCGTTGTAGCTAAAATGGAGCTCCCTGAGGTTTGTGTTAGAGAAAGGCTGCCTCAGCTCCAAGACTTTTATTTTACCTTCATATGGAACAAATCTCAGTACTGTGTCAGTGGTGGGTTGCTCCCGGTTCAGCCCGGTTCAGCGAACCGGTAGCGGCGGTGGGGGAGACTCCGCCCACCCATCCGGGACACTTCTGCGCATGTGCAGAAGCGTTGCGCGTGCGCGCAAACGCGCGTGTGAACCGGTAGCACCGGGATTTAGAACCCACTACTGTACTGTGTCCTCTGGTTTTCTGCCCATCAGCTTTTAGTGTGGCCAAACAACATCCGGTTGGCTATAGAATTCTGGGTGATATTATATCAGAATATTTATTTTATTTTTTAAAAAAATTTATTTTTATTTCCATATAGACATTCACACTTTTATCAGTTCATTTCTCTTTTACAATTTTTATACATACATTAACTATTTTGTATACATATCTTATAGTTAGTTATCTTGATATTATATCAGAATATGATGGTGAGAGAAGGGCCTTGGCTTTTTAGTGCTCTCACTTATAAACATTCCTTGGCATATAAAAGCGAACATGGTAATAGTTTTTTCTAGTGTGCCTGTTCTCATTATTAAGATGCTTGTTTTTAAATGTAGAAAATTTCAGAGAGTAATATCCTTGCACTGGCAGTCTGAAACCGTACTTAACAGAATTCTGTTATTCTGGCCTCTATAATATATATAGTGGTTTCAGTTTATGGAAATTTGTTCAAAGTCTGCAGTTCTTGGAGCCCGCAATAATTTTAGGAAATTAATGTCACAAGATGCTTCACTCTATATGTACCTGCCAAATCAGACAAAACATTCAACATGCTCCCTCCCAGAGTGGCTGGTTGGGTCTTTCTGGAATCTTCAGAAATCTAAGTTTATGGAACATTTTTTAAAATAAGGTCATTTATAGGGCCTGGATAATTTATAATGTAATTCTACCTTGTTTTCTGATGAGCAGGATAGAAATCAGAGTTCAGCAATGTGCCATAAAGAACCTGTGCTTGAAAAGAGCTACTCTCCACCAATGGAAAAGCTGCTGATGCTACCTGCCCCTACAGAGCTACAGGCTAAGAAGAGAACTTGTCTATCTAACCTTATTCAATTAAATAAAACCAGAAGGACTCTATTTGAAGTCTCGGCAACCCATAGACAAGATGAATCTGAAGGTAAAAGGTCTTCAGTTACCTGTTTGCAAAGCTAAATGGCCTTATTGCCATAGCATTCCATTGTCCAATTTTGACTCACAATAATACCTTGTGAAGTAGGTTTGGCTGGGCAACAGTGATCCACCTTAGACTGCTCAGTCATCTTTCATGGCTGAAATTGCATTGCTATCTATTCCAACACGTTACACTGGGTATCACCATGGAAGGATTTATTTGTGCACCATTCTAGTTCATGGTACAGGTAGAGCGATGGTTCATGTGTTTAGTATAAATATTAATATTTCAGTACTCTGCATCAAAAACTATGGATATAAAGCTATTACATTTATTTCAATTATCCTGAATGTGCATTCTAAAACACATAAATCTAAAGTCTTGTAATACTGGCATAAGAGACAGCTTGGTGGCACAGTGGTTAGAGTGCAGCACTGCAGGCTACTTCAGCTGACTGCTAGCTGCAGTTCGGCGGTTCAAATCTCACCGGCTCAAGGTTGACTCAGCCTTCCATCCTTCTGAGGTGGGTAAAATGAGGACCCAGATTGTTGGGGGCAATATGCTGACTCTGTAAACCGCTTAGAGAGGGCTGTAAAGCACTATGAAGCGGTATATAAGTCTAACTGCTATTGCTATTGGTCCAGGTCATTATTTCTTGATTCTGGCAACTTTAAGATGTATGGACTTCATCTCCCAAAATTCCTAGCCAGCAAGGAGAATTCTGGAGTTAAAGTCCACACATCTTAAAGTTCTCAAAGTTGAGAAACACAAGTGTTAAAGTCAGGGGTGAAATCCAGCAAGTTCTGACAGGTTCTGGAGAACCGGTAGCGGAAATTTTGAGTAGTTCGGAGAACCAGCAAATACCACCTCTGGCTGGCCCCAGAGTGGGGTGGGAATAGAGATTTTGCAATATCCTTCCCCCAGGAGTGGGGAGGGAATGGGGATTTTGCAGTATCCTTCCCCTGGAGTGGGAATGGAGATTTTGCAGTATCCTTCCACTGCCATGCCCACCAAGCCACGCCCACCAAGCCACACCACGCCCACCAAGCCACGCCCACAGAACCGGTATAAAAAAATTTGATTTCACCACTGGTTAAAGTGCTGGGCAAGAAGCAAGGAGAACAAAATTCTAGTCCTGCCAGGACCAGTCATTCAGTCTCAGTCCAAATGAAGGAGGAAAGCAATGTAAATTATTTCTGAAAATGATGCCTAGAAAACTGCATGGATTTATCCATAGAGTCTCTAGGCATCAAGTCTGACTGGGAGTGCATGTGGGTGGAATCCTGCCATACTCAACTTCAGGAAAATGGAGATTTAGTATTACCGTAGTATTAAGATGCTTTTATACTAAAAATTATTTCTCTGTATTTTCTCTGCAGATTTGGAGATTAAAGAGTTGCAAGGTAAAGACGCTTAAAAAATATGTTTATTGAACTTTGCTTGGTGTGTCTAGATCAGCAATTCTTAGTTGTGTTTAATATCCATCTTGTGTGAATTATATATGGAATTGTAATTAATATTCCATATTTCTGGATGAGAAAGTAAAGTTTTTCTGTTTGTCCATTTCATTATACTCTGTCCTTTCTTCAGGAGGGAAGAATAGTATAAAAATAGTTAAAACATTAAACTGCTGATTATTTTATCCCTCAGGGGCAACAAAGAGACACCACACAAGGACAGTCTTTTAAATCAATAATTTAAACTTACGCTCATTTATTACAGGACCTTCAGAAAGTTTAAAAGAATTAGAAGGTGTGTTCTGGGACACCAAGGATTATCTATAGAAAGACACTAGATATACTTAGGAAATTGTTCAACATTTTTTAGAATGTTAAATTTTAATATATAATTAAATAATATAAATAACAATATAATTAAACAGTAATAGTAAAAATACAGTATCACAAAATATTAACAATGTATCTTTGATAAAATCTAAAAATGAAAGTGACATTGATAGCTCCAGGATAAATCCTGGAAAGCCCTCAGGGAAAGCCAGGTCTTTTCAACTTTGTGAAAGACCATGAGAATTGGGATCACCAACCTTGTGTGTCAGGAAATAGGAAGGGAGCTTCTCCTCCCCCTCATGTCGCATCTCCTGATAAGTGGAGTCCCCGGGCAGGCGTTTTCTGACTGACTGGATCAGGCCAGCAGATTTGATCAGGAAAAAGTTATCTCGTTCATGGAAGAACAATAATTTGATACTGATATTTCAGTAAGAATGAATAAAGAATGGCCATTTCATACAGAGTTAATTATGGTAGCATGCAAGTATCTTTCATGCACTAAGATTATAGGAATAGGCTCTCCTGAATTATTCTTCCACAATGAAATGGTTTCTGTGGCCTGGTTCTGTTGACTGACTCTACTTCTATTTGTTGTCTTTAGTGTGTCCAAGTGCTCGATGGTATCATGCTATGTGCTTGTGTGACAGAGATACAGCAGTTTTGATTGGTGGTGAAGGATCTAATCAACAATTCTGCAAAGATGTTCTCTGGAAACTGGAGATTGGTGAGATACTTCTGTGCTTCTAATAATGATATGCCTTGTTGGCAAGTCATGGGAAGAAAACTTTCTAAATCTTCTAAATCGAAGGGACCATTAGCTGTCTTACAATTAGAGTTACTGGAATCCACTTCCATTGAATAACATTGGGGGATGCCTTAAGGAAAATGTCTCTGAATTTCACAAATACAAGACTATGCATCTTCTCTGTTTACTGTATATCTTCTAATTCACAGATAATGACTTTTGGTTCCCTATGGATTTCCCAACACAAAATTCCATACCACAGTGTTCCCGAGGTCACAGTGCCACTTATGACCCAGATACCAAGCGCATCTACATATTTGGGGGCATAAAAGAGGGGAGACGCTACAACAGCATCTATGTTTTGGATACATCATCTTGGAAATGGCTTCATGTTTTTGTGAGTAGAAACCAAACTTTGGGCACTGTAGAAGTGTAGCTTCAACTTGCTATTTTTTGTTCTTGCAATCTTCTTACTCTTTTTTTGTAAGAAATAAGAGTTCAAATACAATGGCAAAAAGTGGAATAATTCATCGAGGAGACAGAAAAGGGAAGTAAATAGAAATAGGTGAAATTTTTCTGATATAGTTAGAAACTTTTTCTTGTGCCATATCTGTCATCGGATGTTGGCAATCCTATTTTTATCAACAGCCGCACAAAAAAGTGCTGCTGAGTTTTGTCCAAACCAGCCACTTAGATTTAGAAACTGGAGGGATGCTATCCAGTAATGCCATTGAGAGCAGGAAAGCGCCCACTGCTGCTGATGTTAAGTCAGGTTGCTGCTAACTTGGGTTGTGATGAGATTTTTCTTTCTTCTCAGGCTAAAGGGAAAGTGCCCACTCTGGCCTTTCACAGTGCAACTGTCTATCGCAAGGAATTATTTGTCTTTGGAGGCGCTTTCCCTAAAATGTTGTCCTTGGAGATGGGCGCCTGCAGTAATGCGCTTTTTATTTTCAACCCTGACTATGAGATTTGGTACCAACCTATTGTGGAGGGGGAGAAGCCTCTGCCAAGGCTTGGGTGAGGCATCTTGTCTTGAACTCAGAGGACTCTGAAATAGGCAAGATTTGTTTCCTTGGTCTTTTTCTCTGCTAAAAAGTGAAGCAGGGAATTTTTTTCATGCACTTTTATTTTAGCTAGAAGTGAGTGTTTCTTTTCTTTTTATACTGTTGTATAATATTCCTTCAATAAGTTCAAAATCACGTGGAGAGTGACTTGGATAAACCTACCATTTGAGTTTTTCTATAGAACTCATTTTAAATAATCATATGCACTTATGTACTTATTCCTTATTCCTTTTTGTAGCCAGTTTCCCCCCCCCCCCCCATCCCACTTATTATTGCTTAGCACTGCAAAGCAGTTACGGTATATCTCTTCGCAATAGCAGAAGGAAGGATTTTAAGTAAGATCCATTTGTCATGAATGGCAAGATACTTTCACTCATAATGGAAAGTTTGTGATTTCTCTGGTCTCCTTCTTTACTGGTGCTTCCATTTATAAATTTAGAAATGTCAGAAAACCAAAAATAGGATCAATAATACAACAAACGCCATTGTGGACTCTTGAATATGCTAGTTATTGTCGTTCCCACTATCGGATTATCCTTCTGATAGTTTGTGTCCTTGATTTTTATTTTAAAGAAACATTCAAGAATCAACATGAGTGGCATATAAAATGTTGGCTAGTTGATGCATTTCTCCTGTCAAGATGTCAAATAATAATGTATGAACAAGATTTCTACCTAAGTATGTTTGATTTTTACCTTCTCTGCCCTTATCTCAAAGTCATTCAGCTACTTTGTTGAAGAACAAATTAGTCATATTCGGAGGCCAGAGGACTTCTACATACCTGAATGACACACACATCCTTGATTTAGGTAAGAAGGGCACAATGCTTGCCTTCTTAAATGTCACCTGTATTTGGACAGGGTCAAGAACCCACCTTCATAGGCAGCTCAATTTGATGAAAACAAAAGATTAGCCCAGCGGTTCTCAACCTGTGGGTCGCGACCCCTTTGTGGGTCGAACGACCTTTTCACAGGGGTCACCGCGCGTGCTAGCCCGCCATCTTGGAAATGCTCCCAGTTCGGCTGTGCCTGCGGGTCGCCGGACAGCTGGTAGCCACGGAAGCGGGAGACTTCGCCCACCCGCCCAGATGCCGCCATTTGAGTTCTTTTACCCTCTGTGCATGCGCAGAACGCTTTGCGCATGCGCAGAGGGTAAAAGAACTCAAATGGCGGCATCCGGGCGGGTGGGCGAAGTCTCCCGCTTCCATGGCTACCGGCTGTCTGGCGACCCGCAGGCATGGCCGAACTGGGAGCATTTCACCCCTGGTGCCACGCCCCCTTTGTCACCTCATCGGGGGCGGGGAGGGGGTCGCAGCGGCGGGGTGGGGGTCACGGCATTAGAAAGGTTGAGAACCACTGGATTAGCCTGAAATGGAAGCTGCCAACACATAAAGAAAACTCACAGAATAGTAAATGGGAGTGCCAAAGGTGCTTTTTCAAGAGGAAACTGGACTTTCTGGTTTTTCTTTAAAGACATTTTGCTTCTCATCCAAGAAGCTCATCCAAGAAGTGGACACAGAGCTGAAGAAGCTTCTTGGATGAGAAGTGAAATGTCTTCAAAGAAAAACCAGAAAGTCCAGTTGCCTCTTGAAAAAAACAAGCATCTCCACAGGCAGTAAATGGGAGTAATTTCACTTCAGGGGAAAGGCAATAATAACGTTCTGACAATAGCACTTGTAGGACTGTAGATCTTGTAACAGGATTGATGCCTAGGATAATGAAATAAAACTGCATCTGTGCACTTTAATTCCTTTAAAGAGAGGAAGCTGCTTAATTTTATGGCAATAAACACAACAAAAAGGTATTGCAATACTTAATTGCAGTTTTGGTGGAATAGAATAATTTGGTTGTATTATAAATGATGTATCGATGCATTCTGTGCCCATTTCACTTTTTGTGATTGCTGCTACAGTAGAGTCTAATCTATGCAAATATGCACTTTAGCTCGGTCTTTTTGAGGTGCTACAAAACTGTGAGACGGTTTTTTTTGTGTGGGTCCAAAACATCTTCTAATTATTTTATCTCGTACTTCTAGGTTTTATGGAGTATAAAACAGTTCCACCTCTCTCTGGACAGCCTTCTGCTCGCAGGTCTGCTCATGGTGTTACTGTATGAGTGCTCACTTTCAATAGAATAGAATAGAATAGAATAGAATAGAATAGAATAGAATAGAATAGAATTCTTTATTGGCCAAGTGTGATTGGACACACAAGGAATTTGTCTTTGGTGCATATGCTCTCAGTGTACATAAAAAGACAAGATACTGTGCCGTGCTAGCAAATAAGTTTGAGTTATATTTTTTTTATCAAATTTATATGGCCGCCCATCTTGGCATCCCTAGGTTTAGATAAAGGAATGAATTTTAAACTCTTACTCTTTGGAAGTTTGTCAATTTGTAAAGAAACTCAGTCCTGAAGCATTTATTATGAAACTCTGCAGGTGCTGATCCTTCTATACATGCTGGTAAAGGATGCTGATATAAATATGGCTAGAATGAAATTTAAATAAGTCTTAAATCTATCCCTCTATATAATTTGAGAACCTCACTAGACCCAGACCATCTCCCTTAGAGAAGCAGGGGGGCATCTCCTACTGCCCCCTTGCTTCTCTAAGAGAGATGGCCAGTTAAGAAATACGAAATATAAATAAATAAAATAATTTGTTTTATGGGTTGATCTCAAATTGTGAGCATTTATTTAATGACCATTAGAATGTAGAGGGGCTGGGAAAAAAAATCACAAATCACAACCAGTTATGATGGTTGCGGCATCCCTGTGGTCATGTGATCAAAATTCGGGTGGTCAGCAAAGGGCAGGTATTTATGACAATTGCAGCATCCTGGGTGTGTGTGTGTGTGTGTGTGTGTGTGTGTCACATAATTCCATTTGCTACCTTCCCAGGGGACTTCCAGCAAGCAAAATCAATGGAGGAAGCTAGATTCACTTAACAACCACATGACTCTGTTAATGACTACTGCAAAAATAGTTGTAAAATCAGGTGTAACTCACTCAATGACTGCATCATTCAGCAATAGTTTCTTCCCAGTTATGATTGCAAGTCAAGTCAATTACTCCAGTCTAATATGATTTTTCATATAAAAGGGTAGAGTTTCAGAGGATCTGGGGGTAAACATATAGTACTTTTGGAAAAAATAAAGGACTGGTCTTACCTGACTAGAAAAGATCATAACTCTTAGGCATGGAAAGTAAATCTGATACATGAATACAGGTAGTCCTTGACTTACAACAGTTCATTTAGTGACCGTTCAAAGTTACAATGGCACAGAAAAAAGTGACTTATGACAATTTTTCACCTGACCATTGCAGCATCCCCACAGTCGCATGACCAAATTCAGACGCTTGGCAATTGACTCACATTTATGACGGTTACAGCATCCTGGGATCATGTGATCCTCTTTTGCGACCTTCTGACAAGAAAAGTCAATGGGAAAGCCAGATTCACTTAACAACCATTTTACTAATTTAACAACAGCAGTGATTCACTTAACAACTGGGGCAAGAAAGCTCGCAAAATGGGGCAAAACTGACCTAACAAATGTCTCACCTTAGCAACAGAAATTCTGGGCTCGATTATGGTTGTAAGTCAAGGACTACCTATACCTTTGTGTTCAGGGCTTATCAATGCTAATTAGAAGTGGCTAATTTTCAGATGATCTATTTGGCTTCTAGTTTCCATGCTGCTATCCAAATCTCTGATCAAAAAATGTTGGTAAGTGGTGGCTGTAATGCCAAAGCAGCTTTCCAGGATGCATTTATCTTCCATTTAGGTAAGTTATAAAATTCTACCATAAAACTGCCCCTTAGCTCTAAAAACATTTGCCAGGGCTCATCCTTTTCTTTCCATTGCAGATACCTTGACTTGGAGTGCAATTAAGCATACTGATCTTTGCGCTGTGCCCCGGGCAGGCCACACACTGCTCAATTTAACTTGCACTAACCTGACAAACACGGATACGCAGAAACAGAGCAAAAACAACCTGTGCACAGTGCTTGTCTTTGGAGGTTCAGACCATGCCGGCAAGTTCTACAACAGTACAAACAAATTCCAGCTTGATTTTCAGAACGAAATTAGTGCCTGCTAAGAGCCCACCTGAACTGTTTTGATTCCATGGCAAGATCAAGACACAAGAAGAACAGAAGCAACTGGACATCAGAATAATAAAAATGAATTGATAACTCTGTCAAAAAGAGCAGGGCTGTCGAGGCTGTACCAGAGATTGCTTTAAGGTTTGATTTCTTAGATCAATGTTTCTCCAACTTGGCAACTTTAAGGTATGTGGATTGAGCGCTGAACTTCTGGGAGCGGAAGTTCACACATATTAAGGTTACCAAGTCTGAGAAACACTGTCTTAGATCTTGCTCTAGATTTAAAGTGTGTCACAAAGATGTCAGCCTGTGCCTTTATTTTTAACGTGGATAGCAGTAGTGGGTTCTAAAATCCTTTACTACCGGTTTGCGCGCACGCACACGACGCTTCTGTGCATGCACAGAAGCGTCCCGGGCAGGTGGGCGGAGCCTCCCGCCGCCGCCACTACCGGTTCTAAGAACCGGGCAGAACCGGGAGCAACCCACCGCTGGTGGATAGGTGTGAGGCAGGTGGACAGCTTCTTACTTTGAGGTCATTATCTCAGCTATTTGTTTTTAACCCCTACAACTTTATCTGTGATGGCATAATGGAAAGCTGAGCAGTTAATGTCTCAGCTGAATTCAGTAGCTCAGCATCTTCATTTTTAGCTTGTCAGCAGTTGAGATGGCAAAGGAGGAGAGGGAGCACCACCAAAATAGGTATTTTGGAGATGGCTCAGTGCTTCCATGGAAAGATTGATCAATGATATTTTAATATTGCTCTGAAATATGTTGGTTTGGATTTCCCAATGTGTTTTTATACATATGGTTTGTTCCTGTTCTCTCCTTCCCCTAACCCATTTTATTTATCTTTTTTCTTCATGCCTCAGATGAAAGTTGTTTACATTTTGCCAAATCTAATAAAGCAAGCATAAGAATTTGAACTTGAATATATAGATATATAGATCTTGGCCACTGATACGAAGACAAACATCTTATCTTCAAAACAATCCTTTTGAAGCTTCTATATGCCTTTTGCAGATCATAGGATTTTGTTTGAGGTGCACAGCTCTAATTGACTCTTTAGAGGTCTGTGTGCTTTTTTCTGGGAAATCTACAATCCCTGTGAGGATCACAAAACTTCTAACTCCTGCCAATTTATTGCATGAACTTCTGTTGTTACCGTACTTACTATACTAAAGGAAGAAGTTAGAAGTTCCCTAACTTTCAATATTTCTGAAATGCTGGTATATATTGGCTAATGATGGACACTGTAAGGCAAGACCAGGCAACTTATGGCTCTAAAGCAACTCCAACTGCCTCACCAAATTTTGTCAAAAAGTACGGATAGTTTGCTGCTGCTTAGGCAACACAAAAAAGCTGTTGTGAAAGTTCTTAAATCAGTTCTTAGTAACACTAAAAATGACATATGCATTGAACAACATGCTTATTACACTAAAAGCTGGCAAACATTTGACATGTGACTGTTTTTTTTCAGGCCCAATCACTATTTGCTTGCCGGTATCTAGACTGCTGCCTTTTAATGTTCTTTACCTTTGTATATGGTCTAATTATAGATTAATACCTTTGCTATTTACACAAAGCAACACTGCCTTTTTTGAACTTCACAAGAAACACCCACAAACTCTTGTCTTTTGATCTGCTTCACGACTGCATTACAATTGTCACACATGATCAAAAGTTTATTTTACTCCAGCTATGTACTCTACAACTACAGTGCCTTTTTTTCTTCTTCTTCTTTTTAATCTTAGATTTGTCAAGACTCTTCCAGACGAAACCCTCAAGTTTCCCCCCAGAAAATCTTTAAAAAGGAGATTCCCATTTAATTTTGGATCAATTTCCCCACAGTGAAACAAGCAGTTGAAGAACTTTAGGATCTTAGTTCTGGAGGTGTATCTGGCTGCCGGGAAGGATGGCTGCTTTGAAATGCTTCTAATTGTAGGAGAGCTTTGTTGATTCTGCTTATTGTGGGGTATAGAGTCAGATCCACTTTAAATCTGCTAAGAGAAATTAAGCATTAGGCACATCTCTGTTACTTTAAGACCAAGTCATTGTGTTTTAGATACATTTAAATCAATAGGATGCAAAACAAAGATCTGTTACAATCTGTTCACAAGAACATATTTTGCATTAAGTAGTAATTGGCAAAGAAGAAAAGCGAAGAGATCAATGAAGGGAGACAACATATATACAAATCGTATAATTGAATTCTCTATTATATGAACAATTTGTATAACTGAATTCTCTATTATATGAACACAAGAACAGGAATGGATGTTTCCAAAATACTGCAGAAAAAGAACAGATGGGTATTCCTATCGCATTTCCTAAAGCAGGGGTGTCAGTCAAACTGGCAGCCCGCAGGCCGGATGCGTCATGCGCAGGTCACACCCACCCCAGCTCCACGAAGGGGGAAAATGTTATGAAAGGTCACATGACGGCAACATGACGCTGCGAGTTTGACACCCGTGTCATAAAGGGTAACAATCTGTCTCCTAAATCTTCTGAGAATTAGAGGAGTGTGCTGATTAGAGGGATATTTTAGCTTGGATTAAGAGCTGCCTCTTTAAGAAATTTCATTATGGGGAATGTAGGCAGAGATTTCATTATGGGGAATGTAGTCCATGACATGTGATCACATCTGTGTTGCTAACTGGCCATCTCTGCTGCTGGGTAATTGTGCCATGCAGACCAGTGGTCATTTTGCATCTTAACAAAGAAGCCTACTGCATCGGGAGACATGCACCTTTTCTCACCTACGCTTAATTAGGACTTCGCCTATGTATAATGGGATCAGATTATGATACAAGCCTTCAGATGAATCTCTACAGTATTGTGAGTTATTGTTTTTTGAGGATAACTGAAGAATAAACATGATTTGTATGAATTCCTAATGGCGTTGAGTTTAACTGCCTGATAAGAGCAATTGCTATGCTTGAGATCAGAATAAGGAGCAAAGGCAAAAAGCAGCTCCCCCTTTAATACGCTCAATTTATCTTTTTCCAAATTTCTGTAATGGAAGCCCTTTTTCCTTAGCAATAAACCTGTCTAACACAACTTTTAGAATCTAGCCTTCTTCCTTGTAACTGTTGTTAGTGGCTTAACATTCTGGATTTAGAAGAATTCAGGCAGTGAAAAAAAAGACAAGGGCAGAACTGGAGGAGAAGCTGAAGAAGTTGTGGACAGAGGTGGGGTAAAGAGAAGATCAATAGCATGGGATTGCCAATAAAAAATGGAAGTCCAGGTAAAAGGAAGCAGGGGTCTTCGCTTTTAAAAAAAAGGATATTTTGGTAGAAAGAGGAATACGTTGTGGACAGGGTATAGAATAGATTTTCTTTTTCTGTGCACTGTGAGGAGAAATGTAATGTTCTTATTTGCTATCAATTTGGAAAAATAGGTTTTAGATCAGTTTTGAATCAAACCTCTGGTAATTACCGTAATCGGAAGGTATTTTTATAACTCTTGTTTATTTATTTTTTTATTTTAGCAAAATTTGTATGCCGCCCAATTCCCGAAGGACTCTGGGCGGCTCACAGTAAATAAAAAAAGACAGCAATAGACACAATTTAAAAATACATCAATATTAAAATAAAACATTCACACAAACATACATGGGTCAATCAGTCCATTATTGGCCCCAGGCCTGCCGGAAAAGCCAGGTCTTAACGGCTTTACGGAAAGCCAGTAAGGTGGGGATATGTTGTTATATGTATCACTTGTCTAAACAAGGTAGGAGTGTGCGTGCGTGCATGCAAATACTGAAACAAGCATTGTAATATCACACACTATATGAAATAGGAGGAGCACATAGTACAATGCTCATTTAGTCATTCTGACAAACACATTTGATCCTGCAGATGCGGATATGAACCCTATCTTTTTATAGAGAACTTTCTACTGTGGTCTGCCTGGAGCATTTGTTTTGCATTTTTTTCCTAAATTTTCTATTTAGTTGCTAAACCTGGTCCAGGCAACTCTGTAATTCCGTTCTACAGCACTGAAAGTATTCACTTTAAAGTTAATAGTTAAAAGAGGGGTATATTTTACCTTTTGTTTTTTTTTTAAATAAAATTTGATTTTGGTTACCTCCTGAGGGCACAGGAAGGAACAAACCTCTAGTTACACAAAGGTATTTTTTCCCCCAAAAGGCAACTGGACTTTCATGGATTTTTTTCCCCTTTCAAAACGTTTTGCTTCTCATCCAAGAAGCTGCTTCAGTTCTAACTAACTGATGGGGACTGGAAGGATTTATATTCTTTGCAGTCATTTGATTGTTAGACTCTAGCACCTCTAGTTACATACTTATGTACTACATGGCACTAAGGTAACATTATTGAAATTATTTCTATTTTTTTTCTTTAATTACCAGAAAAGGGCGATGTGTGGAGAATAAGGAAGATGATGGAAATATGCAGGAACTGTCACTAAACAGAGATGCTGAAACATTTTTTAAAGTCTTGAACAAGACAACATTCAGAAGTAGCTGAACAAATCCCAATTTGTTTTACTACTGGTTCTGTGGGCGTGGCTTGGTGGGCGTGGCTTGGTGGCATGGCAGGGGAAGGATATTGTAAAATCTCCATTCCCATCCCACTCCAGGGGAAGGATACTGCAAAATCTCCATTCCCTCCCCACTCCAGGGGAAGGTTACTGCAAAATCCCCATTTCCTCCCGATCAGCTGGGACTTGGGAGGCAGAGAATAGATGGGGGCAGGGCCAGTCAGAGATGGTATTTACCGGTTCTCCGAACTACTCAAAATTTCCGCTACCGGTTCTCCAGAACTGGTCAGACCCTGCTGAATCCCACCTCTGGATAGGACAATCAAATCCTGTTATTATTGCCAATCTTAATAAACGTAAGTTTAACTTCCATGCAGAGTTGATTTTCTGGTCTGGTTTACCTAATGGGGCTGAGGGGAAGACATGAAACATTCCGTGGAAATTAGGTGATTTGCTACCCCAAATCAGGAATTGAGATCAGGGTAGGAAAACTCAGAAGACTTGTGGGAGTGAAATGTTGAGATTCCCCAGTCTTCTACTCTATGGGCGCTGCCATTCAACTGAATGCTAAGTAGTATTCTACAGTCTCTATACAGTCAGATGCCTCATTGGATTATAGTTTAAACCTTCTGTGATACAAAAGTTGTCTGACTACTGATTAGGCAGTCATCCCCCTTAGAGCTTGTGGAACTTCATTTTCCTTACCTCTCAGCATTGTATACTTGAGGGACCAAGCAAAGGTCTGCCATGGTCACCTAAAAGAGAAAAGCACAGATAAATACCAATTCAAGATCTGGAGCTAAAGTCTTGTTATAAGGCATCAATCCAGGGAAAACAGTATAACTTTTGTGATGTAGAAGTTTAAAAAATGGTGATTTTTGATAGTTTTGCCTTAGGACTGGTGGTCTGGCTTTGGACAAGTTTTTCTACATCTTTTTCCAATATCTTACATTAAGTAGTGATCCTAGTTCTCAACTTACAACTGGTAGCTTAGAGAGTTACAATGGGGGTACTCCCGGGGGGTGGGTGGGTACTTGTGACCTGGTTCTGAAGAATGCCTCCCCTGTAGTCATGTGACCATACTTTGGGTGCTTGGCAACCAGCTCGCATTTACAGCTGATTGCAGCGTCCTGCAGTCATGTGATCTTATTTTATGACATTTTTGTTGAAAACCGGCATTTACTTTTGGTTTTTGGTAAAAACGGCCCATTGATTGTTAAATGACCATTTGCATTTGCTTAGCACCCATCATAACTTACGTTGGTGACCTGTTTTATAGTTGTCACAACTTAAGACCATTATGGTCATACTACCTGTGTATGCCATTTGCTTATGGATTTTTTGTTGGGCCGTTTCATGCTGGAACTATTCATTGCTGCCAGGATACAGACAAATTATTTCTGCCTTTCTTAGACAAATGAATTTTGGAATGCTCCCCAACACACTGATTAATGAAACATTACTAATTATAGGTTTCTGAGACTCCTTTATGATCAGAAGCCTATGACCTCAGCTTGTGATACCTCATCCCCAACACAGTAGCAGCCGGCTGTTTCTTGCAGGATCTGTTCCAAAGCTGTACGAAGAGAAAACAGACCCATTGTGGAAAATCAGGAATGATGCTGAGCTGAAACAGACTGCCATTTACAATATTCTGAGTACAAGATAAACAGTATAAAAGAATGAAATAATTTTTACATATTTTGTTTGATTTGTTGTAGCATGTAAAAGTAGGACTTGAGCTGAAACATTTACTTGGGTGGGAAAAACAGACTGCCAACTTATTCAAGATAAAAATGTAACAGAATTATCTTTTTGATTAGAGTCACAACCAACAATGTCTGTCTAATTCAGCATCCTACACTTTCCCACCCAGTGTTACTGAGCAGCTTCTAATGTCAACCTTGGAGCCATCTTTGAGCGTCTTCAGGGTTGCCACAGCAAGGCTGGATGGGAGCTGTGGGAAAGGGAGTAGGGAGTAGAGATAGCTGGGGGAATATGTAGCTAAAATAACATTCATTCTTCTGGGAACCAAGGACACTCTCACCAGCACCTGGAGGGGCGTGGATGGGAGGCAACTGGGATGGGGAGAGAGACTTGATTGGGGCATGTGATGGTTGTGTGTGATGGGGGGGGGGGGAAAGAACTTTGGATTTTGAACTGGGTGGGGAAAACCCGGGAACTTCAGAGTCAGGTTTTCACCAGCTGTGCTAATATGTCATGCCTAATAAATCTATACTTTGAAGAACCCTGCCTTGGAGTTTTGATTTCATATGGGCTGTTACTTGGAACCCTGACATCTAATACTGGAGACAACCAATACACTTTACTATAAGTAAGAGCTACCGGTACCTTCCATGAATTTGTCCTGTGTTTCAAACCTACCCAAGTTAGTGGTCATCGGTACATTATGTGGTAGTAAGTTAAGCATAATAAGCTAGTCTAGCGAAGAGAAGGACCAGGGGACACATGATAGCAGTGTTCCAATATTTGAGGGGCTGCCACAGAGAGGAGGGGGTCAGGCTATTTTCCAAGGCACCAGAAGGCCAGGCAAGGAATAATGGATGGAAATTGATTAAGGACAGATTCAACCTGGAAATAAGGAGAAACTTTCTGACAGTGAGAGCGATCAACCAGTGGAACAGCTTGCCTTCGGAGGTTGTGAGAGCTCCAACACTTGAGACTTTCAAGAGGAAATTGGACTGCCATTTGTCGGAAATGGTGTAGGGTCTCCTGCTTGAGCGGGGGGTGGTGTTTGGACTAGATGACCTACAAGGTCCCTTACAACTCTGTTAATCTGTAATCTTCTATCCACCAGATGAGATGAGATGAGATAATTTAATTATAGGCTTATAAAGAAGTATTTGCTTTTCTCAACCTTAACAATTCCACTTCATTAGAGGAATGCTGATTTGAGCAGAGAGAAAGCTATTCTAGGGACCTGATAACTATTTCCCCCTCATACATAAAATGGTTTGGCACTGAAAAAATATTTACACTTTTTAACATTAAGGTTTTTTTCCTCACTTGTTTTCATTCAACCAGCAATAAGACTTTTATAGTATTCTCCATGAGTTTCGCAAACCATCATTCATACTTGGATTTGACAGTGCATTTTAAAGGTTGACTATAAAGATAAACTATAAAACATTATGTGAAAAATTTCCTGGAGATCTATTCCCACTAGATGGTTTCTCTAGGAAAAGAATATCCTATTTAAAGTTCCCAGAAACTCCCTGAAACATTGCATTAGGTTAGTTGTTCTGCAGGGTCTCCCAGTACAAGACAGGCAAAAGGAAAGGCTTCTTCGAGAAAAAGCCTTTGTCACATTTGGAAATGACTTAAATCCAGACGAACATTTCATACTGAAACTTGCCTTTGAAGCCTTGAGAAATGATGCGTTGTGCCCAATCTAGTTTTTTCTCTCCCATCTGCTGTAGGACAGCTAGATTCTGAAAAAACATAAGGAGTGTTTGAAATATACTACCTATACATAGATTTAGGATATAGTTTGTCACTGAACAATAGTCAGATCTTACTCTAGATCAGCAGTTCTCAACCTGTGGGTCGCGACCCCTTTGGGGTCGAACGACTCTTTCACGGGTCGCCTAAGCGAGCACTAGCCCGCCATCTTGGTGACTGGCAACGTGCACGCACGGGGAGGGGGTCGCAGCGGCGGGGCGGGGGTCGCGGCATTAGGAAGGTTGAGAACCACTGCTCTAGATAAATCTAACTTGCAGCATCAAAAGGACAGCAAATATTGTTAAGCAAGCAGTAATCCATACTTCAATCTATATTACAAATGGAGAACCTATGACCTTCTAGATGTTGTTAAATTCCAACCCTAATCAGCATGCCTAATCACAATACATAAAAAGCCCCTAGTTTCTCAACTGTGCTTTACAACAGTGAGAATTATTCTGCAGGAACAGATGAAACCGAGTGGAATAAACCTGTCCAACAATCGGTTTTCAGTGACATTTTCTATTGTTCTCCTATGGCCGTCCTTTTTGAAAAAGATATTTTTGACATGGATGGTATTAAAACAGAACAAAAATAAGGGTATCAATTGATGTTGAAAGTCAGAAAGGTTACTAACCCTGCAAAAATCAAGATGTACATTATGTGACCATTTCCTTATCACTCCATCCAGTATGAACATAAGTGAGCCTTTATTTATTTGTATCTCACCTGTGTTATTTTTACAAGTAACTCCAGGCAGCGAATATATCTGACACACATTTCTTCTCCTATTTTCCCCGCAACAACGATCTTGTGAGGTGAGTTGACTGGCCCAAAGTCACCCAGGAGTCTTTCATGGCTATGGCAGGACTTGCACTCATGGCTCCCTGCTTCCTAGCCGGGTGCCCTAACCACTAGACAGCTACGTGCTAGCTAAGAGTTGTTGGATTCAAGATGGGCGGCAAATAAAATTTAAAAATAAATAAGTGCTTGTTGTATAAATTAGACCCCAGATTTGCTTTTGCAGCAATTACCACAGGGAAAGAAGGACTGTTTTCTTCACTTGAGAGAAAGTGGCTAACGCATACAAGAATAACACTCTCCCAATGCTCTTCCGGTACATCAGCGGTGTCAAACTGGATTTCTTCGAGGTCCCGATCAGCATTGTAGTTTTCCTCCGCAGGCCGGTGGCTGGGAGGGGGGAGACGAGACAGGATGGATGTCTCCTGCGGCACCCTGCTGGGCAAAACTGGGCGTGGGGGGCTGCGCGCGGCTGTGCCACACCCCATTTTCGCCCTGGATGGCCTCCTAGAGCACTTTGCCCCCTCGCGCCCCGTTTTGGCCAGCAAAGTGCTCTAGGAGGCCATCCAGGCCAAAAACGGGGTGCGACACAGCTGCACGTGGGCCCCCCGTGTCCTGTTTTGGCTGCCAGAGGCACTGCGGGCCGCTCCTTTGCTATTTCCAAGCCGGCCCCGCAGGCCAGATTTAAGCATCCCGCAGGCTGGATCCGGCCCACGGGCCTTGAGTTTCACACCCCTGCTCTACATCATTTCTGGTTGAACACTATACATACTATTAAATGTGAGTACTGGTGCCAAAGTATTCTTGTTTACATTCTTTCCATTTCACACATAAGGAGCTGATTCCTTATGCTGGTTATGGCTATGGTCCTGCAGGAGTAGATAAGACAACAGCCAGGTCGTATTTTCCTTCAACAACAGAACCACCTTCTGGGCAACAGGACTCCTCTTGTGGCCACATGTTTAACAGTGCTTGCCAATGAGATTCTACTTAGCAATCATGTCATAATTTAAATCATAATTTCCTGTTTGTAAACTATTTGAAAACGCAAGTGTTTGGAGCCAGCAGGCATGCTTGCTTTGGAAATCAAATCCCAAGTTGTTACGTTCTGACGCACGGAGTGCGTATTTGCATACCCACCGTTGATTGGCTAATATAACGGCGGGAAAAATAAACTGCTGTCAGTGGCCAGCAGGCTGCAGGGAAGCCCTTTAAAAGCGGCTTCCCTGCCGCCAGCCGGCAGTCCGTATTAGTTCCAGCCTACTCAAATAAAAGGTGCTGAATTGTTCCTACGTCTCATCTATTCATTCCCGCGCAATCTAACACTGGCGACAAAGGTAGTGGAAGAAGACAACAGGACAAAGGCACCTCGTGGCGATCCACGGCCATCTTAAGCACATTCCAATCCGCTTCGGCCAAACATCAGGATGGCACACCAGCAATCTCCAGCTCCAGCCTTCTTCGACCTGAAGACTGAAGAATGGCAAACGTACATGTCGAGATTCCGAATGTTCCTGGAGGCAAATAATTTCCAGGATCTACCGGACAATAGGAAGAGGGCTCTCTTCCTAACCTACTGTGGTCCGAAGACCTACAAGCTGGCACAGACGCTGGTAGCACCTATGGACATCGAGTCCATCTTGTGGTCGACACTGCAAACTGCTTTAAAAGAGCATTACGCACCCTCTGACCCTCCGATGGTAAACAGAAACGAATTCTACCATCGGCGCCAGCAAGAAGGAGAATCGATAAATGATTTTGTAACGAAGCTCCGGGAAATCGCATCCAGATGCGAATTTATAAACCCGGAGGAAATGATGAAAGACCGCATCATCCTAGGCATGAGGGATCTCAACCTCCAGAAAAAGCTACTAATTCGGAGGGGAGTCACATTCAAGGATGTGGTCAAGGAAGCAAGAGCCGCCGAGTCACCGGACACCTCTGCAGCCAACATCCGGAGAACCAGCGGAGTCCACCGCACCCACCGTCAGACGGACTGGAGGACCGAAGTCCCGGAGGAAGAGGAGGAATATGACGACGACAACGACCACGTATATCGCATCCAGCAGGACAGAAGGGTGAGCCCCAGGGACTTTGATCAAAGGCAGCCCCGTTGTTCCGGCTGCCTAGGGAGCCATACCAGGGCTGCCTGCAAATTCAGAGAGGCAATTTGCCGCCGCTGCCAAAAGCGCGGCCACATAGCTGAGGCTTTTAGGGCCACCCAACCGTTCCAGAGCCAGCCGGCCCCACTCCTACCCAGACCACCCATGGGACCAGGGAGGCAAGCCCAAAACCGCTCAGGGGCACAGAGGGGCAGACGAAGAGATGAATACAGTTCCCAAGACCCAAGAGGCATATACCACACCACTGTGGGCCATGCCAATGCCAACCAAGGGGATAAGTTCATCATAACAGTAAACATTGAAGGACGGCCATGCAACATGGAGCTGGACACAGGCTCCGTGTTCACCATTATGGCCTGGGACACCCTGAAGCAGTTCCTGCCCACCATCACGTGACGACAACTAAAACTCCAGAACATCTGCCTGACCGACTTCCATGGAAACCCAATCCAAGTCCTTGGCCGAGCAGAAGTCCCAATCACGTTCAAGGACTTTGCCGGAAAGCTGCCGCTAACAGTAGTGGAAGGACACAGGCCGACTCTGATGGGGGTGGAATGGCTCAAACCTCTCGACATCGGCATCACTGGGCTACACCAAATCAGAAGGGATAAGCTGGACGAGCTTCTAACAGACTTGCAGACCGTCTTCGATGGGAGTCTAGGTAAATATAAGGGCAAACCCATATCATTTAACCTAGAACCCAGTGTAACCCCCATCAGATTAAAGCCCCAAAGTGTTCCATTCGCGCTCCGACCAAAGGTCGACAAGCAGCTTGATAAATTGATAGCCCAAGGGATCTTGGAGCCCGTAGAACATGCCAAATGGGAAACCCTCATCGTCACCCCCATGAAGCCGGACGGTTCCATTCGCGTCTGCGCTGACTACAAAGGGACCATCAATAAAGCCCTGCAACTTAACGCATACCCGGTGCCCGTTGTGCAGCACTTATTACACTCACTGGGCAACAGAAATTTTTTTCGCAAAATTAGATCTGGCCCAGGCATATCAGCAGCTACCTGTAGACGCAGCCACAGCTGAAGCCCAAACGATAGTTACTCACAGAGGGGCTTTCAAATGTAGCTGCCTTCAATTTGGGGTTAGTGTGGCCCCGGGGCTGTTCCAATATCTAATGGAACGACTGCTACACGGCATCCCCGGGGTAGTTCCCTATTTTGATGATGTCCTCATCTCAGGGGACTCAGAAGAACAACTAATGCACAGGCTGCAACAAGTATTAGAGCGGTTCCAAGAACGGGGGCTCAAAGTTAAAAAGGACAAATGTAAGATTGGGGTCACGAGCGTTGAATTCCTAGGGTTCCTCATCGACGGGTCCGGCATTCGACCCACAGATAAAAAAATTAAAGCCATCAAAGAGGCCCCAACCCCCCAAAATAAGGCAGAGTTGCAGGCATTCCTCGGACTACTCAATTTCTACGCCATTTTTTTAAAACAGAAGGTGACCGTCGCTGAGCCTCTGCATAGACTCCTGGGGAAGATGGCCACGTGGACATGGGGACAAAGAGAGGCCACTGCGTTTGCAGCAGTAAAGGACTTGCTATCTTTAAACAGCGTACTAATGCAATACAGCGAGACCCTCCCCCTACTGTTAACATGCGACGCCTCGCCTTTTGGAATGGGGGCGGTCCTCAGCCACAAACTGCCCAATGGCTCAGAAGCCCCCATCGCCTTTTATTCTAAAACCCTATCAACGGCTGAACGGAATTACAGCCAATTGGACAAGGAAGCGCTTGCAGCAGTGGCCGGCATCAAGCGCTTCCACGAATACCTTTACGGCCGAAAATTCGAACTGATAACCGATCACAAGCCTCTATTGGGTCTACTCGCAGGCAACAATCAAACGCCGCAATACATGTCACCCAGGTTGACCCGCTCGTCCATCTTCCTGTCCGGATACAGCTACACGCTGACCCACCGATCAGGGAAAAGCATAGGACACGCAGATGCCCTCAGCCGACGCCCAGACCCAGACCTAGTAGAAGACCCCGCTCCTGTGGCCGAAATTTTGCTTGTCAACATAGAGCGAACCAGCCCCATCACATCCCAAGACATCGCGGAGCACACGGCAAAGGACAAGGTGCTCTCCAAAGTACTGAACTGGGTGTTGAGGAGGTGGTCACAGGAGGAAGAAGGAGAGGAAATTAAAAAGTTTAAAAATAAACAAATGGAACTATCGGTTTTAAAAGGCTGCCTATTGTGGGGGGAGCGAGTTGTTATTCCACAGAACCTAAGGCAGAGAGTACTCAAGACCTTGCACACAGGGCACACAGGGCTAGTGCGCATGAAGGCGTTAGCAAGGAGCTACGTGTGGTGGCCACAATTAGACCAGGACATAGCAGAATGGGTAGCGACTTGCCAACCCTGCCAAGAGACCAGACTGGCTCCACCACAAACCAGTCCTTTTGAATGGGAGACACCCACGGCCCCGTGGTTGAGAGTCTTTGCGGGACCTATGGCTGGACAAACATTCCTAATAGTGGTGGACGCCTATTCCAAATGGTTGGACGTAGTCAGCATGCCCACATCCACAACAGAAGCCACCATCCGAGCGTTGAGGAAACTATTCGCGACCCATGGGTTACCAGACATCCTGGTGTCGGACAATGGCCCTCAACTGACAGCTCGCCACATGGAAGCGTTCTTAGCTGACCTCGGAATAAGGCATGTACTCGTCTCGCCATTCTGTCCGGCTAGTAATGGCCAAGCGGAAAGAATGGTAAGAATGACCAAGGAGACGCTCACTAGAATGGGCCCGGGGAATTGGCAGGAACGGATTGATCAATTCTTATTGGCACAGCACATTACCCCATGTGCGGCCACTAACCGGAGCCCTGCCGAGATGCTGATGGGATGGAAACTGAGGTCCAGACTGAACCCCACTTACAACCCGGAGAAACCTCTGGACTCTAAGAAGCCAACCCAGACGCTGGCTACCGACAAGCTAGTGTTCGCACAGAATTTTTCAGGGGATCCCAAATGGATGAAAGCAACGGTGATAGAAATTACGGGACCAAAATCTTATAAGGTCAGACTGGACGATGGCCACGTATGGAGGCGACACATCGACCAGCTCAGAAGCAGAGTGGGAGACTCCTGGCTTTGGCAGCCGGCGACCAAATCGTCCACAAGAACGCCAACAGAAAGTCAAGAGCAATGCGGGTCTCCACCCCGCCGACCATACAATGCAAGCCACTCCGACACCAACGGCGAAAACCAGGCCCTAACTGCAAGACACCAGAGAGCCCTGTTCTCAAGCCCGGAGAGAGAACGCGACCACTTACTTGCAGCCGCCAATGTCCAGCGAACTCACCCGGGACCGGAGGACGAAGATGCCGAGACTTCAGCCACCACGCCTGGAGGCCGGTTCCAGATATTTCCACCAGGCGGAGATGGAATAACAAGAACCATGTCCACACCGGTCGAGGACGCCAGAGGAACTGAATTGTGCAGGCCCAGTAGGACTATACGGCGACCCGCCTACTTGCGCGACTACGTTACTTACGTCGATTTCTGATTGGACGTTTGCTGAACTAAGAGGGGAGGGGTGTTACATTCTGATGCACGGAGTGCGTATTTGCATACCTGCCACTGATTGGCTAATATAGTGGCGGGAAAAATAAACTGCTGTCAGTGGCCAGCAGGCTGCAGGGAAGCCCTTTAAAAGTGGCTGCCAGCTGGCAGTCCGTATTAGTTCCAGCCTACTCAAATAAAAGGTGCTGAATTGTTCCTACGTCTCGTCTATTCATTCCCGCGCAATCTAACACAAGTGTCCTTTCTTGTGTACAAAATAGAGCTCCTAAAGAAATTTCCATGTCTTCTGTGCTCAATTAGCACTGCACACCAGGCACAACAGACCCAGCATTTTCTGGAACAACATTCTCTGTATCAATGTCAGAAATGTAGTTGGAGTCCACAGTGTTAGAAAGGAAGGCAGCCAAGGCAAGAAGATACTTACCTGCAGTGGCTGAATTCCAGAAGCAATATGATTTGAGATCATCCGAACCGCAGCTCTCTTCTTTGGATCCTGCGGAAGGAGCCTTGGGAGTGGCCGGCTGTCCTCCAGATACTCTATGATGGCTAGCTGAAATAGACAGAGATTCATTCATTCATTCATTCGTTCATTCACTCATTCATTCATTCATTCATTCATTCATTCATTCATTCATTCATTCATTCATTCATTCATTCATTCATTCATTCCTAAGGCTGCTCAACTGCCAATGGTACTGGGCAGTTTGCAGAGAATTGAAATTGTTTGTTTATTCGCAGGGCCTATAGTCCACTCTAAGCTACCAACCCAGAGCAGCATAGCAACCATAGCAACTCAATTCACCCACTGTCCCAGCCGTAGCCTGTGAGAAAAGCAGGATTTGTAAGGCTCTCTAAATGACCTTGGGGGAAATGCTATTGCAAAGGGCAGATGTGGAAAATATATAGGTCTGTAAAATGACACTGTGCCAACCTGGAGAATGGCAGTCCTACAAATATTTGGTCCCTGTGCCACGGAGGGCCTGTCCCCAGGTTCTGCATAAGTGGTGCTGCTCACATAATGGAGGAATTGCTTGGGTATATTGAAATGATCTACAACTGCTGCATTCTGGATCAGCTACAATTTCTGAGTCTTCTTCAAGAGCAGCCCCTTAAAGAATACTTTTCATCATTAGGCAGCAATGATCCTAGGGAGCTGATCAAAGAAAAAAGCCCGAGGAATTCCCATCCGGAATTGCAGTCCAAAATATCTGGTTAAGGCAAGTGCCTTCAGCCTGTCTTGGGCCAGTGTCTGTATATTAGGGGTTCTCATAGTTAGTTATGTTGTGGCCTTCCTACTAGTCTAATACCTATTAGGATACCAGATGCCACATTGGAAATACTCAGTCAACATAGCCCTAGAAAACTTTAAATGATCCTTCCCAAAAGAAGACTTCAAGGTAAGAGGGTAGGAGAACCACAAACAAAAATCTTGGGCAATGTCCATCATGTCCAGTTAAAACCAGTCTCTTTCCTCTTTCCCAATAACTGTGTGTACATAATACACTAATGAAATCCCCGTTGCAAGAAACAATAAGCCCAGGACTGCACAGGGCAACCTGTCCCTCCCAGCTCTGTGGAGCCCAAGTAGGTCAAATGACAAAACCAAATGTGTTATTTGAAAGGCAGCAGAATTGGAAGAAAATGAGCTTAGCTGTCCACTGGGGACACTAATATGAGAGCATACCAGAGCTTGTGGGTCAAAGGAATAAAAAATGCTGTATATTTCCAACAGTGTCCTGTTACAGAGTATGCAAACAAAACAAATTATTATGTTAATATTTGTTGATACCAACATATGCACACAATGGGGATGATAAAATAACAAGAACTACACATTAATTTGCTTATTCTCCCTAGGATACTTAAAACATTTTTCATGTACTTTTGGGTGGAGCAACATCACTCTCCAACCATGTCACTGTCCCCCAATAATACCAGTGTGGAGTTTGTTGACAGTCAGACTACAGATGCATTGTTTTGCAACATCTCATAATGCACTGACCACAAGAAGCATTACATATAATTAGGCATGTATCAAAGGGTGATCTCTCCTCTTGGATTTCCTTCTAAGAGGATGTAGCCTGTTGGATACCAGTTTTTTTCCGGCCACCTCATTTCCTGTATTTTCTGTAAATAAGGCTTTTTTCTGTTAGAATTACAAAACCTGTTTCAGTAATCTTTGCACAAGTGGGATCTTGTATTCCAGGAATACAAAAAGCTTCCTCCAATATAAACCACTTAAATGCTTAGGGTTAAAGAAAAGGAAAACTCTTCAGTATCAGGGTTGTCTTTCTTTCTAACTTAATTCTTTAGACTTTATTGTCTAATTAATCTAGCATGGATTCCTTTCTTACTATTGTCCTTGTCTTTACCCTAGCCTCCCTTCTGGAATTTTACTAGAATGAGTGCTAGGGCAATTATAAGAAAACCCAGTGTAGCATAAGACTTAGCAGAATTCCCCTGCCCCCCCTTTAGATTCACCTTTCATTGCCTGTTTCCATTGGAGCCCTTGGATGGAACCAAGAGCATCCATACAAGCAGTGTGGAGGGGTGTGTGTGTGAGCAGGGCATGAGTATGGACTATAGCAGGCTTAGTCTCCACCCCTACTGCAGGCAGAGAGGACCTGCACCCTCTCTTGAGTTGATGAAAGATGAAAGGTGTTCAGCTCAAATCCCATGGTGATTGTGACTCCCCTCAAATTTCCAGAATCCTATTCCATATTAGGTCTGTGTTCATACAACATGGTAAACCATATTAAAACAAACAAACAAATAGGTTTTGTGCAACACACTAAGGACCTTTGCCCACTTTGGCATCATCTTTATTCTGCAACTTCCCTTTAATATTTAACTTCATCTTGTCCTCAGCTCATGCATGAAACAGCCTTAAATCATGGTTAGCTGTACCAGTGATACATGTGTTTTCTTTTTAGGCCAAGAACAACCAATGACAGTTTAAGGGTGAAGATAACCTGTCATGCTTCCTTTTCCTGTGGGTAGTGGTACACTCAGGTGATCCATAAGGAACAGGACAAACCTATCCCCTGTTGGTCTCTTTGGACTAGTGCTGGGACATGCCCCTTCTTCTAGGGTTCAGGATACCCTCCATGGCCACATTCCTTTTTTCCCCTGGGGGGAGGCGAGAAGCAGGGTACCATTTCTGGCTGCTGTGGTATTAGAAGGATGAAGGCATATAATGATAAAGGGGACAGCTTGTGGATTCTGAGACAGCCACCACTCCTCCTTTATCATAGATTTCCATTGTTCTGCTGGGCAGTTGATCAGCCAAGTAAAGTAATGGAAGCTTTACTGTTTGCTAGGCACAGTGGGAGCCCCTGATCAGCATGTAGGGATAGTAGTAAAGCTTCTTTATCAGTATCATCAACTCCCTATAGATCAGCTGTCTTATGCTCAAAGCAAGCCTGCTAAACAGATAATCAGCAACAGGGTTGCCCACTAAATCAATACATTCTCTCCTGCTTTACCAGTTTGGCAGGTGGGACAGCATATTTTATGTTGGCTTAGGTTTCTGCTGACTGAAGGACGGGTGGAGAACACTTTATCTGAGCCATGGAAATATTTGCTGGGCAGATTTCTACCAGTAGGGAATAAATTACTTAAAAGTTTGGTTTTTGTGGCTTGGCTTCCAAGGGTTCAAGGACACTATCTCTAATGCAATGACATCATCAGAGTGAGTGATCAAAATGTTTGCCTTTTGTTGGGTGGGGGGAGGCAGGTTAAATTAGGAAAATGCATTTTGTCCTTACATTTGAGGGAAATAAGACAGTAGAAGGCAAGATTGCACCACTAAAATTAGTGCTTGTCTCCCACCCACATCCCACTCCTATAATTGGGGAATACTCTAATTGCTACAAAATACTCGTGGGAACCACATGTTGTCATTCAATCACAGTTTTCAAATGCAGTTGCTAGATTCACAGTAAGTTACAAACTGCATCATTACCAATGGTGTCAGGTGAACTCATTCTAAAACACAAGTTTCATTTCTGGAAACCATCCACATAGAATCTTGTGATTTGTCCCATGCTGAAAGCCATACTGAATTGGATAAAATTTGCAAGCAGGATTAGCATGGGCTTTATTCACGTGGCTAAGATGACCTTTCTTGTCAAAAAACAGCAGTCTTGCATGGGGTGCAAAGTCCTTAACGTAGCCAACAGAAGCAAATAAATAATTAACAGAATTGGCTTACTTACAGACTGGGAGAGAGTGATGCCATCGATTTTGATGGCAGGGACTTGCTGCATTGGATTCACTGCTTGAAAGTCTGAAGTCATCTGGAGAAACAAGATAATTCCTCAGGGCCTTGGATTCTTCAAATTAAGCTGAACATATTTGAGTAAGTTCTTCCAAAGGTGAAAGTTTAGGGGACCATGGGGTATAGGCTTGTCACTCCATTCACAAAACTAAATGTCTCCCCTTTCAGGATCACTCTTGCACACAGTATCTTCCATACACTGATTTACACTGATACGTATATCCTGCTGCATTCCACAGGGAAAGATAAAGACAAGCTCAATTCTTGGTGACTTCATGAACCCTCCATGTAATTTTCTTGCTAACAGCACTGAAGTGGTTTGTGCTACTTTCTCCTGAGATGTTTTACAACTTCCTCGTCCAGGCCACAGCTGCCATCAGCTTCAACCATAGTGCTAGACTCTCAAACATTCTTATTGTAATACAAAGCTCACATACTCACAAGCTCAAGAGCCGAGGTGGCGCAGTGGTTAGAGTGCAGCACTGCAGGCTACTTCAGCTGACTGCTAGCTGCAGTTCAGCGGTTCAAATCTCACCGGCTCAAGGTTGACTCAGCCTTCCATCCTTCCGAGGTGGGTAAAATGAGGACCCAGATTGTTGGGGGCAATATGCTGATTCTGTAAACCGCTTAGAGAGGGCTGTAAAGCACTATGAAGCGGTATATAAGTCTAAGTGCTATTGCTATACTATACACAGATAAAAACTCACATACCAGTTAATGGCTACATTTCTAGTTTTGAGTGCTATGGATTTTATTTTATTTCTTATAATGAAGCCTTTTACCTATTGGCCAATAGCAATTACATTGGGCGTTATAAATAATAATTTTTATCTCAAAAAGTAAACTGATGAGGATCAGGGATTTGACTAGAAGACAAGAAATGGCTTCGGAACTCCAAATGCCAAATCAACTTGCTTTCAAAGACAAATCACACACTTGCCTTTGAAATCCAGAACAAAATACCCATTTCACAGAAGTTAAGCTGTAATCCGCATGGAAATACGTATACAATACAAACTGCAAATAAGCTATCATTCCACATACAATGTGCGTACAATTTCCATTCCCACTAGTACTAAGTTTTGAACAGAATATCAGAAACCACATTCCGATAATCAAATAGGCAGACCCAGGAGGGGTCAATTTGGGAGAATAGTTTTAGGATGATAAGGAATAGGTGATTTAAGTACCCACAGAATTTTAGAGTCCCATTTTATTTTTTAAGTTTTGTGAACTATTTCCCACAAATGCCGGAAGGACTTAAATGTTGATTTACCTACTGGGGAGGCACAAAACAAATGCAAGCGGGCCATCTTTTTTACACCTTTATCTTATGCTTGCACACACAAATCCAGGCAATCCTCTTTTCACCTCCTGATCCCTTTGACATGTAATGCAGAGAAGCAGTGGTGAAATCCAATTTTTTTTATTACCGGTTCTGTGGGCGTGGCTTGGTGAGAGTGGTGTGGCTTGGTGGGCGTGGCAGGGGAAGGATACTGCAAAATCTCCATTCCCACCCTACTCCAGGGGAAGGATACTGCAAAATCCCCATTCCCTCCCCACTCCTGGGGGAAGGATATTGCAAAATCTCCATTCCCACCCCACTCTGGAGCCAGCCAGAGGTGGTATTTGCCGATTCTCCGAACTACTCAAAATTTCTGCTACCGGTTCTCCGAACTACTCAAAATTTCCGCTACCAGTTCTCCAGAACCTGTCAGAACCTGCTGGATTTCACCCCTGCAGAGAAGGCCCTGTGTCATCAGCATGAAACAATCAACCAAGAATGGAGTATCACTGATCTATATTCCTGGCTCAGTTAAAGAACTGAGTTATTGAAAAGCACCACAGGGGAACATTTAGCTTGCACTATTAATTATAATTAGCAAAAATCAGGCTTCTGATTAAGATAAGAAGAAGAATAGTGCTGGATTAGAACAAACTCCATCTTGTATCTTCCTTCTCACCGTGGCTGGTCAGATGCCTCAGAGAAGCCCATGAATAGGACACGAGAATAATTAAACAAACTGCTCCAAAGCACATGGGGAAGGGTCATTTTAATCCTCTTTAAAGAACTTGAGATTTTACAGGGGACAGTAAGTTCTTAAACAACAAAACTGCCATGGATAAAATGAGTGCTGTTCTCAGTGAACTGCCTGCAGGAAGAACTTGCCCATGTGAAACAGGATATTGAAATCCAACCTCATTTTCTTTTGTACTTTAGAATGTGTAATGATATTTAAGAACCCTGGAACTCTCTTTTATAGTCAATGTCCCAGGACATTCAGATCTATTTTATCTTCAATTGCTTAAATAAAATCAAGAGGACCTTTTTTCAGCTAAAGCATTTTATTAAATTAATGCTTTATTAAAATCTGTAGCAGTAAAGGTGTTACTGTGTTTCTGATTTTTTGTTATCATAGACGAACATGGTTCTCCTGCTACAATGGCTGAAATTACCTGCTGTTAGCTCAAAGTGCCTTGGTTTTAAATGTCTCTTAAATTATTTATATAAATATTTATATAACTTGTACAGAGCAAACTGGCAAATAATAGAGTTAACTGCTAATTGATGTTATTTTCCTTTTTTGTTTTACAGTAATTTTATAACTTTATAATGCACTCAGTTACAGGTGTTTTTTAATATTCCATATTTTTTGATTACTCTAATTACCATAGCTTTAACTTCACTTTTATATTATTACATTTGCATAGTTTTCATATTAATTGTATCTTTATTTTTTATTATTTATTTATTTTGTCAATCTCGTGTTAGATAATACATATAAGTATATACATAATCTGAATACATGAAATGAATAAAAGTAAAAGGGAACATTAGGACAGGGACAGTAGGCACGCAGGTGCACTTATGCACGCCCCTTACAGACCTCTTAGGGATGGGGTGAGGTCAACAGTAGACAGTGTAAGGTTAAAATTTTGGGGGTTTGGGGATGAAACCACAGTCGGGTAGTGTATTCCAGGCATTGACCACTCTGTTGCTGAAGTCGTATTTTCTGCAATCAAGTTTGGAGCGGTTCACTTTTAGTTTGTATCTATTGTGTGCTCGTGTATTGTTGTGGTTGAAGCTGAAGTAGTCATTGACAGGTAGGACATTGTGGCAGATAATTTTATGAACTACATTTAGATCTGTTCTAAGGTGACGTAGTTCTAAGTTGTCTAGGCCCAAAATTTCAAGTCTGGTGGAATAAGGTATTCTGTTGCGAGTTAGAGCTATTAGGGCTATATGCTGACATGATTGAATCCAGATTGATATGGAAAGATTACCCCCTGTCTTCCAAATACAGATTATAAATTGTCTGGCAAAAATATTATCAATTCTTTACACAGCAATTTTTCATTTGTTTCCTCAAGAGCTGCTAATAAAGCTACAGTAATTAGATCTATCACAATATCTTCATTAGTCATTTCCCTTTTTCAGTGAAAGCTTTCCCCCCCAAAAAAAGTTTTACTACCATAGCTCTAACTTTACCTGTTAGATAGTGGGTAGAGATGACAGGAGACAGACTTCCAAAACAGATC
>QLTV01003285.1:614542-651808 GCA_003457575.1 Thermophis baileyi | reverse complement strand
ATCATTAGATATGAGTACTCCAAGGTCCTTGACAGAGTGAGGGTCGTCTACAAGGTCATGTCCAGTCAGTTTGTATTTTGTGTTCTGATTCTTTTTGCCAATGTGTAATACAGAACATTTGTTGGTTGAGATTTGGAGTTGCCAGTTGTTTGAACATTCTGACAGACAGTCAAGGTCTTTTTGAAGGGTAGCAGTATTGTCAGTGGTGTTAAATAGTTTTACGTCATCGGCAAAGAGGATGCAGTTGCTTATAATATGATTGCAAAGGTCATTTATGTAGATTATAAATCTTGCTTTTACTGTTTTTATAATATTTTGTCTGATCACGTTTTACAGCTAAGGCTGTCCTTATCGTATTGGTTCCAGATTTTGTTATATATTGTTTTTGCTTTGGTCAATGAACATAATAATAGAGATTTCCTTACCTGCTGCCCTCCATCCTTTATAAGATTTATGGATACATGTTCATAGGCAATTCCCTTCAGAGCCAAAGCTATCAAGAGAAAATGTAATACAATTACCTACTGTGATACAGAATTGTTTAGATTTTTAAACTTTTGTGAAATGTTCTAAATTGTAACCAGACAAAATCAGTAAAATATTGCAATAATTCTTAACAAATTTATAGCAATGAAAACCATTTGTTTCTGAGTAAAATGGATGGTATAATAATTAAAACAATAGAGGTTGTTTCCGATTCATTCTTAGCAGCTTGCCAAACTGATGAGCTAATCTGCACCCTATACTAAGCACAATTTAATTACAGGTATTCAATGAACTGCCAGGCCAGGCTTTTTTTTTTTTTTTGAATCACCCATGTTTTACAAAACTGTAATGGCTGCATTTATATAACATACTGTAGTGGTCTGATGAAAGACCTTAGGAGTCTGGGCAAAGAGAAGCTGCCAAGGGAACAGTAAGGTAAGAGATAGCACAGTCCATTGTTGGATAGTGAGTGGAAAAGAGACTCAGAAGAGACTCACCCTGGTCTCTATACTTTCAGACTTGCAAAATTCTGTTAATGTAGCTTTACAATAAAGCAGAATTAGCTGATCTGATCGTGTTTCCTAACTGATCTACCTTGTAAGGCTGGCATATACTAGGAGAGAAATTGCTCTGTGGTTCAGTAAGTGAGCAGAATGTTTTCCCTATTTACCTAGTAAGTACAGAAAGTGATCTTATTCCATCTTATTCTAGCTATTCCATCTTATTCTTATAGCAAAACATAGATGAGGTGACACTCTGTCCTGTTGGCCTCTTTTCCCCATTGCCATCTCACTCCAGTGACTGAAATGAATGAAGCCTGGGAATTAAAATGGCTATACCATCAAAGGCTAGGTGGGCGGGTTGATGACTGGAGAGGGACCTGAAAAAAATAAGCATCTGGTTACATTTTACTTTTTTTTTTTTTTTACACACTGGACTTCAGCAATTAGCCATCAGATAACAGAAAAATAATGGACAGCCCCCCCCCCCGATTATTTTTGGAGTTACCAGCATCAACATTGACTCAAAGGTGTAAAATATATATTTTGAGTTTAAACTGGCTATCTGGTGTAGCAATCCTATACTCGCTTATCTTGCTCAATACACTGACCAAGTATGTTATAAATCCTGTCTGCCAAGGTGGTACATTTGATAAGATCCCTCAGATGGGTCTTTTCTGCCATGGCACTGGCTTTATGAAACATCATTTTAGGTGAGGGTGGCTCCTTCCCTGTTAATTTTTTGAAAGTCCCTCAAAACCAGGCCTGGGGGCCACAAGGGACTACTGAATTGCTGAGCTGGCTCCATTGCATTTAATATTTGCTGCCCTGACTTTGCCTTTTAATCATAATTTTTCATTCTCTGAATTTGGTAACTGTTTTATATTACTGTTTTATAGCTTTATTCTACAGTGTCCAGTGGCATTTTTTTGGTGAGACAGCCAGTTATATAAATATGATGAATGAATAAAGTAATAAATTAGTCCAGAATGCAGCTGCGCGAGCAGTCGTGGGTGTGCCAAGGTACACCCACACGAGTTCCATCCTTCGTGAGCTGCACTGGCTGCCGATTGTGCTCCGGTCACAATTTAAGGTGTTGGTTGTTACCTTTAAAGCCCTAGATGGCTTAGGACCAGTTTATCTGCGTGACCGCCTTCTGCCACACTCCTCCCAACGACCAGTGAGGTCGCACAGGGCTGGCCTTCTTCAGGTCCCATCAGCCAGTGTCGGCTGGCAGGCCCGTGGGGGAGGGCCTTCTCTGTTAGCCGCTTCGACTCTGTGGAACCAACTTCCCCCCGAGATCCATACTACCCCCACCTTACTGGCTTTCCGTAAAGCCGTTAAGACCTGGCTTTTCCGGCAGGCCTGGGGCCAATAATTGATTGATTGGCCCATGTATGTTTGTGTGAATGTTTTATTTTAATATTTACGTATTTTTAAATTGGTTTTTTTTTCTATTGTTGTCTTTTTTATATATATACTGTGAGCCGCCCAGAGTCCTTCGGGAGTTGGGCGGCATACACATTTTGAAAAATAATAATAATAAAATAATAAATAATAAATTCCAGTGACTAAAACTTGGGGACCTATTACGTGCATGCTACAAGCTGCTGCTGTCTCATGGACATGTGGCCTCTTTCTGTAGGGGAAGGTTATTGTTTTGGTGCAGAACATGCTAAATATTACATAAATGCCCCAATCTTTGCTTCCTGTTTAATGTTGAACCATTCACTGAGCATTCTATTTCTTTTTACACAATTTCCATCATGTATCAGTCAACAGACACTTGCACAGCTAGGAAATGGACCCTTCATACAGGCTCTAGGCCTTGAGAAAGGCTAGCAGAGTCAAGGTCATCCTAATCTCTGGAAGGAGAATGTTTCATAGGGTGGGTGCTATGAGAGGAAAGGCCCAGGTTAAGACCTAGTGTCATGGATTCGCCCCTGGACCCCTCTCCAGATGTGAGATGGAGGAGAGTGAGTTTGAGTCTGCAGAGAAAGAGTGAAGCTGAGTGTTGGTCAGGATCATGGCTCAGCGAATGCTAGCTTCAGCTGGGTCAATTGGACCAGAGACAGGCTGAGGCTGAGGGAAGTGAGCTGCAGCAAGTTGGCCAGGAGGCTCCAGGCGAGGACCGGGAGCAGCTGCTGCCCATTAGCAATGAGGAGGAGTTGAGTCCACAGCTCCTCCTGATCCAAGGACAGAGCAGAGAGGCGATAAGCACAATGCCAGTCAGGAGGCAACCTTGCCTCTCATGAAGAGTTGCGTTGGCATTGCCTACTTAACCCCACCCTGAGGACTTGAGTGTTGCTGAAGCAACATGCCCATTTCTGTGTCTTGTGTGCTCGTGCCATGTATCCTGGCCTGTTTGACTCTTGGACTGCTTTCCTGGACTTTGTGTGTGCCCATTGGACTCAGTTACTCAGTGACTCTTGCTGCACGGATCTTGGAATCTGGACCTGTGCAACAGGGGTGCTTTCCAAGGACCTGTTTGGGGGGTTTGAATAAACACCTTTAGAACTCTTGCCGTGGGCCAGCATACCTGTCTAGGCTTGCTTTGACAATATTTTTTGCAGCTTTTTCTAAGTACACACACTTATTTGGTATCTTTTAATTTTTGCAGCAACTATTCTTATATTCTCTTTATTTTTATTAAATTTATGTGCTGCCCATCTCTTTCATTTCATTATTCTACCGAACATTCCCATTTGTGTATTTACATAAATCCATGGCATGTGGTAAAACATTCCACCCCTCCCCCACTGGGTTCCAAGCATCTTCTACATTCTCTTTTCTTACATCTGCTTTCCATTTAGTCTGCTGGAAGAATAATAAACTGTTTTTCACACAAGACAATGTGGTATGTCTGTAAATTGTTCTCTTCCTGAAGTAGTTCTTTCACTGTCATTTCTTCAACTTTTTTACACCATTTGACTTTCTTTTCATTAAAATCCACTGTCAGTACTATGAAATATTCTCACATTCAGAAGCTCTAATCATTTTTGCATCCTTCGCTAATTCTCTTTCATCATAAAGTAGCAAATCAATTTTAAAACATTTAGGTTTATTCCTTTGCCATGTAAACCCAAATTACTTATTCCAAAATAAAATAAAATAAATAAAAACATATCATTGCTTTTTCCATATATCCTGTAATATTAAGTAATCAATTTTTGAAATTTTGTTCATTTTGGTCATCTAAACCCTACTAGCTAGCTAAAACCATTCTTGTTTATTGTACTTCAGTTGTTACAACTTTTAAGCTTACTATTTACTAGTATGCCTTTAACATGAGGATATAAGAAGTGTAGCATCTGCGTTGTGTTATTTTTTTATGCTCAAACTGTAATTCTAATTAATTTCCTTTTTAAAAAAAGAGAGAAGGATCAACTGCCCACAAGGCCTTCTGAAAGATTCCACTTCAACATCATTAGATGCATGGAGATTGCATATATTAAAACAAAGGAGTAAATATCACAGAACTTTTTTCTGCTTTATGAACCTATCACATAGTTAAACATATTTACATATTCTGTGCATATGGGATATTGCGTTCTCCATTGCTTACACATGCTGAGAAAATGGAATATACAAGAGTTTGCATTTGGATCACATGCCATTCCTAACTGTTAACAGACTTTTCCAGTTGTTTTGGACAACAGCTTCCAAAGTCCTTTGCTATTAGCCATTCAGGTCAGAACTAAAGTTGAAAGTGGAAGAGTGAAACATCTAACAGATAATGAATTAGGTTCTTTACTTCTGCCCCAATGTAAAGAAGAGACTTCTTCCAATCCACCCAAAACAGTAATTTGCTTGCTGCCACTCTATAATTTACTCAATCACTTGAGTAATTGTTAAATACAGTTAAGCAATTAGCTGCATTTCGGTAACTAAAAATCTCTACTAGAGTTTAACAATATTAAAATATTAACAATAGGAATTAACAATATTCCTATAAATAGAATTCAACCATTATTCTTACCGATTCGCACTCTCCAGGAGCAGGAGCTTCTGAAATAAGTGTAAAGAACTGGCTGAAAAAGAAAAAAGTTGAAAGCTACAATTGTAAGCTCATTCATTTCAAGCTTTAAATTGCATATAATGTAAAAATCTTTTTGAAGGTTAAGCTGTAGAGAATAACAGGCTTAAGTAGCAAAAATCCAAAGTAGCACTGACTTTTAGCAAAGAGATCAGTAAACCAACGGCAAGCTCAGAACAGTAATACCATTAAGCTGGAATTGCAACTTTCATGCTGACTGTCTGAAGTTGAATCAACTCACAAAGGGCAGTTGAAATACTACATTGATTGTTGAGAGAGTTGCAGCTACTGCTTTAAAAAGGAGCAGGCTCTGAAGCCAAAGGATGAAGATTAGAGCAGCTACTGCTCTAAAACAGAGAAGTATGAAAGTGTGTAAAGAAAAACACTCCACAAATGCAATGGTATCATGACAGCTCGTGAACTGTATATATAAAAAAAAATCCCACTTTATTCTCACCTTTTTGGAAGTCTCCATGCTAAGTACAGAGTGGATATAGAGTACAGTATTCCTCAGAATGAAAGCTAGCTCAGATAATCTTGGCTGGGGCGGGGAACAGGAGCTTCACTTGCAGCCAATCACAGCTGTCTGAATGCAGAGGAGCAAAGAAATTACAACAGCTCATTCCTCCACAGATTTTAATCTAACATACTGGAAAAAAAAAAAAGACAAGCGACAACGCCATGTCTGTTCTGCTCAACAGAAATGCATTTTTATTTTACAGAATTGGCTAGCAGTGCCTGCGTTCCTAAGTTATCTGCATTTCCTTCAATTCCATAATTCAAATCTTACAGGATTCAAAGCATTCTGAAAGGCCCAGAAAATGCAAAACAGAAGGCATAAGGAAAGAATTGCTGGAGCAGAATAGTATCTATTTGCTCCATCATTTTCTTTCTGCACTGATCTCCAGAAGCAGAACTTGTGGGCTGTAGCCCCTTTCTCTTAATATTTCCCAGCCCTTCTTACTGAGATGCATCAGGACCTGCACATGATGCAGCATAAAGACACTTCTTTAAAAGGAAAATAGAAAGAAGCTCAAGTTACTGCTGTGATTGAATGTCCTATAGAGCAGCGGTTCTCAACCTGTGGGTCGCGACCCCTTTGGGGGTCGAACGACCATTTCACAGGGGTCGCCGCGCGCGTTAGCCCGCCATCTTGGTGCCACCGTCACTGCAGGGGTGAAAAGGTCCCGGTTCGGCCGTGCCTGCGGGTCGCCGGACAGCTGGTAGCCCGGACGCCACCATTTGGATTCTTCTACCCTCTGCGCATGCACAGAATGCTTTGCGCATGCGCAGAGGGTAAAAGAACCCAAATGGCGGTGTCCGGGAGCTTCTTCTGAAATGGTGCTCTAATCTGGTTATTAATAAAATATTTCTCTCTAAACTGCTATAGAGGCAGTCCTTGACTTACTACCACAATTGAGTCCAAATTTTGGTGGCTAAATGAAACATTTGTTAAGTGAATTTTTTATTATTATTATTATTATTATTATTATTATTATTATTATTATTATTATTATTATTTAGCACTCCTTTTGCTCCATTTTACAACCTTTTGTGCCGCAGTTATTAAGTGAATCACTGCAATTGTTAAATTAGTGACACCATTGTTAAGCGAATCTGGCTTCCCCATTGACTTTGCTTGTAACATGATCCTGGGACACTGCAACCGTCATAAATATGAGTCAGTTGCCAAGCATCTGAATGTTGATCACATGACCACAGGAAAGCTGCAACGGTTGTAAGTGTGAAAAACAGTCATAAGTCACCTTTTTCAGTGCTGTTGTAACTTTGAACGGTCACTAAATGAACTGTTATAAGTCGAAGACTACCTGTATGCTGTTGGCTTTATGATATTCTTACTGGAAAATATAGCCCGTGGTTATGCGTGTAACATTTATATTGCTTGTTTATTAGACAGAAAACCATTTGGCTTGAGAAAGGATCTCTTGCCAGTGACCCTAACAGGAAACTGATAAAAAGGATACTAGAAGCCCTAGTATGAATTAGTTACCTTTTCTCAGCCAAAGAGAAACAAACATAGATCAAGATCCTTCAAGGAGATTTTCAGTCACATCTACATTCACTGTTTATCATCGTTACGGAAATACATCATCTATCCAATCAAGTAGTTTACAAATTACTACATCTAAATCTTGTCTTAAAACCATGGGATGGACGATGGCTCAGAATTGTGGGGAATCTTCATCATTTGGCTTCAAAGCCTGCTCCCTCAAATACACACTTCACTAAAAATCATGTTTCATACAACATGCTGGACACCTCTTGATCCAAATGTTTTACATTAGTTGTTACTCTGCAATCACCGCAGACTACTAGCAATTAACATAATAAAACTCCAGAAAAAAACCAGAAAAACAGAATATAACCAGCAGTCTTGGGCAAAGGGGAATCAGAGTGATGCAAGCAATATTGCAGTACAAGTCCTACTCCTTTTCTACATGCATTGTGACACTGAACGTATGTTTCAAGGATTTTTTTTGCCGTTTTAATGAAAGCAGTGAGAGCCAACAGATTTCACTCAATGTAATAACCCTTTGATTAATTACGTGCCATCAAGCCGCTGTAGGCTTCTAATGACCACATACATTTTTCTCCATGATAATCCATAAAGTACAATAAACATGTATTTATCACGCACAAGTTAACTATTTGTAGATTTAAACAAGGTTATGTGCCTTGATTTATTTTTTTAAAAAATGGCTATGCATTTAATTTTATAAATTTAAATCTATGATGCATTGCTTTTTGTTTTCATATTTATTCATTCCAGTCAACACAATACATAGCTTGATTCATATAGATCTATCACTAATTGTATGTTATTAGCACATTCACAAGCTTGTACAGGTAGTCCTTGACTTATGACCACAGTTGATCCCAAAATGTATGCTGCTAAGTGAAACATCTGTTAAGTGAGTTTTGCCCATTTTATGACTTTGCTTGCCATTGTTGTTAAGTGAATCATTGCAATTGTTAAGTTTGTAACAGGGCTGTTAAGTGAATCTGGCTTCCCCATTGACTTTGCTTGCCAGAAGGTCGCAAAAGGGGATCACATGACCCCGGGACACTGCAACTGTCATAAATATGAACCAGTTGCCAAGCATCTGAATTTTGACCACATGAAAATGGGGATGCTGCAACAGTTGTAAGTGTGAAAAATGATCATAAGTTGCTTTTTTCAGTGCCGTTGTAACTTTGAATGATCACTAAATCAACTGTTGTAAATCAAGGACCACCTGTATTTCCATCTTTACTGTATGATCCATTTTGTTTTCTACTGTATGGAATACTGTATACTGTTGCAACCTAACTAACTAGTGGGCATATTCACATGATACATCAACTGCAAAATGTGGTTTAGCTCCATGATGTTTGATGATTCCTCTTCTTAGTTCCATGGCTGCAAACATCCATCCATGCTTCATATACCAGCAGGAAAGCTATGTAAACCATATGCAATGATTATTTTTGCTTGGAATAAATTTGAAAGGGAATCTTCTGGTAAGTTCTCCCTCAGATTTATTTTAACCATAAACAGTCTTTAAACCAAGTTTAAGCGAGACAGTCATTGGAAAACAGTGGAAGGTTTGTAGCTAAGATACTTAGCCAGAGTTCCTCAGGAGTTCTTGCAGCCAAGCTATGGTTGGTAGTGATGGTCATGTCATGTCACGTCCACCGAACACAAAATGTTGTATATTTTATACTTGTGTGTTTGAACCATGCCTATCTATGTGCAAACTACCACAAAGCAAATATGCCACTTCATATTGCCAACCTCCTTCCTTCTCCCAGAAATGTAGAAACTCTCAAACAATAGCTTTCCTACACTGGAAAAGGCAAATGATTTTATCAAAATGCATAAGAACATGCCCATTTAATATACCTTAATTAACTATTAGTGACCAGCGCTCCCGTTCATTTTGATGTTCAGTCAGGTTGTTAAAATAATTCCACTCAACTGTTTTTGAAGGAGTAGGCACAAATGAAATTAAAATCCCCTTATCTATAATGGTGACTAGAGGTTGAGATTAGTTGAATAAAATATCATTGGCTCCACTTATATTTTAACAGGAATACCCCAACAACCCCAATCTTCCTGCCTGACTCCACAACTTTGCCTTTATCTCTTCCCCAGACTCACAACTTCACCATTATCTCATCCTCAGCCTATGAATAAGGGCGCTGAAAGTGCTGTTATTATAGTAGTTCTCCTCTCATTTTGATTCTGTCAAATGAAAGCTTCTGAAGCCAAAACCTTGGAATTAAAGTCACTGACTCTTGTGGCTATGACTAGAAGTACCCTACTCTATGCTAAGGATGGGCTGATAGGCACATACACAGCCCTCCCTACTTGTCACTGATCAGCTCCCATCTCAGCCATTTTTCTCAGGCCTTTGCCATTTCCATTAGCACTTTACTTTTGCTATAAAAGTGAAAGGGAATAGCATGATAGGCCTATATGTACATATTTTAAGTCTGCTGACCTTCTATCCCATATGTTTTTGATATCTCTTTTTTCTCCAAGGTCTCTTAGTAGAAACAAAGAAAGCAGAGCCCTCCTCTCCCATTTCACTTGAGAAAGTCAAGTGTTTTTTCCTATTCTGATTTACCTGCACTTTAAAATGTACTGTTAGTTTAGATCAGTGGTGAAATACAATTTTTTTTTACTACTGGTTCTGTGGGCGTGGCATGGTGTGGCTTGGTGGGCGTGGCAGGGGAAGGTTATTGCAAAATCTCCATTCCTACCTCACTCCAGGGGAAGGATACTGCAAAATCCCCATTCCTTCCCCATTCCTGGGGGAAGAATATTGCAAAATCTCCATTCCCACCCCACTCTGGGGCCAGCCAGAGGTGGTATTTGCCGGTTCTCCGAACTACTCAAAATTTCCGCTACCGGTTCTCCAGAACCTGTCAGAACCTGCTGGATTTCACCCCTGGTTTAGATGTAGCAGTCCCCTTTTTCCTCATTGCAAAATGTAGATAATAGTAAGTGATATTATGCACCGGGCTTTGCTCTTATTTGCCAGTTCGGAGGCATTTGTCAGGTACACTCACTTTCTTCCCTCTCCAAAGAAATCAGGTCACCCAGCGGCTGGTCAGTTCCAGTTCTCTGCTTCACAGAAGAGAGACCCAGCTTGGTGTATTGATTAAGGCACTAGTTGTTCCTTAGGCAGGAAACCAGCTGGGTCACCTTGACCCAACACCCCCCTCTCAGCCCTAGGAAGCAGACAATGGCAAACAACTTCAGAAATCTTGTAAGGGAAAACTGCAAGGACCTGTCCACCCAGTCACAACTGACTCAATAGCATACAACAGTTGCTACAGAATTACAGGTAGTCCTCAACTTACGACAATTGAGCCCAAATTTTATGTTGTTGAAATGAGTTTTGCCCCATTTTACGACTTTTCTTGCCACATTTGTTAAGTGAATCTGGTTTTCAAATTAGTAACACAGCTGTTAAGTGAATCTGGTTTCCCCATTGACTTTGCTTGTCAGAAGGTCGCCAAAGGGGATCACATGACTCTGGGACACTGCAACCGTCATGTGACTGAGTTGTCAAGCATCTGAATGCAAATCACATGACCATGGGAATGCTACAACAATCATAAGTATGAAAAATGGTAATAAGTCCCTTTTTTCAGTGCCGGTGTAACTTTGATCACTAAAAGAACTGTTGTAAGTCGACAACTACCTGTATCTAATTGCACAACCATAACAGTATCTGCTTTCCTCTTTTCTAGTTATGTCGGCCCTAATAGCTTTCTCTTTTTTCTTTTCTTTTCTTTTTCCTCTTTTCCCTTTTTCTTCTTATGCTCAAATTGTCTTTAGGAGAGGCAGTCAAGAGTCCGGAAAAGGACTGATCTAATTTGTGTTTCATTGATCTACTGACAGAGGTTTTCTCTGCTGCTGTAGATATAATAAAAGAGGAGGGCAGGGAAGCCACAGAAAAAAATAATCATCACCTTTCTATATAGTAGCACGCTCACAAACCAGGAATACAGGACAGGAAAGTCAATAGGTAAGATTTAACCTTAGACTGTCCACCGTCGACCTCACCCCATTCCTAAGAGGTCTGTAAGGGGCGTGCATAAGCACACCAGCGTGCCTACCGTCCCTGTCCTAATGTACCCATATATTTGTAAAATTTCTTGTACTCATAATCATGCTTGTACTTATATATTCACAAACATGTTTATACTCTGTTTATACTTTGTTCGTAATCATATATACGCTTGACAAATAAATAAATAAAAATAAAATAAAAAGATGGGTGATACGGATTTGTGCCAACTCAAGGAGAGGGTAGCCTCTACAGTGGAGAAAAACTGGATTCTAGGAATTCTAGGAATTGCATTTCCTAGAAGTTTATTTATGGCCCCAAATATGCTCCAACCTCAACCTCTACCTCTGGCTTCAGATTTCAAACCCTCATTCAACTGCATGCAAAGATCGGTCACAGTCCTAAAAGACTTCAGAATCTGCATTAACCTCGTCTGAACGGTTTAACTATTACTTTAAATATTTAAGTTAACTATTAACTATTAAACTCTTTAACTTAAACTCTTTTAAGTTGGATAACCAAACTGGAATCAGGTTGTTAAAAGATGTATTCACGATGACAGAAACCAACTACATCGTGATCTTTTATCCGTGCAGCTGCCGAGGGAAGGAAGGCGGTAGTAACAAATACCTTTGCTAACGCGGCACACATCTCGCACTCTCCCCCATTGGCACGTATCTCGTTGGGAGGAGGGAGCCAGGCTCCTTTAACAATGGGCGTGGCCTCGGTCGCCTCACGTCCGCGCTGTAATATTAATATTAGCTAGCAACGGGCTCAATGAATTACGCAATTCCGGCGAATTGTTGGGATTATGGGAGTTGTAGTTTCATCTCTTCCCCAGCTTTTTCTCTGTAATTTTGAAGAGCAACATGAATACCGCAATATGCCGGGACCTTTTTAATAGCTTTATTTATTTGTTCAATTTCTAAGACCACCCATCTTAGTCAATGACTCATATGCTTTGGACAGAAGCATTATGTATTTTAGTATAGTATAGCTTAAATTAGTGAATATGTTATTCAGAAAGTGAATATGTTACCCATTGAGAGTGAATGCAACCTTGTTCATTAGGTTCACTGTAATTTGAGTGCTTTTATTTTTCTTGATTCTCTCCGGTGTTATTTTTATCACTGTCCTTTTTCACTGTTAAGAAATGCACTTGATTTCATTACACAGAATAAAGCTTGAGAGTCTTATAGAAGAAACTGGCTGATTGCTTTGGCTCTTGGGATTGAGATGGGCAAAGGCTCCTAATCAGTAGATACTTCAAACAATAGCTATATCCTTGTGAAATTGTAATTATGTTATTAGATTTCTTTCATATGAGGAAGCTTAAGGACACAAAAAAAATTGATGGTCAAATACAAATTTAAAAGTTGCTTCTATCAAATTTACCTGAAATCTTCCCTTCACTTTGCATACACACACACACACACACATTGTATTATACTGTAACCATGTAGTAGCAGGCAATATCATAGCTAGGCAAGGGACAAAGAACTGGCAGGAGACTCAAACAGTTAAAGGATTTGAAGGAATTTGCAAACACTTTTTCAGGCGAATAAATTTTATTTATTCAGATTGCTAGCATATCTGAAAAGATGCTTCTAGAATCTTGATTTTGGGCTACATTTGGGTTAATTACATAGAGTAGACTAATATGGCTGTCCTCCTCCAATGATTTAAAGGACAAAAATAAAAATATAATTGACTAAGCATCCAGGAATATTCAAGTAAGCGGCCTGAAAAAATTCTAACTAAACTAGGGTGTCAGAAATGTTTGTGTGTGTGTGTTGAAACTTTGAAGACACTATCTATTATATCTATCTATAAAATACTGAAAAACATTATGCCTTGTGTATTTTGGATATTGACTCTTAAATTTCAAGTTCCATTTAGGTGACAATCCAACTGAGCTCTTACTCAAATGACAGCACATAAAATCTTGGCACAGCCTTTCACATCTTCCTGATTATATGAAGTGAGCACATTACTTTTTTATAAGAGGATTTTTTTTAATGAAAGTCCATCAGACCGAATTGTAATTAAAAGCAAACTTAGGTCAAGCCATTTCACTGAATACAAAGTGGCAAGCAAGATCTAAATTACAATCCCTCTTCTAACATACAAAAAAGGTTAGTGCCTATTTTTTGCACTTGGAGTGCTCAGAGATGTAGCAGCCAGGAAAGAGATGTCACTGGCCCACTTTGAGCATGGATGGACAAGCAAAAGAGGGTTTTGTTGAGTCCAACAAAATTAAGGCACTAGGCTATAATCGTAATAGTATAAGGAGCAAGCTCATTGATGCCGATGGGAATGAGTTTTGAGGTTTAACTTCATAGGAGTACATAACCATATTTCAAGAACTACATTTCCCACAATGCTGTAAAAAAAAAAGGTCAGTTTTTCTGTTTCCCTCACGTGGGTGCAAATACCCGACCCTTTTGCCCAACATGCCTCTCGAAGTGGACTCTACTTCCCGTGATGCGCTGCGCCCGGTTACGGGAGCCGACAGGAGGCGCCTCCCATCAGGGCGCGAATGCCACTAGCCACGAACAAGAATTGCCCGGCCGTGCTGGGCCTCCGGCAGCGAAAAACACTCAGACTGGCGAGTGTTCCTATCTTGGCTCCCTCCGCCCGCGCGAGTCCAAGGCGGTTCTGGAGCCCCCTCGCCTTCGTCACTTTCTTAAGCTTTGCTACGCGTTTCTACCGGCTGCGAGAGCCGCCGCACATCTGGTATTGGGTTGCGGGATGCCATGGCGACGGGGGCGGGGCTTTGCTTTAGAGGCGGGACCTGTCGGTGGAAGAGGGTTTTTTTTTTTTTTACTTTTGCATTAGAGCTCCCTTCAGATAGGAGAGTGGTTGTTTCCAGGTGGCTCGAGCAGTTAACCTGCCTTGGGGTCGTTTGCCCTGAAAGGCAGAATATAAGCAAAAGTAACATTTTTGGTCTCTTCTTTCCTCATGGGCATACAATCATTCTCTTGCATTTCTGTCCTCCTAACAACCTTATGCGTTGAGTTGGGTTAGGCTGGACTGGACTGGAGTAATTAGTCCAAAGGTAGCTTTATTTGAGTGAAGGTGCAAGTTTGGCTTTTGGTTTAATCTGGCTGTAAGCCCGAATATGTGGCATAATGTAGAGGAGAGAACAGCCAACACAGAACGGATGAAATACAAGAATCTGACCTGGTTAAGCAAAATTCAAATATATCAGGGTTCAGAACAGCGTTTTTGACACAAAGAAATGACCAAGCCCTTTACACTTCTGTTTATCTGTCAATATTGTACATTTTTAAGACACATTGTTGCACTCTTAAAAACACCACAAAAGAAAATATGAAAGTACAGAGACATTGAACTGAATTTGTTTCAGTAATCAAGCGTTTGTTGCATTGGTCAAGCATTGGCTTTGTAGTAAAAGTATTAATATGTTAAATGTGTTAAATATCTGTGCAAGTCCATTCTAGGACATTTTTATTGAGGGTACTTTGTGTAGAGATTTTTGAGGTATGGCATTTAAACCTATGAGGCAATGGTCCTGTTTCTTGTCATTAAATGGCATGCTGATATATAAGTAGTCCTGCAATTTAGTCCATCTCTGGTTGTTAGTTACTGCAAGTGGTATAGGGCCTGGTAATATATGGTATTGTCTCTTGCCCCATAGTATCAGCCTGGTTAATTCAATCCTGCAGAGTTTTTCACAACAGTTCCTTTAATTACACAGTGTCATTTCAGGATTTCAGAAGCATGCCTTCTCTGTAGCAGCACTTGCCCCCTGGAATGAGGTTGTCCCTTAGATCTGGACAGCCCTTGCCCTGCAGGTATTTTGAAGGGCTTTTTAAGGCATTTGGCAAGGGAGAATAATGCCTTTGCTTGGTTCCTGTCCACTTTGTTATTCTTGCCATACAAAAATAATGCTTGCAACCTTAAATGTTTAGAAACTTCCTGTAAGCATTACAATAAAGTAAACAAAAGTAAAATAAGAGTGATCTAATCATGCACAGTTATTCATACCAAAGCCTATGCCTTAACATGAACTTAAGTTTGTCTAATTATAAATAGGATCAAATGGCTGGGACATAATTTCTTGATTTATTTCTAGCAGGATGAGTTGGAGAGTGAACTTTTCCAAAATAGACACTATACTTTTACAGCAAACTATGATTAGTTTTCAGTTTTCATGGATATCTTGGTTATAAGACTTGCTTGCGAAAGCTATGACCACAACTCTCAGTTTTTAATTTTTGTGGGCGTGTCAGCTTCCTAAAAGCAAGTTTGTACATTTTAGAGGTGCTTAATTGTGCACCCTATTTTGAAGGAAATGAAGATATGGGGTGAAAGTCAATGTAATGGAGTTGCATATTTGTAGAATTAAAGAACCATATAAATTAATATGATCAAAGAGAATTCTTTACCTAGCCTTAGTAGAAACTAATTTGGAAAGATCAGCTGCTTTTTTTTCATGAACTGCATGCAGAACTATTAAGAATTCATCATTCTAATAAACTAGAAGCAAACAAGACTAAAAAATGTAAGTATGAAGTTAAAACCCTGATAATGAACTGACATTACTTTTGTCTTTTTATAGCTGGGATGAAACACATTTTGGAAAGATGGGGAGTTATTATATTAACCGGACATTTTTCTTTGATGTCCATCCACCTTTGGGGAAGGTAAAAAGCTACCATAATATTTTACCTTTTTCAGATTTAGTTAATACTTTGGTGGAACATTGTTAGTTTCTGTAAGTATCATAAACATTTCAGTGGATATTCTTTAAAATTACAGTAATTGTTTTGGTTTTATAACTTGGATCTTGCTATCCGGTTGCTCTTTCATCCTTAGCTTGAACATGAGAAACAATCTTTTTCAAAATTGATAAATCAGTTTAAATCTGATTGGTTTTAGTGTTACATGGTAAACTATTACTTCAAAAATGCTCAACTCTAAAAACTTTAGTGCAGTTCCAGTCTAATGGAAGCTTGCTTTTAAATTGCAGTTTTTAATGTGACAAAAGGATGAAAGTAACTGACTGGAGAGTAATCATACAAAATTCTGAATGTTAAAAGTAAATATGAATCTAAATTTAAATTTTTGACCTGCCTTCACCCATTATTTTTTGGAGTTCAACTTCCAGACCTGAAAATATATACTATTTTTTAACATTTTGTTTAATTATTAGAATTTCCAGAGTTTTGTCATGCATAAAATTTTATAATATAGAAAGTTTGGGATGCCAATATTCCTAACACTATTTTCTGAGGGTCAGTATTTATAGTGTATTTTTTTCTTGGCATGCCTACTCATATATACATTTTGGAATGACAACCATTAGGAATAGATTGACTTTGTTCATTGTTTTCTATCCATGCTTTTACCTTTTATATCAGTTAGCTTCCATTGTAATCTAAGGCTAACCTTCATCTTACTTAATTTAACTGCTTCTGGTCTAGACTTCTGTTAATGTTTTTGATTTGATGCTTGCCTATACATTGATAAGGAGATCATAATAGTGATAGCTTTCTTCCATTCTCATTACTCCTGCTTAACATATTTAAGCACAAGATTTATTTTTGAAAGCGATGAGCTATAGGCAATACTTTTTATTTACTTATCAAATGATATTTGATTTGATCTGATAAACTTTTGAATTGTCTTCTATTAATATTGTTCCTCTTCATCCCTAGATGTTAATAGGACTTGCTGGCTATCTGAGTGGCTATGATGGGACTTTTCCTTTCCAGAAGCCTGGGGACAAATATGAACAACATAACTATATAGGAATGAGAGCGGTAAAATTATAAATATATCTTTGGAGAATAGTAGCAGGTTTCTCTTTTTAGTTCTAATAAGTGTTAGAGCCAGAATTTATTCTGTCTGAGACTCCTTCTGTCTGTGGAAAACTTCTTAATTCAGGGATGAAACAGCTTTTTTTCTATCAGTTCGTTCTTCTTGCAAACCTGTTCTAAAAGACTGGTATGATGGTACCATGTATCATGGGGAGCTTCCTGAATTACTGATGATGAAAGGAAATGTTAGATCCACTTTAGATTTTAAAAAGAGATTTTGAAATAGCCTGTAATATAAGCCTCATTTTTAAAAGAAATATTTCTTAAATAGTTTGCTGTATGTTTAAATGAAATATAGTTCATAGCTAAAGTTTGAAAATGTATAGGAATAAATAAGGGAGGTGAAATTATTTTATTTATGTACTGCTGCTTCTCCTCAGGGAACTCTAAAAAGTTATTTCAATTTTTTTTTAGCAAATTCTTAATTTGTGATGCCCATATTCTGTTAATATGGATTACATCTGCCTGTGATGGAGCTTTCTTTATCTCAAGTATGCCATTCTTTACTTGTGACTTTTCCTGTGCAAGTAGTAACAATATAGCTGATTGATCTGCAAGCAGTTTCACTACTTTGGGACACACATATTAATGATGTTAGAATGGAGTGAATAGAATTAAGGAATGGATTTAGTACTTGAAGAACTGGTTATGTATAAGGTAAAGGAAATGAAGAAGAATAATTGAAGAATTGTATCTAAGGTGTGCAGTGCCTAGCAGAATAAATTCCATTCTTTGAATATTTTTTTAAATACAGAGACTCTATTCACATTTAATTGGATAGTGCATTTGGCTTAGATCAATAGATAGAGCCCTGGTGGCTCAGTGGTTAGAATGCAGTATTGCAGGCTAACTCTGCCCACAGCTAGGAATTTGATCCTGACAGGCTCAAGGTTGACTCAGCTGTCCATCCTTCCGAGGTCGGTAAAATGAGGACCCAGATTGTTGGAAGCAATATGCTGGCATTGTAAACTGTCCAGAGAATGCTGTAAAGCACTATGGAGTGTTTTATATATATAAGTCTTAGTGCTATTGCTATCAACAATATTTTCTCATTTTATGAAATTAGGAAGCTATTGCATTAGCAGAGTTTAAGGAGGATATCAATGAAGAGAGATTGGGGGGGGGGCAGAACAGAACATAAATTGGAATTTCAGTAGCTGAATTCCTGGGAAATAACAGGCTAACAGTACAGCTAATCCTTGACTTACAACCGTTCGCTTAGTGAATGTTCAAAGTTACAATAGTACTGAAAAAAGTGACTCACAACCATTCCTTGCACTTACGACCGTCACAGCATCTTCATGGTCACATGATCAAAATTTGGGTGTTTGGCAACCAGCATGTGTTTACCATAGTTGCTGTATCCCGAGGTCATGTGATTGCCATTTGGGACTTTCCCAACCAGGTTCCCACAAGCAAAGTCAGTGGGGAAAGCCGGATAATCTTAATAACCTTGTGAAGAATGCTTCTCTTCTCTTTTATTCAGTTCTGTGCCTTCCTTGGTTCATGTCTGATCCCCTTCTGCTACCTCACAGTGCTGGAGCTGTCCAGATCATTGCCTGCAGCAGTAATCACTGCTACCATCCTGATTTTTGGTAAGCAGCTGTTTTGTATGGCTTGGTCTGTGTTTGGTCTTCTCTATTGTGAAAGATTCAGTGAGATAATTGGCCAAGTCTGCATGCATCTTGTTCATACTTAATCTTATGCCAAACTTTTGTAACCTGTTTACTGATAACAGACCATTGTTATGAGGGATTCTCAATAGTGGCACTTCAGTTATGGAAAATTTTGTGCAGAGATGTTTTGCCTCACAATTGTATTATGAATTTTGCAGAAAATCTGATAGATATTTATCCATGTGATCAAACTTTAATTTGTTGTTTAAGAAATCAGTGGTGTGTTTTATATCTGGTCTAACATGCATATTCCCATGCAGGCTTGGGAACTACAAAGACAGAATCAATCAAGTGGCTGATTTGTTAGTAGTGTAGTTGTCATGGGCAGTGGGGTGAGTTTTTTTCCCCAATGGGTGTTTATTATATGGTGGATTTTTTAAATGTTGCAAGCCCCTCAGAATCACCTATGTGTGAATTGGGCAGTTTTATACATTTGTTTAATAAATAATACATATTTCCCCTCAAAGAAAGCCAGGTTTTTCACAAAATAATTCACCTTTGAAAGAACAGGTTTATTTTAGATTCGCTGAGATGCAGTCATCTTTTTTCTGTCTTGTCTTTGTGTATGCAAGCGTGTGAGAGAGAGTAAGTTGGTGATCATCTTAGGCTCAGAATATCTTTCTAAGTACAGTAATGTCTCTGAATGAAAATGTTGGGATGACAATTTACTTTTAGAATTCAGTATGATTATGTTCGACTAAGCATTGATAAATAATTTGAATGACAAAGCTAGTATATGTTTCTCTCATTTTTTTCAGACACTGGCTTCATTACAATCTCACAGTACATTCTTCTTGACCCCATTTTGATGTTCTTCCTCATGGGAGCAGTACTCAGTATGGTTAAATATAATTCCTATTCAGATAGGTAAGATGGCAGTGGTTGATCATCGTAGGAATTAGACATGCGCCCCTTATCTCTCTTACAGAGCATTCATATTTATTTATGTTGTAACTTTTAACCTGGCATCATGACAATTCAATTCAGTTCAATTCAAACCTTTATTGTCAGAGTATAACGTGTGTACAATGAGATTGGCTGAGCCTCCCTTCGTGCACCCCCCCAACCCAATACAACTCACAGTGAAAGACACAAAATCCCTGACCCAGTGAATCCTACTAACAAACACACAATCCTACTACTCCATGTGAGCTTATTGCACATCGCACCGGCCCCGCAAGTCAATCATACTATGTTATTGTAAAGTTATTTTCCATTCAGAAGTCTGACAGCCCATGGATAAAAACTGTCCTTCAGCCTGTTTGTACGGCTGCCTATGCTTCTATATCTCCTTCCCGATGGCAGGAGAATAAAGAAGTGCTGACCAGGGTGTGAGTCGTCCCAAAGACGGCTCACACCCCAAAGAGCTCTGTGGAATATTTACAGTATAAAATATAAAGCAATTATAATACCAAAATTTCATCAAGAAAAATCAAGAGTTTGATAGGGGGCCGTGGTGGCTCACGTGGTAAGACGTTGGGCCTGCGACTGTTGAGGTCGGCGGTTCGATTCCCGTGAGCGAATAAACAAGAAAGGAGCCTCCCCCGATAGCCTACCGGCATTCAGGCATCCTGCGGGTAAAGATAACACCGGCTGAAAAAATTCCTTTCACAGAGGCAGCCAGCCACCTCAATGTTCCCTGGCTAACACGTGCCATACGCTTAAAAAAAAAGTTTGATAACATATATTATATGGTTAAAATATAACCATTTCTTTGTTTCTTAACAAAGAAGGGAAACAAATGAGAAAATAGAATATGCAATAGACTATGTTCAAATTGTAAGCATTTGGTGTCCCATAATACAACTGCTGAAACTAGCAGCTCATAGGACTGGCAAATAAATTTTTATTTCAAAAGGAAATATTGCTTTAAGTTATTGGTGTTGCTGTCCTACCATTTGCTGCTATGTCACTATTGTTTTATAAAAACACCTCATAAAAGTGGCCATATGATATTGATAAGGTTGTGAAAGTTGAGGGCAGTCTCTGCTTCCTGTTGTGGTAGACCAGGGCTGTCAAACTCGCAGCCCGTGGGCTGGATGCGTCACACGCTGGCCACGCCCAGTTTAGTGAAGGGGAAAAAAGTCGCGATACGTCACTTGATGACGCCATGACGATGTGAGTTTGACACCCCTTGGTAGACTCTACGGGTTCTAATCAAATTGTAGATGCTTTTAATGGGACCTTGTCTTACGTTCCACTGCCAAGTAAAGTGAAAAGGATAGCTAGTAAGAAGAGGATGTTCGTGGTGATACAGAGTGATCTGTGAAGTTTATTGTATCCCTGGTTTGTCTATTTATTGGATATTAAATCACAGATTTTTAGCACTGTTTGAAATCATTATGTTTTATGAATTGAATTACTGTACATTTCTCATCTACTTTCATTCTCTCTAAAAAAAATTATTACCAAAGTACATAATTGTACTGTGTCTTTTATTACTTGCATTTATCACCCAATGCTGTCAACCATGCAACAACACTGAGTAATGCTTATGTATTTTATAGTATATAGGTAATAAATAAAACCATGAAAGTTAGGATAGTTTATCTGACAATTTTACCTACTTTGGCAGCCTCGAGTTGTGGACGTGTGATTTTTTTTTTTTGCTATTGCAGATGAATAAATTAATCTTAAGTCTTACACATGCTTGTTTGGAAAAAAGACTGTGACAAAAAGACAAAGAGGTTTAGAAAATATATGGAATAAAATGTCCTGCATTAGAAGTATAATTAAACGGTGAAATGATTTTTAAGAGGATCTCAGAAAAAATTAATACCTTTTGTTTTGATAAGTTCTGTGTCCGTAGATAGGTTTTCTACATTAATTAGGTTTGTGTTCCTCCTTCAGGAATACAAAATGGCAATCAGTAGTTTCTCCTTGTTTGTTTTTTCACAACAGCCCTGTGAGAGTGACAGTGGCTCACAGATACCATGAGCTTATGTGGTAAAGTGGGTACTCGAACCTGAGCCGCCGCCTTCCTGCATACTGAGATATTATTTTTTAGTTGTAGCTATGTTTTGTTTGTATACATAGAAAAGACACTGATCCTTTAACAAGCATATTCCTGGTTACTTTCTTTGGCAACCTGAAACCACTATAGTAAGATGTTGCTTAGATAATCTCTCTAGATCAGATTTTGAATGGATATTTTTATTATGGACAGAATTACAAACAAAAATACATGAAATATAAAACAAAACAAAATATTACAATTGGTGATGGATTTGTCAGTGGATAATCAAAGTATGCCTAATTTTACAGGTAGTACAAAAAAAAAAAATAGCCATGTTGAACGAGACTTAATCATATTGATCTGATAACAGTATTTGATCAGATTGCTTTATATATAATTATGGAGAAATTTTAATTTCCCCCAAGAAAAGATCACTGTTTTACCCAAAATGGTGTCCTCTGTGTTTATTGGAACTGCAATTCCTACATTTTCCAGAGGAAATTTGGAAAATACCCGGTTGGAGATGGCTGTTGTAGAACAAGCTTCTTGAATATGTACTTCTATAGTACTGTAATTTTGGTCCAACACCTAAGTTTCATGGCCTTATTTTTGCTGTAGTAACAAGGTTGTTGAGAACTGTAGTCCAAAATACCTGGGTGGACCAGGGTTAGCAAAGAACAATTTTGGAACCAGGTTCTATCTTTATGAGTTATTGATACCACCCTCCTTTTCTCTAGATTAAATATAATTCTTACTATATCTCAGTGTGTCACTATCAGTCTGTTTTCAGCATTATTTTCTTCCATTTATAAATAGAATATATTTTGATATAGATTGTTGAACAAAACATTTTTTTTTCAAAAATACGAATTTTGAACAGAAAACTTTAAACTCTATATTTTACAGGTCTTTTACTGCCCCCTGGTGGTTCTGGCTGTGTTTGACTGGGTTGAACCTCGCTGGTGCAATGGGGGTGAAATTTGTTGGCCTTTTTGTTGTCCTTCTGGTTGGCCTGAATACTATCTGTGAACTTTGGGAGTTATTGGGAGACCTTAGTCTGTCACTGGTGAGCATGTAAAACTCATTAGTTTTTAAACATTTGTATGAAAAAGATATTCTTAACAACAGACCACAAAATTGTAAGGTATCAATTAGGTTACTGAATTCAAGTTAAAACATCCTCAAACTCATATATATATATAATTTGATATTGATTTTGAACTACCGTAAGTAGAACTTTCCTGACAGTTAGAACAATTAATCAGTGGAACACTGGAGTCCAGAAATTGTTGGTGCGCCAACACTGGAGATTTTAAAGAAGAGATTGGACAACCATTTGTCTGAAATGGTATGGGGTTTCCTTCTTAAGCAGGGGGTTGGACTAGAAGACCTCAAAGGTCCCTTTCAATTCTGTTATTCTGTATACATACATATCTAGCATTGTTATTGAGTACCCAAATTTATGGACATGTGTAAAGTTCTAGAAGTGATTTTATATGACAAATTTTACTGCTGACATGCCTTAAATTGGTTACCTTAATAAGCTATGATGTTTGTTGGGGACCTGGGGAGGAAGCCTGGAAATTGTTTGAACTTTAGTGAAGCAATAAATGTAGCCTACAAATTGGATTTTTTAACCCAATAAATTACTGGTTTATAGCTATGCCTGATGGATTTAATGGCCTTTACATGTTGAGTTACTTTTTTAAAGATGAAGAAAACTGCAAGTCATTCATCACTAAGAGTTTATTTTCTGGACATAAATAGCTTGCCATGGTAGAAAGAACTTAAATTATTTCTGGATAGTAAATTATTTCTATGCAATGCTTAGGAGAAATTAAATGTGAAGTATGCTGACATTGACAATAGACATTATTAAATTGGCACCTCATTAACAGCAAGAAAAGTGGCTTTCTGGCATATATAATTTACCGAAAGCCTGTCTTCTCTGGATGACATTTTAGTTTAAAGTTATTTTATCAATTGTTTCTATTTCTTTTATATATGAAAAAGTGATATTTTTTATTTCTGCTGTGTGATTTATTTTCTTGATTAAAATACATGTAGTGCAAGGATGTGAGTTTCAGCTTTTGAAAAGAACTACTCCAAAAAGTATTAATCAATTGCAAATGAATTAAAGCAAATCCATGTTGCTTAAACCTTCTTTTGCAGATGGTTGTTCAGAAATTTAAGCCGCATCGTTGCCAACACAGTTCTTTGAATTTTAAACTATGCAAAGCAGCGTATAATTCTAGAGCAGGATTGACAGAATAACTGTTTTTTAGCCCTTCACCACTTAAACTGAAAAAGCATTACATCGAGATTATTAATTATCTCCCTTCAATAGGATATTCAATTTACTCAGTAATCCTTTTCTGCCATTTGCATTCTTCTTAGATAACCCAAGGAGAAACTCTTGAAATAACAATATAAGTTGAACGATGAGTGGGAAATAGTGGATTTGGACAGCATTTCATGCATGGTTATTTGAAAATATGTACTATAATATTGAATAATTGGATGAAGTTTTAGCCAGCATATGTAGTAGTTTACTCCAACCTTTTCCCCTGTATGGCATATAGATGAATGGCTAAACAGAAGCAAATACTGTATGTCACAGTATTTGGAGTTTTGAAGAAGTTGAAAATAAGTAATTTCAGAAGCCTGTCTTGAACTTGATTGGAATTATCTGTTTTGTTCAGAATTGTTTTCAGTTAGGTATGTAAGCAAACACTGCTAGAAATAATTTTGCCTGTGAGAGCTATTCTTCTACATAAGATAAAAGCCCCAAAGTACAGTCTTTATTTAGAAATAACAGTACAAATCTGTACTCAGGAATAAGATATATTGAATAAACATGGAAAATTGCAGCCCAATTCATTCTCCCATCAGAAAATCTTATTTTGGGAAAAGCTTTTGAATGAGTAACAAATTTTGGATTAATGAATGTATTTATTTTTTAGATAGATGCCATGCGATATTTTTTTTGGTACACAGTTCATATGTACAGTTCCAAAAGTTTTTTTGTTTATTTTCAATCAAATTGTTTTTGAAATGACATATGACTTTTCTGTTGCCATATTGAGGTACTCATGGCGTGATTTACTATGGAAAGATAATACATCAGATGAAGCTTTTTTTTTAAATTGAGTATGCTTTGTTCCAGTCTAATTTTAAGTGTGTAAGCATACAAATTTGTGGCTTTGTTGCTTCAGCACTGGAACTATATGTAGACAACTTGTTTTGATAAAGAAAAATCTTGCCTAAAAGTTGATGCATTTGTCTTGATTTTTTTTTAAATTTCAGGTCACACTGGGAAAGCACTTCTTGGCTCGTGCACTTTGCCTCATTATACTGCCTCTTGTCCTCTATACAGCTCTTTTTGCAGTGCATTTTGCAGTGTTAAACAGAAGGTATCTCATCTCATTCTGTCAGAGAGGAAACACACAGTTGAGAAACTCTGCACTGTAATTGCTGCAGTGCTTATTTGGACCCTAGCCTTTCTTAAAGACATTTAATTGAGTTCAGTGTAGTGTTTACATTGATTAATTGCAGCACCAGGCCAAAGCTAAGCAGGATTAGAAATCTCAAGGATGCAGAGTAGCCTGAAAAGTAAAAACAACAACAATAACAACATACACAAATGCAAGAAAAAGGGAATAGTGAACTACTTATTTATTGCTGCCAAGAAAACCTCACGAACTGTTGAGCTTGATTTCAGTGAGTGTTCATTTATTTTTAAACTGGCTTAACATGATTTTTAATGAATAGTGAAGTATAGCCAACCAGGCTTTGAGATTACTGCCGATTATGGGCAGAGACAATAACTGATGTGATAATTCACAATTTTGGCTGTTGCTTTGCCTCTGGAAATGAGAGGTTTGTAAAGATCTCTAAAGTCCAATCCATGGCTTGATCTGATAGTATGTCTAAATTAAACAATAGTTCTAATGGTTCAGGACATTAGATCCTTGTAGACATCTAAAAGAAGTGGAAAGCATTTTTCTTTTGCTGTTACATTTTCTCCTTATTTAATCATACTGTGTACTGAAAGCCCAAGTACTTTTTTTTCTCAGTGGAACTGGTGATGGTTTTTTCAGCTCTGGATTTCAATCCCGGCTCATTGGAAACAATCTTCATAATGTTTCTGTTCCAGAATGTGAGTATCTGGGTTATTGAAGGGACAAATGCTCTAGCAAATACTGTAACTCTATATTCTAGTAAACAAATTTTTCCTATATTTAGAAACATTTTAGATAGTTTAAAGCAAAGCAAATTAATAATTTTTAAGAAAAAGGTTTTTAAAAGGCAATTTTTGCTTGGTATTGTTTGAAATATCTTGATGTGCTGCCTCCAAATTATTTCTAAAAAAATAATTTTTGTTATGTTTGATTTGGGGACAGGGAATGTACAATTAAGCACAAGTGTGTTAGAGGCATATAGAATGCTTTTGTTAATGTTTTGTATAAAATTATGTACTTCATAGTGAGGCTAGGAGGGCAATATATTGATAAATTGAATTTCACACATCTGTGTTAGATAAAACATATTGAAGACCCAGTTTGTTGGGGGCAATATGCTGACTTTGTAAACCTCTTAGAGTAGGCTGTGGAGCACTGTAAAGCGGTATATAAGTCTAAGTGCTATTGCTATTTGTGAGCATCATCCTGACAAAGGCCATATGTTATTATATAGCAGATTAAGTCCAAAACCACTCAGTATACAAATGTCTATGACTCTGAGTAAGTAGCAATAAACTACTGGTAGTAGTCTCCCATGTTGTACAGCAGTGTGGTTGGTTGTGGTTCAGTGTACATATTGTACAACTGTTTGACTTAGTTATGACTTGTTTAATAATTTATAATAGTCTAGATTACGCATAAAATGCTAAATTTTAAACTCTATAAACTTGAACCAGATGAATTACATTATATAAATAGCATGTTTGTGAGGAAGCAGCCACTTACTGCTTATTCAACAAGCCTTAGTTGTACGTTAGTATGATACATGAATCAGGTTGATGAGTCTCATGAAGTTGTTATCAAACAGCATTACGTTTACATCAGGGGTGGGTTCCACTTACCTTCCCTACCGGTTCGCATCGCGCAGAGGATTCATTGCCAGCCGCGGCGATCGGAGAACTGGTTCGGGAGCGTGGACAGCCGGCCATCACTGCCAGTTCGGCGAGGGGGTGCAAATTTCCGCCACCGGTATGGGAGAACCGATCCGAATCGGCAGCAACCCACCACTGGTTTACATGAAAGATGCTCAAACGGGGCTGAATTATCTAGACAGATTGATCTATTTTATGCCTATTTACCGGTAGCAGTTTTCTGAACAGGGAACATTAGGAAGGAGGCAGTGGTAAACCACTTTTGAAAAACCGTGCCAAGAAAACTGTAGGGACTTGTTCGGGCAGTCTCTGAGAATCAGACACAATTGAATGGAACAGGGAAAAGGCAGTAATCTATGGTTACAAATGCAACCCTTGTTTCTTTTTTAGATGTAGCATATGGCTCTGTGATAACACTGAAGAACCTTCGCATGGCAGGAGGATACCTTCACTCCCACTGGCACCTGTATCCTGAAGGAGTGGGAGCAAGGCAGCAGCAGGTCAGTCAAGTGTGAAAATATCATTTTCAATCATTCTACTGATATTTCCATAAGTCATTCAGATGACTAAAACATGTGAACATTAATTATTTTTTCACTACGTATGATGGCCTTCAAGACTTGTTTTTCCTGGGATGGAAAATGGCTACTTGTCATGCCATTCAGGAATCTGGAATCTCAAACTTAGAGTTTGAAGAGTACATACAACCTTCCAAATCATTTTCTCCACTCCGTATTGGTACCTACTGTATTTTTCGGAGTATAAGACACACTCCCCCCCCTAAAAGAGGGTGAAAATTTGGGTGCGTCTTATACACCGAATGTAGCCAAAAACGTGAGGCACGGAGGAGGTGATGGTCTGTGGCAATCCCTGCAGCCTGGAACAGCTGATTGGGGGTATTCCGGGAGGCCAATCCACCCGCCCATCAGCTGCTTGTGCTGAATCAGGCTGCAATGTGCTGAAGCTGACCTGGCTGTTTGCTATTTGCTGCAAGGATGTGTCAGAGTTTGCAGCATCAATCACATCCAGAAAGCACACACAAGTAACTGATTCAGCAGGATTCAATAACTTCTCTTTATATATAACCGTGATGGCGAACCTATGGCACGCGTGCCACAGGTGGCACGCGTAGCCATATCCGAGGGCACACAAGGCGTTGCCCTGTCAGCTGCAGCGCGCATGCGCGCGCTGGCCAGCTGATTTCAGCCTTCCGGAGAGGCAAGGCCATTTTCGCCCTCCCCAGGCTTCAGGAAAGCCTCCTCCAAAAGCTGTGCGCATGTGCCGAGCTGCAGAGTGCCAGAGCTGGGCTGTCCCGTCAGAGGGACAAAGCAAGGTGATGTCAGCCGTTTCCTGGCACCAGAGCCGAAAGGGCCCGGCAGAGCAGCTATGAAGGCACACCAAAAGTAAGGGGCTGGGGTCGGTCTGCGAGGAAGTGACAGGCAAACTCCATTTTGGCTGAAACAACGGATGTTCGTTGGGGTCCGGGTTTTTTTTTGGGGGGGGAGCTCGATAAAAATGGTGGAGGTGCAAAGTCAACTGCAGGTGGCACGGCGCCCCCACCCAACCCCCGCAATGCCTGCCGCTCCGCCGCCAGCCGAGCCAAGCCGGGGAAGGAGCAGCGGGCGGGGCAGGTAGCCGCCCAGCCAGCAAATGCTGCCCCGTGTGCCTGAGTTGGCTCCCAGCGTTCCTCCTGCGCAGCCCCGCCACCCCAGAAAAGCAGCAGCAGCTGCAGGGGGAAGATCAAGAGCTACTGGCCCACTCAGGTGCACCTCGCCCTCCTCTCGGGCTTCCCTCGCGTCATCATCATCTTATCCACCTTCGCCGCCGCTGCTGCTGCTTCCACGAGTGCACGTGCCCGACTCATTTCAAAAGACAAACAAAACACAAGGGGGTGGAGGCGGCCAAGCCAGCGCTCCCAAAACCTGGGGCGGGCGAGTGGGGAGGCTAGCCGGGGTGATCTCACCTTAGTGGCCATGGTGGGCTTTGGCGGCGTGTCTCCCCACCTCAGGAGGGAGCCTGACTAGCGACTCAGCTTTTAGGCTCCCTCCTACTGGGCGGAGGCGGAGCTGGGGGGAGGAGGAAGCTGGCGGCGGCGGCGGAGGCTCTGGCTCCGTTTTCAGGCTGGCCGCCGCCTCCCCTTCCCTTCCAGCCGGACTTCCAAGCCACGAGAAGGCGAAGAGCTCCTGAATAGAATAGAATTCTTTATTGGCCAAGTGTGATTGGACACACAAGGAATTTGTTGGAACTGGCGGCGAAGCAGAATCCGGGCTGCCGAGCACCGCCTGTGCTTCCTCTCGCCTCCTGCTTCTTCCTGGTCGCTTCGCCCATAGCCAGGGGTTGGGATAAAAGGAGCCTGAGGCGAGCCTCCCAGCCAATTCCAGCCATTGCCCGCCGCTGCTGCTTCCTTCCTGGAGTTGCGAGGAGAGAAGGAGGGCGAAATCTGAAAGGCAGGTGGGCCTGGCCGGGTCGTAGCCTCCTTCCCGTCCTCCTCCGAAAGGGACTCGCCCTACCCAGGTCCCTCCGAACGGGTCTCCCTACGTAGCCTCCACGCTGTATTATGCGACCCGACATTGATCGCCCACCCAAAAGGAGGCTGCCCACCGATCTCTTCCGAGCGCCCGCCCTTTCCTGCACGAACGAGCTGGGGGCGCGACAAGCTCTTCCCCTCTCCCTGCATGCTGTTTATTACAGGCTCTTCACCCCCCTCTGCACCCAGGTAGCAGCCGGTGGCCCCGGGTAGCAGCATCTTGTTGGTCTTGGGGGTGGGTGCAGAGCCGGTAACAGCATGCAAGTAGAGGAGAAGCTTTTCACGCCCCCAGCTCGTTCATGCAGGAAAGAGCGGGCGCTTGGAAGAGATCGGAGGGCGGGCTCCTTTTGGGTGGGGGAACACTGGGGTAGTTCAGCGGGGAGGCTACGTAGGGAGACCCGTTCGGAGACCTTCCCCCTGCAGCTGGGTGGGGCGAGTCCTGCCTAATTCAGCTGTTATTTTTCCTTTCCAGACCAGCTCCAAGCAAGCGGTGCAGGCGGCGGCACAAGAGTTGCTGAAGTTTGTGCACAGCTTGCTTGGAGCTGGTCTGGAAAGGAAAAAAGCCTCTGGCGGGGAGGGAGGGAAACCCCAGCTTGCTGTTCCTGCCACCCCCACCCCTTCGCACCTGGCGGCGGCAGTTCTCACACTGCCGCTTCCCCGGCGGCTGTGGTAAGTGGTAAGAGGCGCGCTGGCCGGGAATGCTCCCTTAAAAGAAGTCTAAGGCACCAACATTTGCCGCCACGAACGGCCATGCTGGACGCTGCCCGGAGCGCAAGGCTGGCAGGAGGATGAGGAGCAGTGGCGGCAGACTGTTCGCGCTGGCAAAGTTTGGTGCAGGAGGCTTTCCAGGCCCAAAATGGGCTGGGGGGGGCATGTGCAGGTGGCGCATGTGTGGGAAAGCGTGCATGCACAGGGGGTAGTCATGTGCGCATGCACAGGGGGGCAGTCATGCGCGCATGCGCAGGTGGGGCGCACATTGCATTGTGGGTGCCGGCACGCGTGCGCGATATCACAGGCGCGCGCACACACACTTGGCACGCAACCAGAAAAAGGTTTGCCATCACTGATATATAATATAACACATGAAGTAAATATACAATACCAAAAGCAGGTTTTCCAACATGGTAGTAAATACAAGCAAAACACAAGCAGAGGAGAGGAGTTTCAGTTTTAGTTTCAGAGATCAGCACAGCATGCAGCTTTAGTACAGAACAGTTGAGCTAAGCCACGCCCAGGCTCCTTGCTGTCTCCTTCCTTATTGCTCACACAGCAAATACTGTTTCAGTTTCCAAACAGCCCTCAACTCTCTCGCACACTGACAGGACACTAGCCAGATCTTATACTCTGAAAAATACGGTATATTGATACCTTATTGGTACCTGTATTAGTACCTTATTACCAAACTAATATTCATTAATTTGTCAAGACTAATTATTGGTCTTGACAAATTATTAAATATTAGTTTGGTAATAAAACATAATATCAAAGTTTTAGTCAACTAAAAATGTTACTGGCTAAGTAACCAGAGTGAAATGGCTCTGATTGCAATTCTGTTTTACAGTAAAGTTTTTTTATTTAATAAATATTTAATGGCATACTATAATATTATTCATTTTTCACTCTTTATAGACCAAATATATGTATTTAGTCTATGAAAATATATGTAAAGGCTTCAGTGTTGCATCGCTTAGGTTCATGAACTGATCTTCATGAGACTATTGTGATGATTTGAGCTTAAGATCCTTGGTAGCTTAAGATCCTTACTGCCATCAAAATCAACATGACTTTGAATGACAATTATTGTGGAATAATAGTGGGATAAATCTGTTTTTTGTTTTATGTAATCCTGTATGTAAGGTATTGTATTTGTTACTAATGAGTAAGAAGTGTAGCTTCATTAACATACTTAAGAAATTAAGTCTAATATAACTCTTATGTATCCCTAGGTCACTGCTTATTTACACAAAGACTTGAATAACTTATGGATTATAAGGAAACATAACTTGAATAGAGGTAAATTGAAAATCACCCAAATGGATTATATTATTCATTTTACTTTTTTTCAATGAAAATGTCTCTTTTCTCAGGATTATGTACAGTCATACTTGTAACAAAGGTGTTTCCCAGGATATATTAAATATTCGCTATATTTAAATCTTGGCTTTCTTTCAAAGAAAAGCATAGTTGTAAAATGGAATGTGCTTGTATCACTCGAGAGGGTATCTATTTTGGACATCTCATTTGGGAGACATTAATAAAAGGAAGTGTAGCAGAAGGACAGCTGGGACAGTAAAAAGGTCTTCTCAGAGTTAATGTACGTTTAATAAATACATATGTTTTTGCTTTGGAAAAATAGATTTGAATTAAAATATGAGAGTCTTTCAATTAATTTCAAATATACAACAGTTGAAATGGAGTGTTTTTCCTATATTTTAGATAGTATGACCAGAAAAAGGGATAAGACATTTCAGTGAAGTCGATCTTGATTAAATTTTTGGATAAATATTTTCTCTGAAAATCTGTCAGACGGTGGAGCAAACTACTTTTGGAAGTATGAGATGATGATTGCTGATCTTACATTAAGAAAGATTTTTTAAAAACCTTTGGGACAGCAAATCCAATTCTCTGTTTGAAGACTATTCTTCACTTTTTTATGAGTTGGAAAATATGCGCTAGTTTTGCTAGATTTTATGACAAGAGTCACAGATTCCACCAATCTCTTTCTTTGCTTTAAATAATTCAATAATGGCAAGATGGGGGCACATAGAAGTGCACACTTTACTCTGCCGGGCAAAACATTTTGATACAAAAAACATGAATGAAATATTGGATCCAATAAAAGCTTGCCAAAGAAAACTTCTCATTTCATTTTGGTGATATGTGACAAACAGCTTACAATTTTGCATGTATTATATGTTATCTGCCTTATTTTTAAGGCTGTTTATTTTACATTGCAATTTTACTGTTGCCCATAGTACCTTACAGCATTAACTGCTGTTTTAACTGATGTCTGTAGGTGTACTTCATTATAGGCACATAATAAATAAATGTATTAATCCAACTTTTTTATCAGCTGTATTAACTTTTGAAACTAATGTTAACATTTCTAAATGTTTATGTTAATAATGTTTCTCTTTAACCATGGTATTTTATAGTACTCTTTTTGTGTCCCAATACAAGTATACTTCATTCAGTATTACATTAAATAAGTTGCTTATTAAAATTATTCTATCACAGTGCATTCATGAATATGTTCTGCAATTCTTGTGTTGCTCACAAACTTAGAATTTTCTTCAGATGAATACTGAAGAATCAAAACAAACAGGATCAAAACAAAACAAACTGTTGTATATGTACAAACTGAATATATGAAAAAAGGGTGGAATAAAAATCTAAAGAAAAAAACACATGTTTCTTTAAATTGTCCCCATTAATTACTTATAGCTCCAAGGGTCCTTTCCTAATTGCCACACATGCCACAGTGAGTCCAAGTGGCAGAGACAGTTCCCAGAATTCGAAACAGGTGGCTTTCATTGGGCAATTTTTATAGCCTTGCAACCTCTCCCTCCCTCCCTCCCTCCCCAGTTGCTTAATTTAGATATCAGCAAGGAATAGGTACATATAAATGAGGATTAAATGTCTAGCAGATACTGGGTACCTGCTATAATAAAAGAAAGAAAGAAATAACTGATTTGGATTAGGGTAAAAAAAATGTTATTTCACAACTTGCAACTTAGCTTGTCTAAGCAGCTTCTCTTCCAGCTATTAATTGAAAAGTGCAGATTAGTCACAGGCAATGAAATAAATACATATTCAGTTTTTCTACAGTTGCATGAAATCATAGAGCTAGGAAGTATGGTTCCCCTCTTTATATTATTTTGGTAATATATTTAGGTATCAGTGTTCTAATGTCTTTGTCCGTTCTCCTCAAATTCATGCTGAGACCCCTTCTATTCATCAGATTATTCAGACTCTTCCTTCCCTGTGGAGTTTGTGAAACATGGAGATATTATCCGTCTGGAACACAAAGAGTAAGTTGCACAGGAATTTGAAAAAGAATGTGGAAGATTTTCTAGATTTGCCTGCACTAAGTATTCTAACTGAAGGTGAATGTAGAAATTTTGATCTGCCAGCAATGACTAAAGTAAGTTTTTGAAGCCGACGTTGGTTTGTTATTATTTCTTTTCTTTGTGCTTCAGGTGTATACTGGGATGTTTACTATTTGTTAAGTTACATGCTTTAACTTTAAATGCTTAGGATCAGCTTCATTGAGGCAATAGAGATTCTTTGGTTGATTTTATATAGGAGCTATAACAGCTAGCTAACATGGTTACACATTTGGAAATTGTTTCCATGGAAATCAATGAGCACCCTATAGAAATTATGATATTTGTATATTGATAGATAACTAGATATTTAACAAAGCGTTATTATATTGCTCTCATTTTGTTTAATGTTTTTCATCCTTCGGATTATTCTAAAAATTGGATCACTGAGTTCAACTTCATTTTAACTTTAGGACATCAAGAAATCTGCACAGTCATAAACATGAAGCCCCCTTGACAAGGAAACATCTTCAGGTCACCGGATATGGCATTGTAAGTGAATAAAGAGGATTCTACTTTCCATTTGTAATAAACATTTTGCTAAAGCAAAGGGTTGCATTTTTCTGTTGTGGCTTTCTTGCTTTTAAATTGTTCAGAATCTGTGATATTTCATAGAAGAACAAAGAGGTCACAAGGGATTTTATAGTTAATAATATATTGCTTTAAAAACTCTATAGAACTCCTAAAAGGAAATATGGAGGAAAGCGGATCTAATAAATTGAAGCACTGAAATACAACCATAGAATTTATGTGTGACCTTATATACTGTTTTCTTGGACCTCAAATCATTTAGCTTTTCTAAATAATTTTATTAATTTTTTTCAATTTACTATGTGATCTTGTAACTCTGTAGTGAGTGCCAGGAAATTCCACTTCAAGAGGCTCAGGCATTAAAAGGTAATTGGGGGATGCAATCAGAACCCCAAAAATACATAACTGCTAAAGCCAAGAAGCTAGTCAGGATGCTGAGTTTCCCCTTTTTTTGAGGTTAAAAAAAAATAGGGAAATGCTGAATAAGCCAGGCATTTTTTCTTTTTTCTTTTCAACCTATTGTAAAAGTTTTTGTAGTGGGGATAAAAGGAATGGTGATCTATGCATGTCAATTTGAGCTATTTAGAGAAAAAGATTTTCTTAATGTCTCTTCCCTGCCCCCATCCTGTAATATATATGTTTCCTAGAATGGATCTGGAGATTCCAATGATTTCTGGCGAATTGAAGTTGTAGGAAGAAAGGATGGGAAACGTATCAAAGTCCTGCGAAGTCAAATACGATTGATTCATCTAGCAACGACCTGTATCTTGGGTTCGACGGGAAAGACACTACCCAAATGGTAACTCTTCAAATGTCCAAGCTAACTTTTTCTTAAAACATTGCTTTACAGTTATTTTAAGAGACCATTTTTCATTACTCTTCTAATTACATTTTCTAATTTAAATTAAACAACAGCTAATTTATAGCCATATATATTTTAGAGCCATACTCTTCTTATTAGCATGAATAGCTAATTTAATTCTTTGTTATCCTATATTAATATACTTGTAATATGTTGTGGCTTTAAAAAGAAAAGAGCTCCTATCTGCTGTTACATTATAAGAAATCTCCATTGCTGAAACTTATCTAGAAATAAGCCTCACTGAACATAACTGACTTTCACCTAATGCTTATATTGTGAACTACTTTTCTTTCCATTTGAATTTATTCTTTCTGATCATGAGCACTCAGAACTTATCCCCAGTATTCCAGATGTAGCCTTTACAGTATCTTATACGAGAATAACACTATGTGTGTCCTATTATACAAGATGTCACCATGTTTGAGTTGGCTTGTTCGACAAATAAAATAAATAATTCCTTTAAATCATCATTTACCTATTTCCTAGCAAAAACAGATCTCTACAAAAAGATGTGTTGAAAAGAGTCAAGAAATATGACTGCAAATTGGGGTGAATTGATTAAAACTATTTGTCTTTCACAGGGGCTGGGAACAAGTGGAAGTCACTTGCACTCCATATCAGAAGGAGACTCCAAATACACTTTGGAATATTGAAGATCACATTAATTCCAGATGTATGTGATTGTAACATGTCATTAAAATATAGATATATATATACACCGTGTTTCCCTGAAAATAAGACCGGGTCTTATATTAATTTTTGCTCCAAAAGACGCATTAGGGCATTACTAAATGCGTCTGTCTGGCTGACGATCTTAACTGGGGCTTATTTTTGGGGTAGGGCTTATATTATGAGCATCCTGAAAAATCATGCTAGGGCTTATTTTTCATTTGGGTCTTATTTTTGGGGAAACACGGTATACAGGTTGACCAGAGTAATACCAGAAAAAAGCTGTCTTAAATTATTTGGCATGCCTACTCTAGGGTACCCTTTTCCTCATTTCAGAGACTTAAAAAAATGAAAAGTGGAACATCCTATGATTCAGTTTTAATGTTCCAGGATATTACTAGAATGAGGGCTTGAGGGAAATTTGACCAGTCAAGATTCGGTTGCATATTTTGTTTCTCTTTGCTATTTCAGTAATGCTGGCCCACTGAATTTAACTGAGTGCGGAGAGAATGGTTGTGCAGATTTAATGTATAAGATTCATCTTAAACTCTCTTCTTTTCTGCAGTGCCCAATATCAGTTTGGATGTTTTGAAACCTTCCTTTCCAGAAATACTGCTGGAATCTCACATCGTTATGATCCGAGTAGGTAGATTGTTTAGGAGTTATTGTTTAACATTCTAATGTAAAAAAAAAAAAACAGTTTGGGCCAAAATAGCAGAAGATTCAATCCAATAAGTCTGTCTCTCTAATCAGCAGTTTTCAAGGCACTTTCAGTGATCTGGGAAGGCTGAAGATTAATATATCGTAGATTGTAGCATATACCTGTAAAATATACTGTAGATACTGAAAGAAAGATAAATTATCTTATATAGTTTATTAATAATATTTTAGCAAGTTTCTTGGCATGTGAGAGAATTGCTGATGAATGGAAGGAGTTGGAAACTTAGTATTTTAGTCTTCAGTCATTCATACCTTCATACCTCATTAGACTGGGCCATAAAAACCAAATGATCTTTTTATCCATACTTCTGCCAGCCTGATTTGGACTGAGAATCAAGTTGCTCTGAGTTATGTATAAATAGCGTTTTCTAATTTCTAAATGTGAGTCAGAACTGTTACTAGTAACCAATTCGGTATTAATCCATTTTCATAGTAAGCATTATTGGTGTGGTACTAGTTATGGCAGTTATTTATACAGTATTCCAAAATCTATCCATATTACAGGATTAGTATAGTTTTTGGATGATAGTTACATTTCTGTGCATTGGAACTACATTTTTGCTTTTCTTATATTTCTGATTCGTCAGTAAGCAGAAGACAGGATATTATCTGCCTAAGATAATTTTCTGTTTACTTTTCATTTCAGTTTGCATGAGCAACAGGGAGTGGGGAATATATCAGCCCAAGATTGCATTGGGCTTCTTACTACTTATATACCATGATATAAGGGTTTAGTGTTATTAATCAACACTCTAACTCACTTTAGGGGAAATAATTCTTTTTGTAAAAGTAAAGATACTTTAGCGGTGTAAAAGCAAAGTTAACGAATTTCTATTTTGGGGATAATTGTTGAGAATAAAGAACAATAGCCCACAAAAATTACCCATAGTTTTCACTATGGAGCATCTTCTCAAGCATTCCTGGTTGAAATGTGATATCAGAGTCTCAAGGTGGGCTGGGTTAGGCTATCTCCACCAGAAGGCAAAATAGGATATTTAGTAAGAAAGAGCAGTAAAAGATGGAATATGTGTTCTGTGTGCACGTATTTATTTATTTATTTATTTATTTATTTTTATTTCAAACATGTAAAAGATAACATGTATAAGAATAAACATAAATATTAACAAAGTAAATGAAAACAAATTAAAAAAAACA
>QLTV01003285.1:586796-604386 GCA_003457575.1 Thermophis baileyi | reverse complement strand
CGGCAACGGGGGGGGTGTTGCGGCGGTGGCGGGGGGTCACGGGGGGGTCGCACCATTAGAAAGGTTGAGAACCACTGATTTAAAAGGTACACAGGAAGGAAAGAAGAAATAGATGCCACTGAAAGCATAGTCTTAACATGGAGTGTGGGAGGAAGTTGTGCCCATTCAAATGAAGCTCTTCCACTTACCAAATGGTTTTAAGATTTGCAGTCGGACTGTCTCTGGTTTCTATAAGAAATAAACAATTTAAGAAAAAAATTCTAGCTATTATTTCACACACTCTCTGCCCTTAGGTAAAACTCAGTCTCCTACATTATGATTTTCCTTACTGATGCTGCTAATACTGAAGTTGTTAGTGTGCTTGGTTGTAATTTGCATATGATTACTGCCTGTATGTTTAAGTTAATACATGTCATTGCTCTTTAAGTGTACATAGTACTAATATAAGAAAACTGACTTTGAATTGGCACTGTTTTTTTTAAAGAGGGTTAATTGATAAAAAGATTACTTTTTAATTTTTTTAATAAATAAGTTTTTTTTGTCTCAAACAGCTTGTTGATTTCTGAATGTTTTTTTCACTCGAATGAAGATGAAGGCTTAGTTAATACTGTTGAATATTAACATTGAACATGGAATCACTATATTTTCTGGGGCATTCTTTGTTTTGTTTTTTGTTTTTCTTTTGTTTGTGAATATCACCATCTTGCCACCAGTTTATTCTGATTCAAGAGAAAATATGCATATGCATACATGTGATATAAGTTTGGACCACTACTAGATTTGTTTTCACTGTTTGAAGTTTAATACTGAAGGAACAGCACTTATATTTGGGGGCTCCACATGGCCCCCATTTCAGTATTAAGCTTCCAAGTTGCCATTGAGATGCATATCTTAAACCAATCAGTTACGTTGCTTATATTACAGAAAGCAATTACATGCAGAGTAGGAGCCTTCTCATGGAACAAGAAGTTCAACACAAGAATAACTGATGTAATTAAGTAATGTGTGCTCATTATTTATCTAATATCCAGCTGAGGGACTCGGCTGGAAACAGTGGGTGAATGTTCTATAAAGGTGAGTGATAAAAAGGTTTAATGCAATGCAGAGTCATGTTGAAAACTTCTTTGTAAATTCAGAAGTCACTGATGTGATTAATTTTTTTTATTACATTGTATGTTATCTAGTTTCACTCACCAACCCCTTATCCATTTAGTCAGTGGTAGTACCATAATTCAGCAAAATCTTTGCTTTTTCTTCCATATCCCGTTGATTCAGTGAAGTTAGGAGGAGAGGAAATATATTTAAATGATCAATAGAAAAAAGCTGAGGGAATTTAAGAAATAGTGATAAGTTAGAACATAGAATAACAGGGTTGGAAGGGACATTCTAATCTTCTAGTCCAGGGGTCTCCAACCTTGGCCACTTTAAACCTGGAGGACTTCAACTCCCAGAATTCCCCAGCTGGCTGGGGAATTCTGGGAGTTGAAGTCCTCCAGGCTTAAAGTGGCCAAGGTTGGAGACCCCTGTTCTAGTCAACGCCCGCTGCTCAAAACGGGACCGTATACCATTCTAGACAAATGGTTGTCCAATGTCTTCTTGAAAAGCTCTACTGATGGAGCACCCACAATTTCTGGACTCAAACTGTTCCACTGATCAATTGTTCTCATCAGGAAATTTCTCCCTAGTTCCAGGTTGGATCTGTAATGGCCTTCTACCCATTACTTTTCATAGGATGTTGTTACATTTTGCTTTACTTGTGAAATGGACTTGAGAGATAATGGACACATGGCATAATGAAAGATCAGTATCTTTAATAGTATACTTTTTATATGCAGTGGAATGGATTGTTGATTCTCTTGGCATAGTGGAAAATATCCCCCTTCCTCCCCAGTGTATATAATACATGATATGAGGGCCCACCCAACACATTTATACATTTAAATAATTTCTGTTTTTAATGGTGGTGATTTCTCAAAATGTATGTAATAGAAACAGTAACACAAATATTAATCCAACCAAACATGCAGATGCAAAAGGCTCTTGCACTCTTAAGACAAAATTGAAGGAATATAGTTTTAAGGCAACTGCCTAATTTGTTTGATCCTTCCCCCCCAAAAGAAAGTCAGACCCTTGCATTCTGCATCCATTTTTCCATTCCTCTGCTTTCTAAAGAGGTTTCATAGTGCAAGGTAGTATTTGAACAGGGTTGTGATTGCAAGTTCCATTAGCTACCATACAGCTTGCATGAGTGAAATTATTAACAGGCTGACTATGTCAATCAGTTGCTACTAGTGCCGGAAAGGAAACCATCTGATCCCCACCCCAAACTACACATGAAAAAAAATGAAATGCTTTTGCATCTATCCCTTTTCTAATTTTCTTGGGCACTCAGACAACTATTTCTCTGCTCAAATATAGGTAATGCTTGACTTATGACCATTAAACAACCACTCAGGATGATGCTAAAAAAAATGAATTATGACCCATCCTCACATAATCAGTGCAGCATTCCCACACCTATGTGCTTTGCAACCAGCATGTATTTACAATGGTTGCTGCATCTTCAGGATCACATGATTGCCATTTTTGTGTTCTTCTCAGGGGCCTTCCAACAAGCAAAATCAATGGGGAAAGCCAGAGTCACTTAACAATTACATAATTCACTTAACAACCAGAACAAACAGGTGATAAAAAGTATGACTCACTTAACGACCACAGTGTTTATCAGTGGAAGTTCTGGTCCCAACTGTGGTCATATGTTGAAGGCTACCTCAACTTGCTGCAAAAATATTGCTATTTTACCCGTATATATTTCAAAAACAAAGTAAAACATGCAGAAAGTCTTTGTTCTTTCCTGAATTGTGGAGTCTCTTGCAGCTCCCACTAGCATCTGATTAACAACTTGCAGGTTGAAGGAAGTTTACTGGTTCATTGATTCTGTATACAGAGTCAGTTGCCATGGCTGCTGTTGTCTAAGATTCTGGCACTGAAGAACAGATTAGCACTTTTTGACATGCTTACCCGAATATGTTGACTTTAATTCCACTACAGTTAGTAATGCTTGGATTCCATTTAATCAAATGGACAAGCAGGAAATATAAATATAAACATAAACTAAGAAGGGGCAACATAAAAAGTAAGATTTCAAGAGGATACTTAGAACAAGTTAACACGGAGTCTTCATATATTATAAATGGGAAGCCATTCAGGTAGCATCATGAAAAAGACCTGCCTTTATGTTGACCCAAAGAGATGATCCATAAACTGGTATTCTCTTCAAGATTATTAAGGCCTGGGAGGTTATTATAATGAAGCCCTCTCCTTTTTCAAGCAATGTCTTGTTTTTAATACAAAAATTAAGATGAGTGAATTAAGAGATCTGAACAAAGAGCCTCCAGCAAAATGAATGGAATGAAAAAAAATGATGAAATTATTTAGAATGAAATGACAACTGAAGGGATGCGGGACGGAGTAGTTTGTAGATGTGAATGATAGTGGTATGTCAAAGAGTGCAATTTAAACAGGTGTTATAAAATGCTGTGAGAATGTTGAAAAATGGTAAGACTGCAAGTACAGATAGTGTAACTGGAGAAATGTTCCCATCGGTGTAGTTTCCTTATGGGGTGGCTGTGTGAATTAATACATTTGTGAAGATTTCATAATTGCTTGATGCTTGGAAGAATGCTCTTATTGCTGCCTTTTGCAAAGGAAAGGAGGACAAGAGCAATCATTAATTTGTAAAGTGTTTCGGAGAAGATATTTGGCAAATACAGAATGCAAGATATGACAATGAAAAGAATTTACTGCATATTTACTGAGTTATAGAAAGAATATAACATGAATAGGCTTGAAATGTGAAATATAGAATATAGAAAAATACGACAATTTCACAACAAGAGTTGAAAGGTTTTTTTTAAATGTGATAAGAACAATGTATGATGGAAGTAAAGCATTTTTACAATAAATTGAATGCTTAGCGCTTCAACACTGAGCAGCCAACAAGTCAAGAATGTTTGATGTCTCCCTTTGATTGTAAAATGTATTTATGGATAAATTTATAAGGAATATTTGTGATGGTTGGTTGCAGATATTTGTGTTGTGTTGGTTGGTTGGGGAATATTTGTGTTGGTTGGGGATTTGAACGTTTACTTTTCTTTGTAAATTGTTTGATGTTAACTGAGAACCCAAAAGATTTGCAGCAAACGATGGCTCTTATGATGGAATGAGGAATATGAATCTAAAATTAATACAACATATAAAAAAATAAAATGATGTTCCTAAGTTGTCTTCCTATCTCCCTGCTTGGGGAAATGCCTATTCAAATCCCTGCTATTTTGGATTGGACACTTCTCAAATTGTCTGGTTTATACCCTGTGGAAATATAGAAAAATTCTTTGGTATTTTTGTGCAGAAACTATTTCAAAAATACTTCTGTCAGTGGAAGTAAGCTCAAGTCTATGTTAGTTTTTCAGGAAAAAGAAACATGTACACACAAACTTCATGTGTTTGTATATATTATTATTTATTAATCCATGAATCAGATTTATTAGCCAATCAACTTAGAAAGATTCTAATGTTGTTAAAAACAACATTCAACATAGTATAAGTCAAAACGAAGTGAAAACTTGACAGCTGAAACACTGTCCCATTGATAAGATCTCTTCCCCCTGCCCGTCTCACCCATTCCTGGATGAACCAGGGGACCCAGAGCCATTCCAGGTTCAGCATAAATATTTCTCTTCCAGATTCTGACAGCTGTCAGTGATTGAGACATGGCTTTAACAGCATTACGTGGTCAGTTCAGGATTGAGATACTAAATAATTGAGTATCATCAGCTGAAAATGGATAATCTTAAATAAGGCTGCTGGTTGGCTATCTGCAGATACAATAAAAGTGGAAAAATAGCCAAATCGTGCCCCTTTTATCATCACAATGTAATAATGTAGGTTCTTACAAGTGTGGTGTTCAGTTGGAGTCATCATTTTTTATCCTCCAATGGCACTAACATATTTCTTCTGTCATTTCATCCCTGAAAGCTCTTCAGAAAACCACGGAGCTTCCCATGATTGATGAATTGCCACACAAAGGCAGATTAGAGTCCCCAGAAATAAATGTCTCAGAGGCTCCACCTGCCAACCAGCAGCAGGATCAAGGAAGTCGGGTAGGGATGTCACTGAGCATCAGGGAAACTATTATACCAACAAGAAACTCAGCTGATCGCTTGAGCCCAACTTCAACCAGTTTTACATTTGATTCTTTGGTGCAATGCTTGTAAAAGTCATGAGGACTTTCCAGATGACCACAGCTACCCCACCCCACTTCCCTGGCTGCTCAAATGTAGCCATTCAAAACTTGAGTAGATTTCTGAAAGGAAACACCATCTCTGGTCCCACCCAGGACTCCATCATACATAGCAGAGTGGCCACCTTTTCCAGAATAAGATCATTGGTGAGGGCAGGATTATTACGATACAAACTGATTTGGCAGTTAATAATAGTGGTTTCTAGAGGTCAGAGCCACTGAAGATCTGGGATTCTAGCCTCAGGGCTGAACATTGGGGGTGAAAGATAGATTGCTTTTTCATCCTCTCTGCTTTGCCTGAGAGTAGATTGCCTCCAGATTCCCACTATATCTCACCCTGCTTGTTATAAGCAAGACCTTACTGCTGCTGTCTCATCCCCAGCCATCCCTTTTCCAGGAAATAGGAACCATCAAATAACTAACTAGATCAATTTCCCAACAATATTACGATATGATGGGATACAATATGATATGATATGATACCATCAGGGGTGGGTTCCTCCCGGTTCGGACCGGTTCGCCCGAACTGGTAGCGACCCGCTGGTGACATCACGATGATGTCACGGAACCGGTTCAGTTGGTGCCGGTCCGTGGGCGCCACCATCTTTTTTTTGAATTTTTTGAATTTTTTTTGAATTTTTTTTTTCTTCTGAGCATGTGCAGAAGCCGAGTTTCCGGCACTGTGCATGCAGTCGCCATCTTGTTTTCGGCTTTCTTTCTTTTTTATTTCTTTTTTTTTTTTGAATTTTTTTGAGTTTTTATTTTTTATTTTTTTTTTTTTCTTCTTCTGTGCATGTTCAGTTTCTGGCACTGTGCATGCGGTCACCATCTTGTTTTCAGCTTTTTTTTTAATTATTTTTTTGGATTTTTTTGGCACTGCGCATGCGCACGCCCACTAGGCACGCCCACGCAACGCAGGAGGAAGCGAACCAGCAGTGAGGTAAGTTAGAACCCACCCCTGGATACCATGATATGATAGATGATCTTTAGCTTCTGCTGCACGTTTGAAAAAGTCAGTCCATTGTTGGATCATTATCACTCTGGGTGCTTTATCTGAACTGCAAAAATTCAGATGTCTAGTAGGAGATAACAGAAACCTGCACAACCTTTTGCTTCCATTTTTGCGATCATCCAGAAATTTGCAGCCCAGATTCCGTAGTCCTACTGTTGCTATTGAGATCTGTCTGACCATTTAAGCTTAGCTTGTGTCTAGAGCCATTTTTAGTTGGTAAATCATTTACCAAACGAATGGTTAATTGCTCCAATTCAGAACTCAGGCAAATTGAAAGAGCCCAATGTTGTCTGTTCCTGAAGTTCCTGAAATGAAAACTGTTTTAAAGCTAACAGCGGTTATATATTTTTTTTTAAAAAAGCTTTTTATCATTTCTCTTTAGACAGAAATTGTGAAGTTGCAACAGATGCCAACATCATTCATTGCTGTTTCTGAGACTGGACACTAACAACAAATGTACTTTTAGTTCTTAAATAATCTCTAAGGCTCTTTGCAAAGCACAAGTGATGTGCTCCTTCCAAAGATTTAATTTTTGTAATAGCTTACACGCAAAGATAAAAAGAGAAAAGCAATATGAAAAGTATTCTGAACTTTTCTTGCTCATTGGAGGGCTGATTCAAATTGCAGGGGCTGGTAATTGGCTGGTAATCTTGAATAAAAACAGCCTCATTTATATGGCAATATACATTCTTGACCTCATCATTTGCAAGCAGATATGATAATTACAAGGATTTAATTTCCAACAGTGAATAGGATTCTGATTCTGATCCAGATCACAAAGTAAATTGTATAGATATTGAACCAAACTAGAAAGAGACTTTATTTTACCTTTCCTGATTGTTCTAGTATTGCACTGAAATGGAGAGCATTTCAACATATGAATTCCTCATAATTGCATTTAATACTTAAAACATTAATGCAGTCTCTGAGATAATTCCTGAAACTCTGAATCTGTTAAAATATGTATGCTAAAGCTTCATTTGAACATGAAAATGAATATGTTTTCATTAAGATCACTGAACTTTCATCCTGATTAGACCAATGAATGCTTTTTAAAAATTGATTCTCTTTTACTCTTGTCATTACTGTAGCCTCTTTAATCATCACAAAATTTGGAGTAGAAATTGTCTAGGTAAACAGGTAAACAATAGCATGTTTTGAAGTCTTATTCTGGATCTGTTGACTTTGTTGGTTCTCAGGACTGAGAAGATTCTTAGAAGTTGTCAAACTCTATTGGTTAATTGGTCCTTCAGGCACATTAGTTTGATTTCTTATCTCTAAATGTATCGGTATTTTCCACATGGGAAAGCTTAAGGACACAAGAACTTTCTGATTTTCATCCACTGAGAAGCAAACGTTTTAAAATGAAAAGATTTATACCAATTCTTATCTGAAGTTATAACAGATATTATGGAAAACCAAACCATTTGCTGGTACACACACAAAACTTTTAAATAATATTTATAATTATATTTATTTCAAACTTTCCAGCCTGATTTTTGTCTGCTAGTTTCCTTTTGTTAAAGCTGCACCACTAGTGCCTGAAGCAACATAACATTTTAAAGTATCAGCTTTCACTTAATGATAGAAACTGAGGGCTCTGAATACATGTAATGCAGTTTAAAAGCCATTATTAAATACTTGCTTTGCCCTGTTCAATGCTTTAAATTAAAAGAGTGGCATTGTTCCCATTTCTGTTTCCAGGAAGTTGGAATCTGCACAATGATTGCAGTAACATTTTTATTTAGTTAATTATTGATTTATTTATATTTTGCCAACTTTTTAGAGCTCTGAAATAATAAAAATGCAAGACAGAATTTATATATACCGGTACCAAAGCACTATATGACAGTATATCTATACTCAGACCTTTAATTAAAAGCCTTAATAAAAAGAGATAAAGGAAGGAGGAGGAGAATGAAGTAATTAAGTATTTTTTCAATGGATTGTTTATGGGAAGTTTCTCCACAATCTAGATTGTGAACTCCCCTTTCCATTTCCCTGTTTCTAGGCTTACCAAACTCTCTTCAATTCGAAAAGCAGTTGCTCATTGGTATAGGAAGGACTTCACAGCACTGTCTTGAAGGATGAAGAACAGTCTGTCCTCTATCCCAGCCGCGATATCTTTGGAATGCATTCCTTGATATGCTACTTAGTGCTGTATCTGGTCTCTGAAACTGAAAAGGTTATATACAATTGCTACAATTACCTGGAAGTAAGAGAATTCAACCACCCACTTATTTTTAAATAGATGAATCTAGGATTGCATTATTATTATCCAATTAATCTGAAAGAGCTTCAGGGTGCTTAAGGTTTCTCTTAGATCACAGCCTAATTTCTTTAAAAACACACACACCAAGAAATGGCATGTCCCAATTGTGTGCCATAATTGTGACAATGTCATGAGTCCTACTATGGACTTCGTCAGAAATAGCAGCTTCTATAGTTCTTGAAACAGTTCTCTGGTTCCAACTGTTCTCCAGATAGCACTGCTATAAATTCAGAGGCACACTTTGCTAATTGGTGTGACATATATATTATTCCACATTTAAGCCTAGTTCCCCCCCCTCCCCCCACATTTCTACACTCCACATTTTCCACATTAAAACATATTCTTTCCTTGCAGGAAGGTGTTTGAGCACCTTGATGATTTTGAATGCCCTTGCTTGCACTTTTAATGGCTCTTATATCCTTTTTGAACTGCAACAAGCAGAACAATATAGCAATAGCAATAGCACTCAGACTTATATATTGCTTCATAGTGCTTTTACAGCTCTCTCTAAGCTGTTTACAGAGTCAGCATATTGCCCCCAACAATCTGGGTCCTCATTTTACCCACCTCGGAAGGATGGAAGGCTGAGTCAACCTTGAGCCGGTGAGATTTGAACTGCCGAACTGCAGCTAGCAGTCAGCTGAAGTAGCCTGCAGTGCTGCACTGTAACCACTGTGACTGCGCCACCTCGGCTCCTTATACAGAATTGCAGATACAGATATTTTCTAGATCCTTTCCTTTTTCCCCTTCCAAAATATCTGCCCAAGATCAAAGATTCATGGATGGGCTGAATTCAAACATTGCATCAACCATAATGGGCAAGCCATTCTATTTTGTAAATCATGGATTGTGACTCTGCATATTTACAAACTCAGCCAATTATGGTTTGCTCAATACCATGATTTATTAGCCAACATTTTAAAGTTTCTGTTTGAATTCATGTACAAGAATTCACATTTTCTGTGAGCTCTAGAGAGGAGGAAAAGAAGGCCCCAAAACATGTCTCAACTTATAAAAGGAATCTTCTTTATCAACTCAGCATTTAAGAAAAGATATTCAGCATTAAAGGTTAACCCAGAGTCATAAGCTGAGGATCACCGCCATAGGTAATTATGAGCCAGCAATGTATATTTTAGTTGATGGTAGTTGATCAAAAAGATCTAATTTCATGACCACAACAACTATTAGTGTTTGTTGATCCCTACCACAAATCTTTCCACAGGGAATGAAGAATTCTACTATTGTGTAACGCAAACTCATATTCTCCCAGCTCTATGATCCATAGGTGAGTACAGGTTTACTAGGTAACTCATTCAACTCCTTGTAGTTTACAGCTTCAAACTCTGGAATGGCTTAACTGCAATAAGAATATTTAGAAACCTGATGTAATAGTTGTCCATCTTACTGTTAACAGCAGAACCTACCAAGTACTAGGAAAATGTTCAAATCCTTTTAGTGTGACCTTTACTGACAATTATCCAGAATGTTTACTAGATTATTTACTTTTGTTATTCTTCAGATACACGGATGTCTGGGTGAATGTGATGAATTCTAGTCTTTTTTTTTGACCCCCTTTGCCATTCAATTAATCCTTTCAACTTCTCCCAACTATCAACTCTCAGCCATATTTCCTTGTTCCCATCAATCCATCCTTCCACTAACTTTAATATCCCATATACAAACAATTAACTTTTCTCACCACTCCATATCTGACCTTAAACCAAATCAGTGGCCATGTTATTTTTCATTAATGGAATAAACTGATTGACAATGTCATACAATACAAGAAAACCACTTAGAATTGTTAACCAGTTGAATCTATTTAATATTGCAGTCATATCTAAAAAAAAATCCAGAAATGCTTTCAGATCAGACACCAAATGTTTGTTTCTCTTCATTCTCACACCTACAAAAAAACAAAACAAAACCTTGTAATGGTAATTCTAATTAATATTAGAAAATCAAGAAAATCAAGAAATACAGGGACATAATTAATAGTGGCTTGAACAGCACTATATTTATAATCCATTAAATATTTGTACACATGATCACTCAACTTTCTTGATCATCTTTCAATAGTTCATTGATTGACTGTAGCAAGATGAGACCTGAATCTGATGCCTTCTCACCCTCTGATAACTATGCTTGAATTCACACAAGTCCACAAGTATCCACAGCATTAACATTCTGGTAATCCCAGGTTTCAACGAAAAGCCAATTTATTCATTTGAAATAATGAATTTCACAGCTTCTGCACGTTGCTCAAGAGATTCAGAGCAGTGAGGCAGAAGGGTAGCTATAAAAAAGATTAGGTTCTTAACATTCACAACCATGGGAGAAATGTAGCATAGTAATCTAAATCCAAAGTCTAATGCTGCAAGTTACAAAAACAGCATCCTGAAACAGAAGGATTAAAAAGCTATATGCTAGGCCCTTCCTTTGAAAGGAATCTTAGCACAATGTTAACAAGAACTCATCTTTCCTGTTATAATATCCACTGATTTAATTATGGAATTTGCATTAATAATTACTCCAATGAAAAATCCACAGTTCTTCCCCTGAACCAGTCCTGCAAAAAAAAAAAAAAAGTTTATAGTTACTGTAAAAGTTGAATTGGCTACCCTCAAAACCTTACAAAGACAATTACAAAGCTTGGAGGAACCACTATAAACATCTTTTATCCACTGAAAGAAGGGATTTATCAGTTTGGCAAGAAGTGGGCTTTTAAGTTCCATTTACTTCCAGGGCTGAGTGTTGATTGCACCAATGTACAGGTAGTCCTTGACTTACAACCATTCATTTAGTGACTGTTTGTAGTAACAACAGCACTGGAAAAAGTGATTTATGACCATTTTCACACTTAACGACCATTGTAGTATCCCCATAGTCATGTGATCAAAATTCAGACGCTTGGCAACAGGCTCATATTTATGATGGTTGCAGTGTCCCAAGGTCACGTGATCATCTTTTATGACCTTCTGACAAGCAAAGTCAATGGGGGAAGCCACATTCACTTAACAACCGTGTTACTAACTTAACAACGGCAGTGATTCACTTAACAATTGTGGTAAGAAAGGTCGTAAAATGGGGTGAAACTCACTTAACAACTGTCTCGCTTAGCAACAGAAATTTTGGGTTCAATTCAGGGGTGGGTTCTGGTTTTCTTCGCTGCCGGTTCGCTCAGTGTTGTGCCGCGCGGGCGCATGGGTGCGTGGGCGCTTTGTGCATGCTTTGCGCATGTGCAGTGCTTAAAAAAAGCTGCGCATGCGCAGAAGCAAAAAACAAGATGGCAGCGCCTATGGCGCCGCCAAAAGAACCGGTTTGGGGGCGTGGCAGGCCTGGGTCGCTGCCAGTTCTAACGACCCAGGCCGCCAAGTTACTACCTGTTCTATAGAACCGGTCCAAACCAGGAGGAACCCACCTCTGGTTCAATTGTGATCGTAGGTTGAGGACTACCTGTATATACTACTTGGACGCAGGCTACATCTGGCCTGTGGGCCTTGAGTTTGACACCCCTGCCCTATGACTAAATATTTAAGGTGAACCTTAAGCAGATGAAATTGCATTCCTTGCTTGTTCAGTCTTTCAATTGTATCTAAAGATTCCTTTCCCCAACCTGGGATTTTTCCAAATGTGTCAACTTCGAGTCTTAAAATTCTCAGTAATGGTTCTGAATTTCTGGGAGAATGTTCTGTTTAGAAAGGCTAGATCTTAAGTTCTTGAAAAAGCAATTCCTTCTTCCAGATTTTCTAAATTTTTGCATCTATTTGCTATTGCTTGTTATCAAAGCTTCACATGGGTCCTATTGATATGCATATAAAAGGTTATAAAACTATGCTGCAACACCTTGGTCCTTGTTTTATTGATTTAATTATAAAAACAAAGGTGACAAGAAGGGTATAGTTTTTCACTGGACTGTAAAGCCTCTGCCCATTTTGGCATACACTATATTGGTTTGCACGGATGGATAAGCTAGCATTGTTTAGAAAGTTGTCTTACCAGCAAACCAGTATCAAACTAAGTCCCAATGGCTGAGTTGTTTGGGAAAGGTCCTGTGTCAGTGGCCCCATCCATGTCTTCTTTCTTATATGACAGGAACCAGGCCTTTTTAGAAAGTGCCCACGGTCCAAACATAATACTTGAAGAATGTTGTTCTACAGGTAGTCCTTGACTTATGACCACAATTGAGCCCAGGATTTCTGTTGCTAAGTGAGACATTTGTTAAGTGAGTTTTGCCCCATTTTACGATTTTTCTTGCCACATTTGTTAAGTGAATTAACTGCAGTTGTTCAATTAGTAACCTGGTTGTTAAGCGAATCTGGCTTCCCCATTGACTTTGCTTGTCAGAAGGTTGCAAAAGGGGATCACACGATCCCAGGACACTGTGACCGTCATAAATATGAGGCAGTTTCCAAGCATCCAAATGTAACTCACGTGACCATGGGGATGCTACAACAGTCATAAGTGTGAAAAATGGTCATAGGTCACTTTTTTCAGTGCCGTTGTAACTTTGAGAGGTCACTAAATGAACTGTTGTAAGTCAAGGACTACCTGTGTTCTATAGTAACAGAATTCTATTATAGGTCATCCTTGACTTACAACCATTTGTTTAGTGACTGTTTAAAGTTACAATGACCCTGAAAAAGAGACTTATAACTGGTAATCGCACTCAACCACCACTGTAGCATCCCCATGGTCGCATGATCAAAATTTGGGTCCTTGGCAACTGGCATGTATTTGAGACAGTTGCAGCATCCTGGGGTCATGTGATCACCATTTGAGACCTTCCCAGTTAACTTCCAGCAAGTAAAGTCAATGGAGGAAGCAAGATTCGCTTAATGAGGACATGATTAACTTAACAACTGCAGCGATCCAATTAACCATGGCAAAAAAGGTGATAAAACCAGACACGACTAACTTAAGAACCGTGGTGGCACAGTGGTTGGAATGCAGTATTGAAGCCAATTCTGCAGACTTCCCACTGCCAGGAGTTCGATCCCAACCGGCTGAAGGTTGACTCAGCCTTCATCTTTCCGAGGTCGGTAAAATGAGGACCCAGATTTTTGGGGCAATAGGCTGACTCTGAAAAACTGCTGAGAGAGGGCTGAGAAGGCACTGTGAAGTGGTATATAAGTCTAAGTGCTATTGCTATTAACAATTAACTTGCTTAATAATGGAAATTCTGGTCCCATTCATGGTTATAAGTTAAGAACTACCTGTGCTAATTTCATTAAGTAGTTAAATTGTTTGATGAAACATATGAGAGTCAGTATGATATAGTTAAATGGGATTGGACATTTGATGTGATGGACTAGGACCCCAAAGATCACAGATTTGACTTGGTCACAGTGAGTGATTGGAGCTTATTCTGGGGAAAGATTTGGCATGGAGGATGGCGGTTAAATATGGGAATGAAAGACAACCATCTCTTTTTAGGTCTATTATGGGCCATTTTCAGGGACTGGAAGGAATTTTAGAGGGCTGCATACAAATTTACCTCCTACTGAATTCCTGTTTCCATTTCTATTCTTGGCCCCTCCCCCCAAATAAAAGAAAGAGATGAAAGCAACACAAACACACATAAGCAACTATATTGGATTATTGAAGACATAAGACTCAATTCTTTGCACCCTTTATGTAATAAGCATTTGCCATTGAAATACGGTGGCAGAATCTCAAAGGGCTGCAAACAGAATGGTTTAATAGTTTAATAATTAATAGTGACCTAACCCTAACTGAATTTTCCCCCAATTGGATTTTCCCCATGTATTTTACCATGAAATATACATAAGCCAGTCTCGAAAAGTCAGCACCCTCCCAAGCATTCAAATGCACTCCGAATCTGTTGGCGATGTCCATTTTGCTCTCCGACTGCATGGTGACCTAACACTAACCCTAAGTGGGTTTCCCCCCCCAATGGGATTTTACCATGTATTTTGCCTGGAAACATAGATAAGGCAGGATTGAAAAGTCAGCACTCTCCTAAGCCTGCCTTATCTATGTTTCCTGGTAAAATACATGGGAAAATCCCACTGGGGGAAAATAAACCATGCATTCAGAGAGCAGACCAGACATTGCCAACGGATACAGAGTGCATGGGCATGCTTAGGAGGGCCATGACTTTTGGAGCCTCCCTTATCTAAATTTCATAGTAAAATCAGGGGTGAAATCCTCTGAAATCTGCTACCGGTTTGCTTTGTGCGCACTTTGCACGGGCATGCGTGCCACAGGCACTACCATGCAGCGCTGAAAAAGGAGCATTTTGAAGCCATCAGAGTCTGCAAAGGTAAGTAGAACAGCAAGGGGGGGATCAGCTGTGCCACGCAATTTAGATTAGTTAGAAAGCAGGAAATCCTGCTTTCTAGCTAATCTAGATCACGTGGCACAGCTGATCGTCGCACAGCTGATCGTCGGATATACCGGTTCGCCTGAAACGGTAGCATTTTTACTACCAGTTCATGCGAACCGGTCCGAACCAGTAGCATTTCACCTCTGAGTAAAATACATGGGAAAGTTCCATAGGGGAAACTCCACTTAGGGTTAGGGTTAGCTTACCATGAATTTGGATACAAAAATGGACATCGTCAATGGATTCACAGTGCAGGGATAGCCTTAGGAAGGCGCTGACTTTTCGAGCCTGCCTTATCTATGTTTCCTTTTAAAATACATGAGAAAATACCATTGGGGGAAATCAAGCTCAGTATAGGAGTAGGTCACTATGAATTCGGAGAGCAAAATGGACATCACCAATGGATTTGGAGCACATGGATGTGCTTAGGGGGCGCCCTGACTTTGAGTCTGCCTTATCTACATTTCCTGGTAATACATGGATTAATCCCATTGGGGGAAAATCCACTGAGGGTTAGTGTTAGGTCACCATGCATTCAGAGAGCAAAATGGGCTTCACCCTAACCGTAAGTGTATTTCTCCTTCAATGGGATTTTCTCATGCATTTTACTGGGAAACATAGATAACAAAGATTTGAAAAGTCAGTGTTCTACTAAGCATACCCATGCACTGCGAATCCGCAGGCGATGTCCATTTTGCTCTCCGTATTGCTCTCTCTGTATTCTCTCAAATACAGCTCGTCTGCCACACTGTATATCAGACATTAATACAATCGAACAAGTCCAGAGGTATTTCATGAGAAGAGTACTCCACTCCTCTTCTCGCAGGCTTGAAATTTTGGGCTTGGACAACCTAGAACTATGCTGCCTATGGTCTGAACTAAGCGTAGTATACAAAATTGTCTGCTACAACGTCCTACCTGTCAATGACTACTTTAGCTTCAACCACAATAATACACAAGCAAACAACAGATATAAACTCATAGTAAACTGTTCCAAACTCAATTGCAGAAAATACGACTTCAGCAACAGAGTGGTCAATGCCTGGAATACACTACCTGACTCAGTTGTTACATCCTCAAACCCCCATAACTTTAACCTTAAACTGTCTACCGTGGACCTCACCCCATTCCTAAGAGGTCTGTAAGGGGGCGTGCATAAGTGCACCAGCATGCCTACCATCCCTGTCCTATTGTTCCCATTTATTCGTACTCATTTCTTATGCTTATACTTATACCTGTTTATACTTATATGTTTATATGTTATGTTTATACTTATACTTGTTTTCTCATACATGCTTGATGAAATAAATAAATAAATAAATATAAATAAATAAAATTAATAAAATTAATAGTGACCGAACCCTAACCCAAACTGAATTTCCCCCCAATTGGATTTTCCCATGTATTTTCCCAGGAAATATAGATAAGCTCATCTCGAAATGTCAGCGCCCACCTAAGCATACCCATGCTCTCCAAATCCTTTGACTATCCCCATTTTCCTCTCTCAATTAATGGTGACCCTAAGTGGATTTTTGCCTAATGGGATTTTCCCATGAAACGTAGGCAGGCTCGAAAAATCAATGCCCTCCTAAACATACCCATGAACTGCAAATCTGTTGGCGATGTCCCTTTTGCTCTCTGAATTCATGGTGACCTAACCCTAACCCTATGTGGATTTTTGTCCAATGGGATTTTCCCATTTATTTTACCAGGAAATGTAGATAAGGCAGGCTTGAAAAGTCAGGGCCCCACTAAGCATTTCCATGCACTCTGAATCCATTGGCGATGTCCATTTTGCTCTCCGAATTCATGGTGACCTAATCCTAACCCTAAGTGGATTTTCCCCCCAATTGGATTTTCCCATGTATTTTATCAGGAAATTTAAATAAGGCATACTGGAAATGTCAGTGCCCTCCCAAGTATTTCTATACTTGCCCAATCCATTGGTGATGCCCATTTTGCTATCTGAATGAATGGTGACCTAACCCTAACCCTAAGTGTATTTTCCCCCAGTGGGATTTTCCAAAGTATTTTATAAGGAAATGTAGATAAGGAGGCTCGAATAGTCAGGGGCCCCCTAACCATATCCATGCGCTCTGAAAAATGTGCATCACAAATGGATGCAGAGTGCAGCGTATGCTTAGGAGGGCGCTGACTTTTTGAGCCTGCCTTATCTATGTTTCCTGGTAAGAGTCATGGAAAAATCCCATTGGGGGAAAATCCATTAGTATTAGGGCTTGATCACCATGAATTTGGAAAGCAAAATGGACATCACCAATGGATTCAGAATGCATGGGTATGCTTAGGGGGTGTTGAATTTTCAAGCCTGCCTTATATAGGGAAGAAAATGGTAAGTGAGCACCTGTCTACCCTAGGCGAGTCCAAATCACCAGGACCAGATGGATTACACCCCAAGGTTCTGAAGGAACTGGCAGATGTGATCTCAGAACCACTGAACTATATCTTTCAAAGATCCTGGAGCACCGGGGAACTTCCAGAGGACTGGAAAAGAGCTGATGTAGTTCCCATCTTCAAAAAAGGAAAAAAATAGATCCAGGAAACTACAGACCCATCAGCCTGACCTCAATACCAGGGAAGATTCTGGAAAAGATAATCAAGCAACGAACCAGCGAACACCTAGAAGCAAACAACGTA
>QLTV01003285.1:573882-586650 GCA_003457575.1 Thermophis baileyi | reverse complement strand
TGGAAAAGATAAGCAAGGAATCAGCGAACACCTAGAAGCAAACAAAGTAATAATCAAAAGCCAGCATGGGTTTGTCAAAAGCAGATCATGCCAGACTAATCTTATTGCATTCTTTGACAAAGTGACAAAACTAGTGGACCAGAGGAATGCTGTCGATATAATTTACTTGGACTTCAGTAAGACATTTGAGGACTGTAAACCCTAACCTACTACTTGATAAAATAGAAAAATGTGGGTTAGACAGCATCACCACCAGATGGATTCGTAACTTGTAGTCCTCAATGGAACTGCAACTACATGGAGGGAGGTATGCAGTGGGGTACCCCAGGGCTCTGTTTTAGGCCCAGTACTCTTCAACATCTTCATCAATGACTTGGACGAGGGGATAGATGGGGAACTCATCAAATCTGCAGATGACATCAAGCTAGCAGGAATAGCCAACACTTTGGAAGATAGGCTTAAGATACAGAAGGATCTTGATAGACTTGAACATTGGGCGCTATCTAACAAAATGAAATTCAATGGTGAAAAAAGTAAGGTTCTATGCACAGGTATGGTATATCTGGTACCTTGCTCAATAGTAGTGACTGTGAGAGGGATCTTAGAGTCCTAGTGGACAATCACTTAAATATGAGCCAGCAGTGTGCAGCAGCTGCCAAAAAAGCCAACACAGTTCTAGTCTGCATAAACAGAGGGATAGAATCAAGATCACGTGAAGTGTTAATACCACTTTATAATGCCTTGGTAAGGCCACACTTGGAATATTGCATCCAATTTTGGTTGCCACGATGTAAAAAAGATGTTGAGACTCTAGAAACAGTGCAGAGAAGACCAACAAAGATGATTAGGGGACTCGAGGATAAAACATATAAAGAACGGTTGCTGGAACTGGATATGTCTAGTCTTATGAAAAGAAGGACTAGGGGTGACATGATAGCAGTGTTCCGATATCTCAGGGGTTGCCACAAAGAAGAAGGAGTCAAACTATTCTCCAAAGCACCCGAGGGTAGGACAAGAAGCAATGGGTGGAAACTAATCAAGGAGAGAAGCAACTTAGAACTAAGGAGAAATTTCCTGACAGTTAGAACTATTAATGAGTGGAACAACTTGCCTCCAGAAGTTGTAAATGCTCCAACACTGGAACTTTTAAAGAAGAGATTAGATAATCATTTGTCTGAAGTGGTGTAGGGTTTCCTGCCTAAGCAGGGGGATGGACTAGAAGACCTCCAAGGTCCCTTCCAACTCTGTTATCCTATATAAATGTGGAATAAGAACTACCATATTTTTCTCACTATAAGACGCACTCCCCCCCAAAAGTGGGTGGAAATGTCTGTGCGTCTTATAGAGTGAATATTGCGGGGGAGAGGGGAGTTGATGCAGCAGCGAATGCCACCACCTGTCACTGCTGCCGCCGCCTGTCACGGCTGCTACTGTTCGCCGCCACCGGGGAATGCTGGAGCCTTTGCTGCCGAGCAGCTGATTGGCAGTTGGATCGGTCTCCGGAATACCGCCAATCAGCTGTTCTAGGTGGTGGGGATAGTCACAGATCGCCACCGCCACCAAACACCATCATGTGACGGCGATAGGCAGCAGTGGCAATCGGCGGCGGCAGCGATCGTCAAGTGGCGGCGGCGGTTGGTGGCGATAGGTGCCGGTGGCGATCGGTGGTGATCCCCGCTGCATAGAACAGCTGATTGGCAGTATTCTGGGTGGGCGATCCAACTGCCAATCAGCTGCTCAGCATTGAAGGCTCCAGCATTCCCTGGCAGCAGCAGCAGCTCAGCTCAGTTGACTAGTGGTGGGCGCAATGGAGCGGAGCCCTGACGAGCCACGTGCTGGGTCTGCGATAACGTGCTGAAGCTGACCAGGCTGTTTGCTGTTTGCTTCAAGGATGCTAGCCAGATGAATGGATGCTGGGAGGCAGAGGCAGATTTTTTTTCTTGTTTTCCTCCTCTAAAGCTAATGTGCGTCTTATAGTCCAGTGCGCCTTTTAGTGTGAAAAATACTGTACCTGTACCAGAGGTGGGTTCCCACTGGTTCGGACCGGCTCTATAGAACCGTTAGTAACGTGGCAGCCTGGGTCACTAGAACCGGCAGTGATCCAGGCTTGCCACGCCCCAGAGCCAGTTCTATCATCTTGTTTTTTGCTTCTGCGCATGCGCAGCTGTTTTTTTGTACCGCGCATACATGCGCAAAGCATGTGCACATGCACCCGCAACCTGCCCTCGCGTCGCGTCCCTGAGCGAACCGGCAGTAAGAAGATCCGGAACCCACCCCTGACCTGTACTTCCTGTACTGTGAACTCTAAACTTGTTAATCTTGCACTCTATGATACTTTTTGCATGTTTGAAGCTGTAGCATATTGTTGGTTTCTGTTTAATGTGTGGCCTATGAAGATACCGAGGTCTCTTTCACAGCTAACACTGCCAAGCCAGTTTTCTCTCATCCTATGCTTTATGCCATTCATTTGTCTTGCTCTGATACAGTTCTTTATATGATAAATTTCATCCTCTTCATTTTGACTCACTGTTCAGTCCTGTCTAGTTTTTAATTTTTTCTTTCACCTAAAATATGAGCTACCCTTCCCAGCTTCAGTCCTAAGTTCCCTTTACTCCCTCATCCAAGTCACTTGGACTTGAAAAGCAGAGGGGAAAATCCTCTGGTGCTACATGTTTCTTTCCAACATGGAGTGGAAAGAAATGGTGCCATTGATCTTTCAGTGTGGTCATTCAAGCCATCAGTAAACTCATCTAAGTTCATGTAGCTAATACTTTATTGTTCTATTAAGGAGAATAGGTAATTAAGGCAATTAAGCTTGCCTTCAGAAGTTGTGGGTGCTTCATCACTGAAGGTTTTTAAGAAGAGACTTAAAGAAGAGACAGTCACTTGTCTGAAATGGTATAGGTTCTCCTGCTTGAGCAGGGGGCTGGACTAGAAGACCTCCAAGGTTCTTTCCAGCTCTATTCTGGATTCTGATTCCGACAAGAATATAATGAAGCATTTTGGACAAGACTTTGCTGAAATCTAGATACACTGTGTCAACATTCCTCTGATATACTAAAATGGTAACTGCATCAAATAAATTGCCAAGGTTAACTTGACACAATTTGATGGGCACAAACTTATGTTGGCTCCTGGATTCATTGTAGCCTGCCTATACATGTTCTCACAAACTTGTTCTGTAATAATCACAGATCTTGCCCAATACAGGTATGAACCATCCCTCTTTTCCCCTTCTTTGAAGATGTATGGGGGATGAGAGGACCTGATTGGAACAAAACTGTTAATGGTCTCATTTGATTTTTTTTCTTTTCTCTCTAATTGTCAGCACTATGTGAAATGTTACATAAATACTGAATAGTTTCTTCCATAATTAAGATACCCGGAAGCAGGCATGTCTGGCTTTTAGGGAAATCTATATAAAGAACAGATTCTTAATCAAAGGAAGAGGGGTGCTGTAGCTTATTGGGCATTGTCGATGTAGACTGGACGTTTATGGCCATAATTGGAGGGGGAATAAACAGCTGAAGACCAGCATGAGGAAGTATCTGAGAGAAATCTATGCAGTAGATTGGCTGGTGGAAAAGTCTGCTGCATTTCGAAATGTATTCACTTAAATTAGCTAAATTCTCTCTTATATGCTTCCTGAACACCCATTTAGAGGACAAGGTTACCAGAGATTTGCTACTGTAATTGGATAGGTAACAAGAGAACTCCAAAGCTAAAGTTTCAACAAATTCAAAACATTAGAAGGAGTGGACAACACTGAATTAATTTTATCTAATACTTAGAAAGGCAGTCTAGATAGTGGGAAAACTGGTTTCCAGTTTTTGTTTTGTTGCTAAGCATCTCCCTCTAGGTTGTATTTTTCTCCTGCAAGAGTGACATAGCTTAAAAAAACGTTTAATCAATAACAAAAAGTAGTCCTAACTACATATAAAAGCTCATTTGAGTTGCTATTTGTTTTGCATCATGCACTCCTGTTAACAAGCAACTCGAGAGCAAATAATACATTCCATACATTGTGCTGTGTTCCTGACACTATTCAAAATTTCAGGGAAATTTTACAAAGTTCTCTTTGGTAGAAAGAATACTGAAGACCTTCACAATACTTTATAATATGTATTAATTTATAAAAGCATAGATTGAAAGGAGGAGGTATATAGGCAGGCCATGCTAGCCCAAAGCATGGCAACAGGAAGGGCATCCGGTCATTAAAACACTCTGCTGGCTCCAGTCAGTTGCCCAGACTCCACCCCACAAGGGATTATGGGGTCCTTAAATGAAGATGATGATGCTAGCCCAAAGCAGCAATGTTCTCCCAACTCCCCAGTGATGCAGTTTCCTCAAATTGATAAGCAGAGTGTGCCCATTAGAAACCATAACCAGTTTCCCTAGAAATGTCCTACTCTGCCTACCCCAGAACTGCCTCTAATAAAATTTAACATGCATAAATTGGTCCTTTTATGACACTTTTATCTATAAGGCATCCTAATCCTTTTCACCATCTAGACTTCACTTTCACTTATTTAGTATAATAGAATTTGTCTGCAGTGCTCTGTTTTAGACAGTCTATAGTAAATAAACTATATAAATCATAGTTGGCACAAATAGAAATATAAGAAATGAAATCAAATTAATAACAGTCATATTATTAATAGCAAAGGGAGTAATATTAATTAATCTCAGGTTCGAGATTTAGCACAAAATCAATCCCAAATTTGAATTCAAAAGATCCTCAATGTAACTGTTGCTGTGAAAATATTTTAATTTCTTAGTAGGCAGTTCACAATCTGTAAAATAAACACAAGATTGTGATCCAGATTAAAGGAATATATTTGGAAAAATTCTAGGGAATTAAGCTACATAAACTTATTTCCTTACTAAAATATTTTACAAAGTTCTGCTCTGTGTCAAATACGCATTGGGAAAAATTAGCATTATTTACAGATGGCATTAAGGTCACGACAAGTTTGATTTTATCTAAATAAGACATATTTCATATGTGTGGATATTTAGTTCACAAAATGGCTTTTATATGTAGAAAAATCAAGAGGAAAAAACAAATTCAAAAAATTAAAGCATTCTAGAGAAGAAATTAATTTAGAGAAAGAATTACCTGTAACATCTTGAAACATGGCTGTTCACAATGGGTATAGCATGTCAGTTGCTTGAGAGCAGCTGAAATCTAACACCTTGGACTGGGTTGAATTTCTTGGGAGTTTTCTGATACTGTGAAGAACAGGCTGCTGAATTATATTGGACCTGGTCCACCAAAGCTTTCATTCACTAACTGTATATTTAACTTTTGGACCTTAAAAAAATCAGAATCTGGAATGATTTTTATTAAAAAATCATAATTGCAAGAAAATATTGCATATTTTCAAGATTTTGAACTGGAAACCATATTTAAATAGGGTCAATGCTCAAATATTGTCATAATAGATCTAACTTAGAGTTCCATGTCAGATCTCTGTTATGTACTGAAATAATTATGCAATTCTGTATTGAGACATATCATTTGCAACAGCATTGTTGCTGTTGTTATAATATACTCCATGCTTTGCAATGATGCTTATGCAAACGGCCTGGCTCTCTTTGTCTAGGTTCAGAAGCTAAGCAGAATCATGTCTACCACTTACCTATTAATACTTGTTATTACTGGATAAAAGACCTCTATGGCGTATCCGGGATATAGGCTGGATTCAGAGGTCAAAAAACATCCCAGAAGAAGACAATGGTAAACCTCTTATGTAGAGTTGCCAAACAAATTGCAGGAAGGTATCTGTGAAATTCACTGGGATTTAGGTTTAGCTCAAAGGAAACTTTTTGTAACACCACCATATTATAGATTATTGTGTCAAGTTTAGTTAAAAATACATACATATATACATAAATGCTGATTGCATTATTCCCTATTGGGGTAAGCAACGTTATGGAAAGAGAGTAAAAAATAGAAAGTCCCAAAATATAAAGCCATAAGATAGAAAAAGAAAATATAATTAAATCCAGCTTACATCAACAATTCAACATATCTCTCTCTCCATACCTTCTATTCTTGCAAATCATTCTTACTCTGATCATGTCCACACCTTCTTTCATCACGTGCCTTTGGTAGTTTTATTATATTTATATGCCACCTGAATCTCAGTGTTTCTAGGATGTTTACAAATTGTTAAATCATTAAAAACAAGAAAGCAACAACAACAGCAACAATAAAAAAAGAAAGATGGCAAAATGACAAAACCAAAGGGAAACAAAGAATACAACCTAAAGGGGCTGCACTTTCTGTCACCAAAAGGCTGGTAAGGAGCAAAGGTCTCTGGGAGGGCCGGGGTCATTTGAATTTGGGGAGGAATTTTATTTTATTCCAGCTGGAGAAAGTGGGTTTCTGGGAGCTAGAGAGATGTCATTGTTTAATCCAGAGGTCTTCAAACTTGGCAACTTTAAGACTTGTGGACTTCAACTCCCAGAATTCTCCAGCCAGCATAGCTGGCTGGAGAATTCTGGGAGTTGAAGTCCACAAGTCTTAAAGTTGCCAAGTTTGGGGACCCCTGGTTTAATCAAAGGAATATAGAGCATATAACCCTGCAGTATCAAATTGGTCAGGCAGATATTGTGGGAGATAGGTTGTCCCTCAAGTAACTTTATGGGTAACAGCCAGCACTTTGAATTGTACCCAGAAGCAAAATGTCAACCAGTGCAACTTGTGTAGCAGAAGTGTTACACGGGCATTCTGAGGCATGCCCATCACCGCCTATGCCAGTTAAAGCATTTGGATGGCCTTCAAGGGCAGTCCAGATAGAGCAATTTGCAGTAGTCAAGCCATGAGACGATTACTTCTCTTTCTTGTTGAGGATCTAATCAAACCACCTTCATTCAGATCTCTTGTCTTCCTCTCATTTTCACAGAGACGTAACACACACACACCACCTATGAACAGCCAGCTCATCCTTGGGCATCAAATACACTCAAACTTTCTGCTGTTGCAAAGATGGGGCCAGGTAATGCTTGTCACCCAGCTCTGGCTGGCCACCTGCCTTCTAACTGTAGACTGCTTAAAGAGCTGTTGCAGGCTCTCCTTTCTGACAGTTCAGCAAAGAGCATCCAGTCAAAGAGACAGAAGGAAGGGTAGAGAAAAGGAGAATGTGGACTGCTCCCTTATCTTTATTTGTCCTGAGGAGTGGACCCAGGAAGAAAGGTGCTACCTCTTTACTTGCCCTCTCCTCTCTCTTCCTTTGGGGGCAGTGATGAAAGCACAGATGAATGAGAAAATTCAGGGGCTGCTCCTTTACTGCCCTCCCAGAGAAAGCACCAAAGGAGTAGTGCTTTCTCTGGGCGGCAAGGAGTAGCAAAGCAGGGCTGAAGTCCCCCTGTGCCCTGGGGCCAAGAAAGGAAAGCAAGTGGGCTCATGGAATAAGCTCCTGCCTTCCCTTGGCCTTGGAGTAAAGATGTGACTTCAGGATGAGGCGATTGGCAAATCCCCGGTTTTTCTTTTCCAATCCCAGCAGGAGATAAGAGATGGCTAGTTGCAACTTCTCCTTAGCCCAATTCATCCCATTTCCTTCAAAGTCATCAGAATAGAGCTGGTAGGGACCTTGGAGGTCTTCTAGTCCAGTCCCCTGCTCAAGCAGGAGACCCTATACCATTTCAGACAAGTGGCTGTCCAGTCTCTTCTTAAAAACCTCCAGTGATGAAGCACCCACAACTTCTGAAGGCAAAGCTGTTCCACTGGTTAATTGTCCTCACTGTTAGGAAGTTTCTCCTTAATTCCAGGTTGCTTCTCTCCTTGATTAGTTTCCATCCATTGTTTCTTGTCCTGCCCTTTAGTACTTTGGAAAATAAATCGACCCCCCCTCTTCTTTGTGGCAGCCTCTCAAATACTGGATAAATAAAATAAAGTAAAAGTAGCCAAGCGAAGTCCCCCACAAGTCCGGGACGTGTGCAACATCAGGGGCAGAGAGACCCCCTCACAGATAGGGCGTATCTTGTGGGCTATTGTTTCCGACGGGGACTGAAAGAGGGCACTGTGTCTTTAAGAGCGCCCGTGGCCAGGTTGTTACCACCGGAGACTGGGAAGGTGCTGCCGTCGGGGAGAGGCGCTCGCGTCCTTGTGCCCGTTCGGGCGAAACGGGGGCAGGGCAGGGCCGCGTTCCCGATCGGAAATCAGGAAGAGCCGGGCGAGGAGGCGCGGGATCTGGGATCCTCTTCCCTTGGTGGCTCCGAGAAGCAACATGGCGTTTCCCCGGAGCGCTCGGGCTCCTTCTCTGGGCAGGGTTGGAGACTCTTCTCCTCCTCCCAACGGAGTGGCGCCCTAAAAAACAATTAAAAATAAATAAATAAATAAATAAAAGGAGCCAAGCCGTTCCAGAGATGTGAAGGCAAGCTCCGGGCGAGAAAGCGGCTTTCAAAGCTCCGTCGAGCCCAGCGAGTGGATTTATTTATTTTTTGCTCGGGGATCCGGATCCGGGCCACCTGTTACTCCGAGGGCAGCCCGAGGCTTTTTGGCGGCGAGCGGAGCTTTCTCCCGAAACGGCGCTGCTCCCTTTGGCAGTTCGCTCTGGGAGAAAATGGAGCGCGACGGACTTTCCAGCGCGGATCAGAAGCTGATCCGGGAGAGCTGGCAGAAAGTGGGCAACAGCCCCCTGGAGCACGGCGTCGTCCTGTTCACCAGGTAGGGCAAGGTGGGTCGCCAGACCGGAGGGCGCAGGTGAGAGGTCTTGAACGAGAGACGGGGGAGGGGGGGATTGTGGTCGCCGCGTCAGATTTGAGGCTGGGCATTTTAAACATCGGAAGTAGCCCATCGTCCTCAGCGAACTTAATTCAAAGCTCCCTCCGCCAGAAAAGGCGGAGGATTGACCAGCCGCTGACTTGGGGGTTAATCCTGCTTGTGCCTTGGTTCCCTTCCCATTTCCCTTCTTTTAACGTAACCCCTCCCTCCTCCGCCTCTTAATGCCTTTTCAAGGCGTCTGTCCCCTGTTCAGTGCCCTCCAGATGTGCTGGATTACAGCTCCTATCATCATCAGTTCTAATAAATTGCTGTGCTGGCCGGAGAGGATGAGAATCGAGAGGTAGTGCTCTGAATAAAGGCTGTTTGGGAGCACCACATGGGGCTTTGGTTGCTGGACAAAAGGTTAGAAACCAGGCTGCTCTTCTCATCTCTTAGCTAGCTGGGAGCAGGCTCCCTTTTCTGCGTTCCCCATGTCTTGACTCTTGAGTGTCTTATGTCCTCATTCAAATAACTCTCTATTGCTCTGTGGGAAGCTAGCAAAACAAAACAAAAAGTCTGGGGGGGGAACATAAACTGTTCTTCACATCTCCCATGCATTTGTGTGTTTGCTCCACCTTTTGATTTTAGAGCAGGATGCACCGTAGTGAGAACTCTGCCTGGCTAAATTCATATAAATGACAGCAGAATCTTCAAGAGTAAGGGTTAAGAGAAAGGAGGTAGCTGGTTTTAACCAATTTAGAGCTTTAAGATAGAAGAGATTCCATTTCCATGCTGTGTTCTTAAACTGAGGAACCGTACAAGCACAAGATGTAGGCGCTCACCAATTTGGCCCGGGGTTTAAAAATGCCTGTGGTAAATTTATGGAGGATGTGAGGCTCCAGGAGTATGTCCAGCAAGAGAGGTGGACTAAGTTTCAATTGTGGTGTCTGGGAACTTGGGTAGGAGGAGAAAAGGGGGGGGGGGGTTGCATAAAAGACGCGGATGGCTTGTTGAACGTCTGCTGGCATCTGTGATGAAAATGGAACCCTTCACCAGATGGGCCTTTGGGGATCATCCAGCGGAGCATTTTATTTTATCTTGCTATGTCAATTGAAGAGATTCTAATACTATAGTCCTTGCATGTAAAGAATAGTACTTTTGTTCTGAGACTGATTAAGTGTAATAACTAATAGCATTTTAAGCCCTCCTTTTTCCTTGAGTAAATAGCCTTACCAGAGACCTAAAAAGTAATGGAGCTCAGATATTTATTGGAAAAGGTGTTGGTCTCTGACAAGAAGATTCAGGGATTAAATTTGCCCTCTGCCATGGAAGCTAATTCTGTGACTTTGAGCCAGTCGCTGTCCAGCCTACCTCACAGGATTGTTGTTGCGGTGATAGAATAAGGGAGGATGGAGTGATACTGGTAGTTGTACCACTTTTGTTCCTAGAGGAAAGGCAGGAAATAAATTAACAAGTGAATTGTGCAAAACATCAGTTTTAGATTTTCTTTTTTGTGGATCAATATAAAGATATGTTTAAAAAAAACACCATGGGTTTTGTTTGTACCTGTATGTGTGTGTATAAAAGATCGCAGAGTATTTCTATTGATTATTTAATAGATCCTTACTAGCATAGAGATCCTTGGAATGTTCCCTAAAAAGAATAGAAGCTTCAGAATACAACATTCCCTACCACTGAAAAAATGTGAAACTCACACCCACTACAGGGTTATCATGTCCAAAACAGTTCCTTTAATAAGCAGGCAGAAGAGAAACAACTGCTGAAATATGAAATCCATGCTGAAGGTGAAGTAGCAATTCTGTAACTGTGTGATGGTTTGCACTGGAGACTAAATTTGAGAAGTTTGATACACTCATGAGGCATTGCTCAATGTCAAATCCTAAGAAATGGGGGGGGGGAATTAGCATATAAAAATGCAACATACTAATGAACAAGCCAGGAAGTCTTTCTGTAATTCACTCTTCTTCCTGAAACTCTAATTGCATTTTGCAATTTTAGGAGGGACACTGTTGCCAGAACAGATAACTATCTATAATCAAAATAACCAACTTAATCACAAGAAATAGGATTCTTCTGGACTTTGGAAACCAGTTCTGAAAACAATTTCCTGGTCTTGCTCATAGAAATGCATTCAGATCCAAAGATTTGCAATATACCTTTTTAGATGGCAGTCACATGATTGTCATGTACAGAATTGTTATCAACTATTTAAACCTTTCTGTGTTTTTTGAATATTAGGGTTGGGGAGGGGGGAATTTAATGGTGATTGTACAAACAGCAGTATAACATGTTTTGATAGTATTAGGAATCTTGGAAGTATTCACTGAATCTCATTATCATAAGAAAAATGTATGTGAAAAAAGGATTTAAAATTCTACAATTTATAGGGTTAGGTACTTAATTTTTGATAGGAAATCTGCTTTGGCTGAGTAGGTTCTACAGAAGAACTGGCAGTGTTCAGTTCACTCAATAGCATAATAATTCACTGTACTGGAGTTTTATTGTCAGTTTTCCTTAGGACATATAAATTGTATAATATGAGACATTAGTTCAGTTTTATTATTTTGTTATGAATTTGCTAATTTACTATAGAAAACATTGGAAAAATAAAATAAGTATTTATTTAGCTAAATTGTCTTTCAAACCTAGAGAAATAGCATAGAATAAAAACAGCAAAGTCTTAAAGAAACTTTTAATTAAATTTTTGTTTATATTTTTATTATATCAAGGAAGTAATTTGTAATAAATTAATCTCTCTGAAAAAATCAAGTGCCTTTTTAGATAGAGATATTTCTATCCAATATGTTTAGCAATAGCAATAGCAGTTAGACTTATATACCGCTTCATAGTGCTTTACAGCCCTCTCTAAGCGGTTTACAGAGTTAGCATATTGCCCCCAACAATCTGGGTCCTCATTTTACCCACCTCAGAAGGATGGAAGGCTGAGTCAACCTTGAGCCGGTGAGATTTGAACCTCCGAACTGCAGCTAGCAGTCAGCTGAAGTAGCCTGCAGTGCTGCACTCTAACCACTGCGCCACCTAGGGCAAAATATATCAGGAACTAACCAAAAGAACTGCATCAAAAGGCGATCAATATAAAAAGGAATCAATCATTCCCAAGGCATGGGAGGGGGAGTTGTTGCTTCAATATTTGTGTGTGTGTGTGTGTGTGTGTGTGTGTGTGTGTGTGTATTACCCAAGCCAGAACTTGATTTCTTATAATGTAAAAATGGGCAAAATGTGTGCACATTTCATGTAAATTGTACTGTAGATGAATTATGAAGTATCTAAAAGAATGAAACTAGCCTACTTATTAGTGATATAAAAGCTGATGGAAATTATTTTAAATTATTCAAAAACACGATCAATTTAAACTATACTAAGGATATATTGTAAAGCTTGAAATATTCAAAATAATTAAGCTACTCCAATTATTAGTGCTGTAAGAGTTGATGGAGACAGCTATGAAAAATGCAAGTGAATTCTTTCATACCTGAACATGATAAAGCTGTCAAAAAGTTTCTTTTAAAGGGCAAAACTGGAGTTGCATTGATACACATTCTATAGAGAGTACAATATACAATTTATCTTATAGTTCTTAAAGCTTTAACTTGCAAATATCATTAAAAATGACTAATATAATCCAGTGATTATGAAATTATACATTTGGGAGATTGAAAACCAATCTTTGCATTCCAAGGTAGTTATTTTCTAATTTTAAAAAATCCTTACAAAAAATCCTTAGTTCTGGGGGGAGAAAACTTAATCCCCTCAGAATGGGTTCGCAATTTGGGTGTCCTCCTGGACTCACAGCTGAGATTAGATCAACACCTGACAGCTGTGGCCAGGGGGACCTTTGCACAGGTGCGCCTTGTGCACCAATTGCGGCCCTATTTGGATCAGGAGTCTCTGCTCACGGTCACTCATGCCCTTATCACCTCACGGCTTGACTATTTCAATGCGCTCTACATGGAGCTACCCTTGAAGAGTGTCCGGAGACTACAGTTAGTCCAGAATGCAGCTGCGCGAGCAGTCGT
>QLTV01003285.1:540218-570847 GCA_003457575.1 Thermophis baileyi | reverse complement strand
CTCCCGCTCTTCGCCACCAGCAGCACTCCCCTCCCGCCTTCGGCCAAAGCCCCACACCAGGAGGCTGAAGCAGACCCCAAGTCAGAATTTCTGCCCCCCTCCAACCGCACAAAAAGACCCCGAAGGGGGAGACTCTCTGCAGCAACACAAGCGTTCATTGCACGTATCCGGCTCAGGGGTCGTAGTTTGAGGACCCCTGATTTAGTGCAATATAAAAAATGCAAATAATTTTTCTGTGGACCACCAAAATTTTCTCGCGGACCACCAGTGGTCCACGGACCACCAGTTGGTGACCGTTGATCTAGACCACAGAAAGAAACTTTCTTGTGGTGGAGCTCGTGGTTTGTAACAGCATGGTGTGTTCTGTAGCCCTGGGCTCAAATTTTTAGTTTTGGCGCTATCAAAGATATTAAGGGGCCAGCTGAATGCTTTAAGCCTCTTAAAAGCCCCAAACCAGGAAAGATCAGACCAATTTTGGGTGATAAATAATTTTTAAGGGATAAAGTGGGAGCTTTAAAATTTAAAACATCTTTAAATTATCAGAGGATAATTAGAACTGCAGAAAAAACAATTGCTACCAACCTGCCTTCCGCTGAGGACCTGTATACTGCACGAGTCAAAAAGAGAGCTGTGAAAATATTTACAGACCCCTCACATCTTGGACACAAACTCTTTCAACTCCTACCCTCAAAACGACGCTATAGAGACTACACACCAGAACAACTAGACACAAGAACAGTTTTCCCCCGAACGCCATCACTCTGCTAAACAAATAATTCCCTCAACACTGTCAAGCTATTTACTAAGTCTGCACTACTATTAATCTTCTCATCATTCCCATCACCCATCTCCTCCCACAAATGACTGTATGACTGTAACTTTGTTGCTTGTATCCTTACAATTTATATTGACTGGTTCCTATTATGATTTGATTGCTTATTTGTACCCGGACTATCATTAAGTGTTGTACCTTATGATTCTTGATGAACTTATCTTTTCTTTTATGTACACTGAGAGCATATGTACCAAGACAAATTCCTTGTGTGTCCAATCACACTTGGCCAATAAAATTCTATTCTATTCTATTCTATTCTATTCTATTCTATTCTACCAAAATCCTCTGCAAAGACTGCTCCCAGCCACTGTGTAAGTCCAGTGGGGGCCACAGAAGAGGACTGTGAGTTATAAATTGGCCACCTGATTTAACAGAATAACAGAGTTGAAAGGGACTTTGGAGGTCTTCTAGTCCAACTCCCTCTTCAAGCAGGAGATTCTATACCATTTTAGACAAGTGGTTGTCCAATCTCATCTTAAAAACCTCCAAACATGAAGCACCCACAACTTCTGAAGACCACAACATAGATCAAAGAGGCCATCTATGTTCTGAGACCCTCAGAGCAGCGTGCTAATGACCAGATGACTGCAAAGAATATAAACCATTCCTCACCATTCAGTCAGAACATCTGGGATGAGAAGTGAAACATTTTCAAGGAAAAAAAATCAAGAAGTCCAGTTGCCTTTTGGAATATTTTCTTGCTTATTTTGATTTGCATTCATAATCTGCATTTTATGCTATTTTTGATAAGTTGGACTGTTTTTTTCCCCTTTTTGTGTAAAAGATGCAAAAAAAAAAGAGTTTTTTTGAGCCATTTTTGCTCATTAATGATTTCCAGTTTAACACATTAGTACCTTGAAGAGAGAATGGCATATAGTGGTTAAGGCACCAGTTTCAAATTAAGGCATCAGGCTAAAATTGGGAGACTGTAAGTTCTAATCTTGCCTTAGGCACAAAACCAACTGGGTGACCTTGGTCTACTTCCTCTCTCTCAGTCCTAGAAAGGAGGCAATGGCACTTCTGAAATCTTTCCAAGAAAACTGCAGGGACTGTTCCAGGCAGTCACCAAGAGTCAACACTGAGCCTCTCCCCCAATTAATAGCAATAGCAATAGCACTTAGACTTATATACCGCTTTACAGTGCTTTACAGCCCTCTCTAAGTGGTTTACAGAGTCAGCATATTGCCCCCAACAATCTGGGTCCTCATTTTACCCACTTTGGAAGGATGGAGGGCTGAGTCAACCTTGAGCCTGGTGAGATTCGATCTGCCAAATTGCAGGCAGCTGGCAGTCAGCAGAAGTAGCCTGCAGTACTGCACTCTAACCACTGTGCCATCGCGGCTTAAGATGAATAGAATAAAACTGCCAGAAAAATTATTGGGATGGATTGAGATAATGGATTGAAGACAGTTCCATAGGTCCTTGTAGGACTTTAAAGGCTATAACCAACACCAGAAGTAAACTGGTATCTAATGCAGTTCACTCATCCAAGGTGTTAATTTATTTGTGCCAGTTTATTTGACTTTGCGCCAATTTATTTGACTATGTGTATATAATAACTGTATACTGATCTTGTAGTTTCTTATGCACCCTCAATAACTAGGAGGGATGCCTGCTATGTAAACAGGAAGAATGTTCTTGGGAGATTAATTTATCTATTTAGAGGCTGAATAACTAGAGTGGGAAACAGGATTAGAAGGCCACTGTGGATGACATACATGTGTAAAATCCAACCTGACAATAAAAAACTAATGAGAATCTGAGGCTATTTCATAGAATGAAAAAGGAAACATTATCCTCCACACATTTTGAAGATGATCCTTAAAGTGTTCTTTTGGATACTCTTGCAGATATGGGGCATTTCAGGATCATTTTGGAAGTAGGGATGCAGTAAGGGTTTCATCCAACGTCATTAATAGATTTCTGCTTGCATTTGGGGACTTTTTCATGTTCATCTCCCCAGTTCAGGAGCTCCTTGCATCATCTCCAGGGCCTATTCCAGGCTATTTTTTAACATCCACATTGATAACTGAACAAATACTAGTGTTTTAGACTTTAACAAAGCTGACTTCAATGGATGGATATCCTAAAAGGAAAAAACAGTTCGAGACGCTTGGGAAACCTTGAAAAATGAGATAATGAAGGCCCAAGCAAAAACAATACCACAGAGAAAGAAAAAAGACACCAGACAAGACCGGCATTGTTAGAGAGTGGGATCGACCACAGGAGACTGACTTCAGAACAGCTCTTTTTATTAGCTCAACTCAAGACAACCAGCAAAGCACAGTCTGACAGCTAGCTCTTTTATAGAGGGCTGGCAGACACAACAACCAATAGTGTTTGAGCATTCAAACGCTGGACCTGAGTGAAAACATACAGTTCAGTTAAAGTTCACTGAAATATAGCAAATCAGGGTTCATTCAGAGTTCAGCTAAACATAACAATTTATAGTTCATTTAGAGGTCAGTCAGAACACAACAGGCATGGTTGCATAAAGAGGGACAAATTGAGGGACGAAAAGGTCAAATATAAAAAATGGAAACATAACTAACGCAGAATACCAAGAAGGAGCCCAAATCTGCAAGAAGGGAGTCAGGAAAACCAAGGCCCAGAATGAACTAAAACTAGCAACCAATGCCAAAAATAATAAGAAAAGTTTCCTTCAGTATGTAAGGAACAAGAAGAAAGTCAAGGAAAAGATAGGCCCACTAATTGGAATGGATGGCAAGAAGGTGACAGGTAACAGGGAGAAAGCAGATCCCATATCAATATGAGATAGACACTACCACCACTAGATTGATTCACAAACTGTCTAACTGAACTTGGTGGGTAGTCCTCAGTGGAACTACATTTAAACAGAGGGAAGTATGCAGTGAAGTACCTCAAAGTTCTGTCTTAGGCCCAGTACCCTTCAACATCTTCACAAATGGGGATAGAAGGGGAACTCATCAAATTTGCAGACAACACCAAACCGGGGGAATAGTTGATATTTTGGAAGATACGTTCAACATCCAAAAAGATCTTGACAGACTTGAGCATTGGGATCCAACAAGATGCAGTTCAGTGGTGAGAAAATTAAGATCCTGCACTTAGGCAGGAAAAACCAAATGTATAGGTATAAAATCGGTGGTACCTGGTTGAACAGTAGTAACTGTGAGAGGGATCTAGGTATATTAATGGACCACAATTTAAATATAAGCCAGCAGTGTGCTGCAGTTGCCAAAAACCCAATGCAGTCCTATACTGCAACTACATAGGGATAGTATCAAGACAATGAGAAGTGATAGTATGGCTTTACACCATGCTGGTGAGACCATACTTGAAATACCAGTACTACATCCACGTCTGGTCACCCCCAAAAAGATGTTGAGACAGTGTAAAGTGTGCAGAGAAAACCAACACAGATGATAAAGGGTCTGGAGGCTAAATCATTTAATGAACAGTTGAGGGACGTACTTATGTCTAGCCTATTGAAGAGAAGTACCGGAGGAACATGATAATTGGCTTCCAATATTTGAGAGACTATCACAAAGAAGAAGGGATTGATTTATTTTTTAGAGCACCAAAGGGCAGGAGGACAAGAAGTAAAGAGATCTTGTCAAAGAGAGAAATAAGGAGAAATGTTCTGACAGTGAGAACAATTAATCAATGGAATAGCTTGCCTCCTGGGTTGTAGATGCTCCATCACTGGAGGTTTTCAAAAATAGACTGGACAACCATTTGGCTGGGATGGTATAAGACTTTTGCCTTGAGCAGAGGGTTGGACTAGAAGTCCCTTCCAACCCTATGATTCTTATGAAATGGAAAAATTCATTTCCATTTGGGGAGAGACAGAATTAAATAGAACTCTCTGAATGAATGACAAAATGAACCATGGCTAGGTAAAGCATGAATGATATTAATACTTGTGATAATAAGAATCTTTTAAGGAAGGAAGTTTACAGTGGATTTCAGTGAAATAAATCCAGGGAACAAAATTATGTTTGAACATTTTTGTGTGGAAGGAGACTTCCAGCTGTCTTCCAGTGCTTTTGCTAAATATTATTACTTCCAGGGATTTTTGCCTCTAGATCTTTATCATTTGATGATATGATCTCTGTATATGAAATATACTTTTTTTTATTTAACATCCTTTTCCTGATATGCTCAAGCATGTAACACTACAAATTAAGTCTTGATCTGGTAACAAGAGAGGTGAGCTGCATTAGGAATTCATTGCCTTCTCTGTTTTCTAATATACTGCATATTGTTTACATATATTGTTTTTTGCTTTGTTGTAAACTTGCTTATCTGTGAGATGGGCAACTATATAAATATTGCTAAATAAATAAATAGCAAACAAGAGGCAGGACAAGGATAGGGAAGAATGCAAGAGGTACACTGTCTTCTTCAAGTTTAGGTTGACTTGTGGAAGGTGAAAGGAATGCACCAGGGGTGGGTTCCTCCTGGTTTGGACCAGTTCTCCGAACCGGTAGCAGCCCTCTGGTGATGTCACAAAGATGTCACCGAACCGGATTGGTCGGTGCCGGTCCGTGGGGGCCGCCATCTTTTTTTTGAAATTTTTTTGAATTTTTTTTTTGAATTTTTTTTTAAATTTCCTTCTGAGCATGCGCAGAAGCTGACTTCTGGCAATTTTTTATTTTTTTTTAATTTTTTGTTACTGCGCATGCGTGTGCGCATGAAGCGCGCGCATGCCCACGCGGCGCACCCACGCGGCGCGGGAGGGAGCGAACCGGCAGCGAGGTAAGTTGGAACCCACCCCTGGAATGCACCTAAAGTCATTCTGCCTTAGCATAAAGGAAATGTATTGCCCCAAAATCCAGCCCAGCTTGACATACTTTCAGGGAACGAAGACCGTTATGATGTCACAGATTAAAGTTATACTGAAAGTTGAAGGGGAAGCTTTACCTCAGAGGTCTTCAAACTTGGCAACTTTAAGACTTGTGGACTTCAACTCCCAGAATTCTCCAGCCAGCATAGCTGGCTGCAGAATTCTGGGAGTTGAAGTCCACAAGTCTTAAAGTTGCCAAGTTTGGGGACCCCTGCTTTACCTTCTTTTGAGTTGGTTTGCTTCCCTGAACAAACTAGTGGGTCAGGAAGAGAGATGAGTGGTGGGCCTCTGTTCTTATTTCTTTTTGAGGTTGAATTTCTGGTTTTCTTGTCTTTTGTGAGTGAGGTTTTTTTCCATAAGAAGTCCATGGATAGCCCATGAGATGGAAGAGAGCAATTGTTGAGCTGAGTTCAAATAGTGAGACTGAAGTCTTACCATCTTATTTGCATGGAAACCAAATAATTAACAGGTGGATGTCCTTCCTTATATTTTAGGCTTTTTGATTTGGATCCAGACCTCTTGCCCCTTTTCAAGTACAATTGCAAGAAGTTCTCTACTCCTCAAGAGTGCCTCTCATCACCTGAGTTCCTGGAACACATTAGAAAGGTGAGGGTTTATTAAATAAATTATCCCAACTGGTAAAGTTTATGTTAGCAGGTATACAGTAGTGTAAAGGAGGATCGGATAAATGTAATAGTTATTTATAGTGGATCAGAATAAATTCGTAACTCCAAACTGTAGAACCCAGGAGCATAAAATCTGTGTATTCTTGTCATCCATTTAGCTTCTCATTTTCTAAAAAAAAGATGGGGATTTTAAACATGTGACATTGTGACAAATAAGTATTTCAATATAAATCTTTTTATCATGCCTGTGGTGGCTTTATGAAGACATTTCACCTAATCCTTTGTAAACTATAATAACTTATTGAAGTTATTTATTTAAATAATTTATATGGCTGCCCATATTACAGCATTAAACCCAAAGGTTATGACCTGTAATGTTCAAGATAAACAATGTACAGTATCCCATTCATAAAACCACATCTACAGCAGAGTTTCCCTAACTTCCTAATCTAAGTCTGGGGCAAGAATCATGTCTTCAGAGTATTATGAAAGTCTAACAGGATTAGGGCCACCCAAATGTTCAGGGGATGCTGTTCCACGAGGCAGGTCTGCCGGACAGAATACACAACTCCTGGGTTAAACAAGATGACATTGTTTTTGGAAGAGAGCCAGAGGATGTCCACCCTGGTAGAACAGGTAGGTGAGCAGAAACAATGGGAAAAAGGCAGTATCTTGGCCCTATGCCATGCATGGCTTTATAGATGAGTTGCAATCGAAAGTCTGGTGGGAGTTAGGACAACTCATGGAGCAGCTATGTAACATGGAGGCATTACTTGGTTGGCTTAGGGTGGAGATGTACAACTAGGTATCACCAGCATACTGCTCAAACCACAACCTTTGATGACAGATGGCTTGGCTAGTGGCTTCATGTAGATGTTAAAGAGCAATGGCACAAAAGGTGCAGTCTAGAGGTAACCCACAAACAGAAGCCTCAGGCTCAATTTTTCCCTGCTCCAACACCAACTGGAATTGGCCTCAAAGAAAGGAGGAGAATCATTGTTACACAGTGCCTCCTACTCCCATTTCCTTGAGCCAGAAGGATATCATGATGGAAGATCAGCCTCCATGTGCTTGCCTCTTTCCCTCCCATTTCTCAGAGTGTTAGGCACCTGGAGCCTTTCCTCTTGGCCTGACTGCATAAGTGGGCAGACTCTACCTAGAGAAGATGGTCCTGAAGGGAACTATCTTCAGGGAACTATCACTGCAGCCATTTTGGCCTTTTCCTTTTGAAACTGTCTACAAAGTGCTCCGATCAAGGTATTTCCTCATGGATACATAGGAAAAACCCTTCTCTTTTTTGTTTAGTTTTTGTTTTGAGAAAGGAAAACCACTCAAGAAGAATGGAAAGAAGGTAAAATTATAATAAATTAATTTGATAGCGTCTCTGTGAGATAACGTATGGCTATCCATGCCAAGTGAGTCAGAATTGCTTGTGTAATAACTGGAATATGCGTGGATATCTTAAATATGAGCCAGCAGTGTGCTGTAACTGCCAAAAAAGCCAACACAATCCTAGGTTGCATTAACAGAGGGATAGAATCAAGATTATGTGAAGTGTTAATACCACTTTATAATGCCTTTGTAAGACCACACTTGGAATATTGCATCCAGTTTGGTCGCCGTGATATAAGAAAGATGTTGAGACTCTAGAAAGAGCAACAATGATGATTAGGGGACTGGAGGTTAAAACATATGAAGAACGGCTGCAGGAATTGGGTATGTCTACTTTAATGAAACAAAGGACATGATAGCAGTGTTCCAATTTCTAAGGGGCTGCCACAAAGAAGAGGGGGGTGTCTATCTATTCTCCAAAGCACCTGAAGGTAGGGCGAGAAGCAATGGATGGAAACTAATCAAGGAGAGAAACAACCTAGAACTGAGGAGAAATTTCCTGACAGTTAGAACAATTAATCAGTGGAATGGCTTGCCTTCAGAAGTTGTGGGTGCTTCAACACTGGAAGTTTCTAAGAAGAGATTGGACACCCATTTGTGTAAAGTGGTATAGGGTTTCCTGCTTGAGCAGGGGGTTGGACTAGAAGACCTCCAAGGTCTGTTATTCTGTTATTTTGCTGTTATTCTGTTATTCTGGCATTCTGTTAAGATACCATCAGTGTAGTTTTTTTTGAACATGTATAGACAGAGGGAAATTGGGGTATTTGTATGTTCTGTTAACAGTCTATGTTAGTGATCTGTATGCAATTTCAATTATTATTCCAATGTAAATACATTTTCTACATCTACAGATAGACTTCGTAATAATCTTTTGGCTAAGCCACCATATTGCATGTTATCTGAAACTCCTAGTTTGTGAACCCTGAAGAGGTGGATAGGAATAGGTGTCTAGATTGTCTTCTGTCACATGTACTTTGGACTGCTGCTCATTCTGGCTATTGTGAGGAATGGCCAGAGAAGTGACCATCTATTGTTCTGCTGTATTTTGGTCATTAAATTATTGATTTGAATATTTTTTTAAAAAATCAAACCCTGGATGTTTAAATTTTTTTTTTACATATCATGTAACCCACCAAGAATTGTGAAATGGTGACAGGATATAAATTCAACAAATACTATAATAAATAAATAATTGAAGGAGGAAGGAAACATCAGTAGGAAGATACGGATTTCTTTCAAATATGCTTTTGTCCCTGTGGTGGTGGTCCTTGCACTATGGTGAATAGTAGCAGAAACCTTTGCTTGTAATGTTTGCAGAAGGTTTTTTAGAAAAGGACAGTCATCCAAAATAGAATTCCAGATTTCTGTTTTTTTATTGTAGTATCTTTTCTCCTTGGTAGGTAATGCTGGTAATTGATGCAGCTGTAACTCATTTGGAGAATTTGCACTGCCTGGAGGACTACCTCGCTAATCTTGGCAGGAAACACCAAGCAGTTGGGGTGAAGGTTGAGTCCTTTGAGGTAAGCACTTACAGCAGGTATGCTGTTGCCTTACTTTTTGTTGCAGCAAACTTGCCGCAGAACAACTTGCCATGATCCACTTGCCGCAGACAATTCCATGCAGGATAACTCAATGCGATAAATGTTATTCACCGGTGTTTCTTTGACATTATTTCCATTGACAAAAATGGAAATAATGTCGAAGAAACAGTGGTAGGTAACATTTATTCTGTTGAGTTATCCTGCATGAAATTTTCCGTGGTGAGTTGTCCCATGGCAAGTTGACCAGGCAAGATGGTCGTGATCATTGTCCCATTCCACATTACAGACAGTCCTCACTCAGTTAACATTCACTGAGCAAGTGTTTGAAGTTACGGCAGCACTGGACAAATAGTAGTTACAACCAATCCTCAAAGTTATGGCCCGTTGCAACATCCATGGAGTTATGTCCTCAACTTTCAGATTCTTGGCAGCCCATCTGCATTTACGGCTGCAACATGCACTTCAATTCCTCCTACACACCTATTCCCCCCCCCCAATCGTTATCCTTTTGGCTATCCTACATGCTGCCATCTACCTCTGTCATCCCATGTCACCCTCAGCTGATCTTTGCCACCTCTTCCTCCTGCTCCTAATGAGGTGTGGCTGGTTGAGGCTCTCAAGGATGAGGAGCTGCCTCAGCCAGGTGGGAGGAAGAAGACCATGCGGATCAGCTGGGAGCAGTGAAGGCTGGCAGGGGTAGGTGGAGTGCTGGGTGGCCAAATGGGCAGAGATGGGGAGGAGATAGGAAGGTGGGAGTGATGTGGAGTGATGTGGAGACAAGTGTGCAGATCAGGAGAAGCATGAGATTCTTCTCTAAGGACAGTGCAGTTCTTGCCTAATGATCACAACTGGGATTATCAGAACTGCTGTTGCTAAGAGGGATGATATTTTGCATACAGTTCTATTCCTATTCTATTCTATTCTATTCTATTCTATTCTATTCTATTCTATTCTATTCTATTCTATTCTATTCTATTCTATTCTATTCTATTCTATTCTATTCTACTCTACTCTACTCTACTCTACTCTACTCTACTCTACTCTACTCTACTCTACTCTACTCTACTCCTATTCTATTCTATTCTATTCTATTCTATTCTATTCTATTCTATTCTATTCTATTCTATTCTATTCTATTCTATATAAAATTCATATATCACTCATCTCACTGTTGAGCGACTGCTGGCTTACAACTTCATAAAACAGGAATATAAAACAATTAGAACATTAAAACATTTAAAATAATTAAAAAAACTAGCTAAGGAAGGAACCAATACATAGCAATAGCAATAGCAATAGCAATAGCAATAGCAATAGCACTTAGACTTATATACCGCTTCACAGTGCTTTCCAGCCCTGTCTAAGCGGTTTACAGAGCCAGCATATTGCCCCCAACAATCTGGGTCCTCATTTTACCGACCTCGGAAGGATGGAAGGCTGAGTCAACCTTGAGCCTGGTGAGATTCGATCTGCCAAACTGCTGGCAGCTGGTGATCAGCAGAAGTAGCCTGCAGTTCTGCACTCTAACCACTGCGCCACCGGGTGTAGGTGGGATCTTCTATCCATAAGTTACAGCTAACAGATAAAATCTGGGAATGTGTCTTTTATTTCATATTTGGAGATAAAGAGTAGATTTGCTTTTCAATGATTCTTACGTTTGCAGTTGCATTTAGTAAATATATCTCTGTTTAGAGGCTAAAAGTTTTCAAGTTGTGCAGGGCAGTGGGATAACCACCCTAATGCAGTTCCCCCTGTTCAAAATACAATCACTGATGCATTTGGCAACAAAACACAGTTTATTTGTATGAGTATAGTTAGCAAAGTTGTCTTTTATATTTATAGATTGGGCATTACTTTTCAGTGATGGATAGCAGCAAGAAAAGTCAAATCAGTAGCAGGTGGAGGGAAGGTGACATTCCTTTTTAAGTACCATGTTTCTGTGGTAGACCATCATCTCTTTCCAAAATTAATAAATTATACTTGTCTTGAGATGTCTGCTGTTCAAATACTAACTCTGTAATCTTCTTTATGATTTGCAGGCGGTAGGGGACTCCTTGCTCTATATGCTGGAGAAATGCCATGGTCCTGCCTTCAAGATGAATGTGCGTGAAGCCTGGATAAAGCTCTATAGCACTGTGGTCAAAGCCATGAGCTGCGGCTGGAATGTTCCCAGAAAGGTGGAATAATCTCTGATCAAGATGCTTGGAGTGCTTTGCTGTTCTGTGTCAGAAACAGCTATGATGAAAGAGCATGCTCACTTTTCCAGCTTGATGTATTTCAGAGTAATCTCGACAGCTTTCTTTCTGTCTGTTGCTTACTTTTGCATTCCCTGTCTCTGTGTGTGACAGTGTGCTCTAGAATTCAGCGTAGCAGGTCCATGTGTAGTGGTGTGTAAAACATTTCAGTCCAACTGTTTTAAGTACCAAATTCTCCTCACCACAAGTGTGAAATAGGCTGTTTTGAGTAATTTGGAACTGATTCGAGCTCTAAACAGTTCTTTTGACCTTAAAATATTTTCAGAATTCTCAAAACAACCAGATTTGTATTTAAAAAAAAAAAGAACAGATTAACATTCAAACTGGGAAGTTTTGTGAAGATGAAATGATTCAAAATGAAATTTTGCATAACTCTCGTCTGTTTGCAGGTGACAAAAGTGAAGAAACCAGGAGTTGCGATTATATATTGACTGCAGTGGCTTTCTTGCCTTTAAGCTCTTTTTTTAATTAATCATTTTTTAAACAAGAGAATGGACAAATAGAAAAAAAAAGTATACAATGTTATAGTAATAGTAAATGAACAGAGATGCAAACATTGTACAGTTAGTGCTCAGTATAGCATTGATAAAAGGTTAGCCATCAAAACCAAAATACATTGATATTTTTAATAAAAAAAGAAAAGAACTTTAAAGATCTTTTTAAATCTCTGAGCTGAATGCATGATTTTCAAAAGCTCTTTATTTTCTCTGTTTATAAAAAACAACTGCAAAGATTTTTTTTTAGCATACAAAGGCATTTGGGCTAGCCAGTTTTTTTTTTTTTTTTTTTTAGTAAGGAAAGCTTGGTAAATTGTGGGGATTTCTTTGGGATTATATAAGAAGTACAGTCCCCCCCCCCAAAAAAGTGGGTTAATTCACTATACAATGGGGTTGGAAAAATGTTGGGCTTTTCAAATGCCTAGTCTCAAGTTACAATTTAAAAACCAGTAAGTATGCAGTAGCTACCAGTTCCTTCTGCGCAAAAATAAAATCTTGAAGTGGAATTATAACTGTGGCAGGGAAAAGCTTAGGAGAATGTTTAGACTTTGTCGTGATTTCTAGCTGAAGAGATCCATCCCATAACATCAACTTTTGTCAATTGCTAGGTTCTCATATCTTCTCTTCTTCCTAAGGCACTGTTTTAGAACTCTATGAGTGCCCATGGAAGGGAAGAGAAGACAAGAATGATCAACAGCCAGGTTACAGTAGCAATGGAAGAACTGAAGGATCAGAACAGGTGCAGATCATCATGGAGAAAATCAATCTATGCCTTGTTAAGAGTTGACCGTGTCTTGATGGCACACAATCAAGCATGGGTACATGATAAGACGACTTACCTTTCTGAGTTTTAATCAAAACTACCTTTCTAGTTCTTGATCTAGTGCCTACTTTGAAAGTAAGTAACAATTCCTTAATTTTTGGAGTAGAGAGAGAGAGCATTTAAAATAGTGAAGTATTCTTCCTTCTTTTTTTCTGTTTTTTCTCCAGAGGTAAATTGCCTCATAGAAAAAAAAAACCATGGAGGTGAACTCTGGGCTTGCTGTATAAAGAGGCAATGTGCCTTTCTTCACAATAGGGGAAGAGCATTACATGACAATTGGATGATAGATTGGCTTGAGATGCTTTTACCAAACTATTGAGCTAAGCATATAAACTTGGAAATATAGTTCTACACTGAATTATTCCACAAACACCATTGGAATCATTCTAGGATTAAGAAAGACCTGCTTCTCTTTTGCAGATCATGAAAAGATAACTCTTATAAAACCTTCTTGCCAAATAAATTAGTTAGGATTTGAAGTGCCCAAAGTCTTTTGGTTCCTTTTGCTGGAAAACACTGATGCAACCATTCTTTTGGAAAATATTAATATAAATATTTTCAGTTAATGTAGAATTATATCTTGAGATATTACTTAATATTTGAAACTATATAGTTTTGATGATAACACATGGCTAATTTTCTAAATAAAACAGAAACAGTTGTTTGCCTATTATAATGCTTTATCTTCATGCCTGAAATTTTGCTTATAAAAATCAGTTTACAGTCCCACCTTGGCATTTATTTAGTTATTGCAGTATCATTGTAAGAGATATATATTCTTTTGTGTAACACACACATGCACACACATACATTTCCCACCAAACAGGCCAGGACAATTACTTTGAAGGATGTCAGAAATTATCAGAGGATGCCATGTATTCTAGAATGTAATGATGGTGTCAGAATCTTCAGTGGAGTTTATTTCATCTGTGAAGCAGTGGTGATATTTCTTTCGAAGACAAGGAATGTAGCATAACATTCATAATATTTGTGAGAACATGGATGCATAATACTGGAATGACAGGAAATGATATGCTTTTTATTGGTTTATCCGTCCTCTTATTATTTTGTCAGCTTGTGATTCTGAGGTCCACAGATGCTCAGGAGTTGACATGTGTGGAATACACTTGTCTATGAAATGACGAACATTAACTGTATTTAAAAGCCCATTTGCTGCTTTAGCTGCTGTGTGTATTTCATTTCTGTGATAGTGCTATTCATTTCCTGATATGCCATCCTATTTCTCCTCTACCCTAAGTCTTCTTTTCTAATTATTTCCCCATAACTGCCTATTCATCTCATCATCTTGAATGTTTCTGAGCAATCCCAGTGAACAAAGTCTCCTTTTATCTCCCTTATTTCAAGACACTCCAAAGGGGGATTCTTGGAATATTGAATCACATTTTATTTGACAGTGTGGGGAAACTGCAGGCACCAGCAGGAATTATCAGATAAGCTCTCTGGGGAGGAAAAATAGAATAATGAAGGAAAGTAACGTAAAGGAGGAACATGCATCATATGTCTCCTGACTGATCAGATTTTATATTGATATAATAAAATATCTGTCTAGGTTCTTCAAATGGCTTCTGTCTTAATACAGATGTTGATGTTATTTTTGGATTGAAGCCTTAGATCAAATAGCAATAGCACTTAGACTTATATACCGCTTCATAGTGCTTTACAGCCCTCTCTAAGCGGTTCACAGAGTCAGCATATTGCCCCCAACAATCTGGGTCCTCATTTTACCCACCTCAGAAGGATGGAAGGCTGAGTCAACCTTGAGCCGGTGAGATTTGAACCGCTGAACTGCAGCTAGCAGTCAGCTGAAGTAGCCTGCAGTGCTGCACTCTAACCACAGCGCCACCTCGGCTCTAGCAGATTTCTGTTGGTTATTTGTCAGTGTGTCCCTCTAAAGCAGGGATGTCAAACTCAATTTCATTGAGGGCCGCATCAGGGTTGTGTTTGACCTGGGGGTGGGGGTGGGCCTGGCCAGGGTGGGTGTGGCCAGCTTCATGTCACTCGTGTCCGGTGCCTGTGGCCTGAGCGCTCTGCCAGAGAAAACAGGCTCCTGAGGCTCACATTTTCAACTGGGACGGCCTCCTACAGCCCTCTGCCAGCGAAAACAGAGCTCGGGGGGGGGGGCTGCGTGTGGCCCTCGTCAGCTCTGATTTTGGCCAGGACGGCCTTTTGCAGCCCTCTGCCAGCAAAAACGGAGCCCCCTCAAGCTCCATTTTTTCTTGCAGAGGGCTGCAGGAGACCGTCCTGGCCAAAAACGGAGCTCTCCCGAGCTCTGTTTTTGCTGGCAGAGGCACTGTAGGCCGGACTTTTGCTGTTTCCAGGGTGGCCCAGCGGGCCAAATCTAACTACCCTGTGGGCCAAATCTGCCCCCCGAGCCTTGAGTTTGACACCCCTGCTCTAAAGGTAATAGAATTTTAGATTTTCAGCATTGGGCTCATGTAACATATTTAGCACATCTACAGATCCAGTCTGATGGGATACAAAAGCTCAAAAACAGTCCCTTGACCTGCATGATAACTACTCTGTTTCCTTTCTCTTCTCTAATAGTTTTCTTGTGCTCTGCTCTATTTTTTCTTCCCCTCAGAGGTGGGTTCCTATCAGTTCGTACCAATTCTATAGAACCGGTAGTAACTTGGCAGCCTGGGTTGCTAGAACTGGCAGTGACCCAGGCCTGCCACGCCCCCAAGCTGGTTTGGTGCCGCCATCTTGTTTTTTGCTTCTGCGCATGCGCAGCTTTTTTTTGTACTGCGCATGCACACGTGCACCCGCAACCCGCCCACGCGGCGCACAATGCACGTGTGCCCTCGCAGCGCGTCCCTGAGCAAACGAGCAGCAAAGAAAACCAGAACCCACCCCTGCTTCCCCCTCAATCCATCATTATTATCCAGTAAACAGAGATATATTATTATTATTATTATTTATTAAATTTGTATGCCGCCCAACTCCCAAGGGACTCATATCTGAATATGACTGCAGATAGCTGTGGAATATGTCTGGCTAGCAATAGTACAAAATATTATCAGATTCTTTGTTGGCCATCAAAAAGTCTTATATTTTCCTTTTCCCAGCTGTGCATAGATGTAGTCTTGTTTTAAAAAAAAGAGTTCCCCACTGAATCTTCACACAGTTCCTCAGGGCTTGATTCTTTCTTATGCCTATTCAATTAGTATCCCATCATATTAGATAATTGCAAACAAGTGGCTCATAATTATGATTGAATTTTATTTCCTTGAAGAAACAGGAGAAGAGAGAGACACATCTGGATCTGGAATGCACTGCTTCCAGTTGCAGTGGCAGTTCAAATTATGGACTGCAAATATCACCCGAAATGCCAGAGCTATTTTATGCCTCTCCTAGTTCTTGATTGCTTTTTGCTTGTTTGTCTGCATGCAAGGGCACACATGTACACCATATTTTGTTAAATTCTCTAAAGAGATAAAATTCAACATTTGGGGAATGTCAGTCCTCCACTGACTATTGCAGCTGTATATTTAATCCACTAGGACAGGGCTCCCCAACCCCCGGTCCATGGACCTGCACCAGGCCAGAAACTGGGCTGCACAAACAAGCAAAGCCCCATCTGCGGGATGCAGGCAGCACGCAAAACCACGCCCCCTCCGGTCCGTGGAAAAAACTTTCTCCACAGAACCGATACCTGGCGCCCAAAAGGTTGGGGGCCACTGCACTAGGAATTTAGCACTGTGTCATCAGTACTTTACAAAAATGTTGTTTACTTTGTTCCTTGAATATGCCTGCTTTTTCCAGTAGAATTAGGTCCCAGTATATCTTCTCTCAGCCCATACAGAATGCTGCCATTTTTTCTTCCGTGATTGCTATCACAGAAGAGAAGGAAGATAAGTCATGACCACATAACTGGATTATTCTGTTCTCTGTTTTGGGATTATAAGAAACCAACATGTATCCGGCTAGTAGTATCTATTTGGATTGCTATAATTTTTGCAGGAAAAGGCCATTTGTGCCCTTGAATTCAATAACTTGCTTAGTGAAGGAATTCAAATTCAGGCATCACTGGCTGTTCATCCATTGGTTGACTGTATTCCATAAAGACAGCCTACCCACTTTTTCGGAATAATTGGTTCTGTTACTCAATTGCTCTTACTGTTAGCAAGTTTTTTTCTTAGCTTCAGGAGACTTCTTTGCTTTCCTTTAACACTGTTCTGTGTCTTGCACTCTAGAACAATAGAAAATAGATCTTCAACATCCGTTGCATGGCAACCTTTCAGATATGTAAAGAGTACACCATACTCTTCCTCCTTAGTCTCTAGACTGGATATTCTTTATCCCTTCAATCTTTCTTCGTAGGGCTTGATTTCTAGTCTCCCAATCTTTCTTGCTACACTTCTGTGAGCCTTACAATTTGTCTGAATCCTTCCTAGAGTGTGGTGCTTAGAAAATGACAAAATATTTAAACTGGATTCTGACCAATTGAAAAAAATTACATTTGTCTGTATTAAAAATTGCACGTTGTTATTTATAGCTGATTTCTCATACTCAAGTATCAAGATTGTTTTGAGTTTTGTCTTCCAGCATATTAACCATTCCATCCAATTTTATTTAATCTGAAATTATATAATTATAATTTGAAAAGCATTCCTTCAGTTTTTCAGGTACTCATTCAAAATTCAATTATTGTCTAAATCCACAAAATACTAAAGACAGTCCCTACAATCACCATTCTATTTGCAAAATATATATTCTCCCACTGAATTATTACTTTTCTCCCAGAGTGTCACAGGTTTTGCAGTTCAAGGCAAGATGGAAGAATTGCAATAGCAGTTGAAGAAAAAATAGCATCTATTTTTCTTCAGTTCTAGGATCTTCCCACCTCCAGAAGGGATATTTATTGGGCAGTGCTATATGTCTTATATTAGTCTACATTCATCTCCATTTTGAATAAGTGATATGGATATTGATAGATGAAAGCTGAGGAGCATAAACCTTTTAAAACATTTCATGTATTTCCAGTTTGCAGGCTGGTGCTTAACACTAAGGAAAACAGCTTTTTGATTCTCCCTATGTTCAACTTTGATCTCAAAACGTATGTGCTCCCATTGTTTCACACTACTACTGGGATGTGCTGTGTGTGGACATAGATGGACCTGGATTTGCTGAGGATTCAAAATCTGCCTTTTGAAACCCACATTTTAGGCTAATGCTTCCCTAAAGCAAAAGCAAAAGGAACCACTAGTATCCCTCCACAGCGTTTGTCCGATCTAGATCTTTTCTGTGTTCTTATATTATAGCAACAATTTTGGCAAGAGCAAGCTGGCTTTCTGGGAACTCTGATTTCCATAGAAACAGGAGGAGGAATTGGCCAAGGCAGATGGTTGCCGGCAACAGCAGCAGCAGGTAGCCCTTCCTCATTGCCTGAGAGTCATGGGGATTGGACTTCTAGGTGAGAGTAAGCTAATAGTACAGAACAGATGATTGCATATTATTATTTAAATTAGAGCAGTATTGGCCTGATCTGATGGTGAGAGATTTAAGAATATAGGGCAGGGACTTTTAGTGTCCCTATAAATGAAAGGCACTTCCCTATATTGTGTTCCTTCCCTTTTGTCTATAATCGATTCGTGTGTGAATGCTGTGCTAAATGGATGCTGGATCTGACCTCATAAGATGCTGTTAATGTTTTCTACTGCTTACCTCAAGAGTTTATACAAACCATGTTCATTATGTAACAACTTTGTTATGTGAAATTGCCACTACGTACCCATTTTAATAAAAGCTATACTCAGCAGTGGAGTTAAGGTTCGTGGAGCAATTGCATTTATTGTTTATTTGTGACCTTGTGTCAACCGTCCAACTCAGTCATCTAGCAAAGAAAGACTCCTGGCCATTTGTTTTGCCAAGAGTATACTTTACTGAAGCTTAAATGGTTACAGAAGTAGGGAAAGCTGAACCTGAGGTTTTCCCCTGCAAGCAACACAAAGGAAAGTTCCCTCTCCCCACCCCAGGCCATCCCCCGATTATCTGCAAATATCCAATCAGATGCTTATATATTGTTCAGGAAACAGGTGCTTGGTTCCAAGCTCTGCATTTCGTTACTTGACCTTGGTTGGCTGGAGCTTCTCACATGGCTCAGCTGGGCTTCCATCCCCCCCCTTCCTTACATTCTAATCTTTCCCTCTCTCCCCCCTCCCCCCATGCTAATGTCAGGCTGTCAGCTCATGAAGCTTGGACAGGTGAGATGCAGCCATGACATACTGAGAATTGACATTGCAATAAAAGAAATTATTCGGCATTAAGGTGGTTTCAAATTGCATTCTAAACAAAATAACGCAGTTCACTTTTGTGGATTTGTAATGTATGCTTTCTTGGTAACAAGACTTTCAAGCCTGTTCCTCCTACTAGTATATTCCCACTCCCTTACATCTCTCTTGCCCACCTGGTGTTCTGTAAATATATTGGAATTCAACTCATGGGAGACTCGGAAAATTAGTTCAACTGTACATTTGATAAGTACCAAACTGGGGAAGACGGCTATGATTTTTTTTTTTTCAGAACAGATTTATATCACATCTTTTATATATCAACTATGACAACAATTACTTCATAAATCAAACCTACCCCAGAAAATACTTTTATTTGGGCTTCTGATAGTCTTGCCAATAGTAATAAAAATGTGTAAGTATGCATATAAGTAAATTTGTGTTTAAATGTTTATTCCAAGAAGGTCGAGAAGTACTATACCCTTCTGGAAAATATTGATGCCAAAAGGATTTTATCTTCTGTTGTGTTAGATCAGCCTTTTATGATATTATGCATACATACACAACTATTGCTACCACTTCTCATTCTTTATGGATACCAGAATAATTCCATCTTTGGTTTTTTGTATTCTGTGGACAAAGGGAATTGGAAGAAATGAAGGCTGATAGTATCAGAAAAATCCTGGGAATTATTTTCAGTCAAATAATTAGAGGGACATCTGTAGCATTAGGCCTTCTCTTTCTTTACTTCTCCCTTTTCTGGTTCAATAACGTCAAATGGATAATGGTTCAGAGTTGGCCATCTATACTTTTTTCTACTCAATGGCCAGAATAATCTATGATTAAATGTTTATTCCAAGAAGGTCTTGGATTATTCAGAAATTACATTTTTTTTTGCCAATGTTTTGCTCTAATTTTAATTCAAATTTTGATTGGCTCGATTGGCAGCATTCACTGAGTGGGCTTTTTGCAGCATGCATTGTGCAGGTAGTCCTCAACCTACGACCATAACTGAGCCCAGAATTGATGTTGCTAAGTGAAAAAATTGTTAAGTGAGTTATGCCCCATTTTATGACTTTTCTTGCCACATTTGTTAAGTAAATCATTGCAGTTGTTAAATTAGTAACATGGTTGTTAAGTGAATCTGGCTTCTCTATTGACTTTGCTTGTCGGAAAGTCGCAAAAGATGTTCACATGACCTCAGGACACTGCAAGCATCATAAAGATGAACCAGTTGTCAAGCATCTTGTTTGTAAATCACATGATCATGGAGATGCTGCAACAGTCATAAGTGTAAAAAATGGTCATAAGTCATTTTTTTCAGTGCCGTTGTAACTTTGAATGGTCACTAAATGAACTGTTGTAAGTCGAGGACTACCTGTACTTGGTTAGCCATATAGATAGTGATTGCCAGTGAATTAAATCCCCTTATTTGCCCTGAGTCTTAAGGTATAGGCTACTTTGATTGGATTACAGAAACTCCAGAACCTTCACATCCATCATGGTCACATATTTGACAATATGAGTCACAACAGATTCAAGCAAGCAAAGGATTGTTTTAATGGTGATTCTGGTTTTATAGTACAGCAATTTAAATATTCAGAAGAGTATTTTCCTAAATTGAGAAGATTGTCTAATATCCATCAGGCTTTATCTCAGACCTTTGTTGCAAAGGTAAGAACTTCTAAATGGGAATACACTTTTGCAGGCACGTCTCCGAGTTACCATCTGAAGTAGAGAACTCCTTGAATTGTGCTTGAGGTTCTCCCAGGCATTATGTGTAGTTGATGTGAGAGTGGAAATCTTCAGTTTGATGCATTAATTATGCTTGTTTTCATGGGTCCACAAGGGTTTATTGTCTGATTTTTCCCATTTGTTTTGGTAGAATTACTCATTTTTTTACAGCCTTTTGTTTCTTTCTTTAGAGATTTCCCTTCTAGTGTAATTAGATTCTGATTGTTCCTTTGTTAGCTAATTGGGTGTTATAATCACCACATTATTAGGTTAGCATAAGTTGTATTTAATAATTTAAGCTTCACAAGATTTAGAGGACCTAAGGAGTCTTAAAATCAAAACAATATAGATTAATGATGTTGCTACTTCCATCCCTTCTCCAGCTGGGCTGACTTCTAGGAAGCATTTGAATGAACCCAGGATCTCCAGCTCTTGGCTTTTCAGAGAAAGTAAGTTAAATTGCCCACTTCCCTTGGAAGTGTGACAGAATACCTTTTCCAATAGGGAATGTCTTGGCTCTTATTGGAGTCAAGGAAGTTTAGAATTTATATACAGTATGTGTTTACCCAAGGTTCCATATTGCTTGGGGAATTCAAATAAGAAGATTTAAATCAGTATATATTTGACCTCAATCTCATAAAAGTTAATGGGGATGGCAATATAAAGTGTATTCTTATTGCTTATTTCAATTCTGTAGTGGTGTTAGAATAGCAAAACAGTCTAGGAAAGAATACTATATGGGAGAATTGGGGACATGTCAAGTATGTACTGTAACCCCTTGTAGCTCTTCCTTGTAAATTGTATTCTAAGGTTACATGTCTGTCCTTCTGGGCACACTTTGGCTAAAGGCAGAATTGTGTAAGATTGCTAGGGTGGGGTTACAGCTGCATGCAAGAATTGAAAGATGCCGCAAGAGTTACTCTACTCCTTCCTCCCTTTGTATAATTTCTCTCTGCAATCTTCCTCCTACCTCTGCTTTCTGAGAAATACAGAACTTCCTAATTCCTAACCCTTTGTCTTATTTAGCAGAACCATTTCAGGACATTTCAGACTCTCTTGGCAGCCCTGAAATTTTAATAAAGCTGTTCATTATAGAAGTATTTCTAGGTTGATTCATTAATTGAATGAGGAAAAATGGTTGTATAAAGGCTTTCTCCTCTTTAGCATGCATATGAGAAAGGAGATTGCTCCCTTTACAATGAAGTTTAAGTGGAAAAGGATGGGGCTGAAATGATGCCATCAAAGTTGGTACTAGAAATTTACTAAGAAATCGATAAATGAGAGATGTTTATGTTTAGATACCATGGGTTCATGATAGGCTGAAAGATACTATTCAATTTTTTGTATGATGGGTATTGTACCTGACCCAACTTTGACCTAATCTAGCCATCTGGTTTTGCTGCTCATTTAGCTTGGCACTCTACATGGTGCCTATCAAATCATACACAGGAAGGTTAATAGAAAGTGAGAAAGAAAGGAGATAGAATGTAATAGCTTGATAGACATCATCATTGGCTAGAACTCAGCAACAGTTCAACATCTACAATATATACACTGCAAGATTTTGGTGATTTTTTCCCCCAGGTTCTGTTGGTTATGCAAAACCTTTAACATAGCCAGTTACCATAGATAACTGATGTAAATTGTTCTACTACTGCTTTTATGTATGTTTTCTACCACAGTTCATTTATGGATTAGACTATGATTTTCCAATCATTTCCATTGAATCAGATGTTTGATTTTTAAAGAGTCAATTAATCAGAACTATTGGAGCTCTTATACTTGATACATTGATGTCTCAGTATCCCATTGAATAAAGCAAAATAAGATTCTCCAAAGAAAACAGCTTCAGAAGGGTTTCTGTTCATGCATTACTCTGTGTTAAAATGTACAGCTCAACCCATATAAAAGGTGTAGCTCAGGGGCCAGTGGGGTGAAGTAACTTAAGGCACAGTCATAGCAGTAAATATAAACAGCATTCAGAACTCTTGCTATATTCCAATGGAAGTCAGTCCAGGAAATGACAAGAGATCTCTTTCCTGAAGACACCATTTTTTAATCCACAGACATTTGTGAAATAAGAGCAGCTAAGAAAGGAGATGACTGGAAGTTTGCTACATTAGCATGTGAACAGGCGAAGATCATTTCATAGGAAATGAAAGTGACCATGAGCCGAGGTGGCGCAGTGGTTAGAGTGCAGCACTGCAGGCTACTTCAGCTGACTGCTAGCTGCAGTTCAGCGGTTCAAATCTCACCGGCTCAAGGTTGACTCAGCCTTCCATCCTTCTGAGGTGGGTAAAATGAGGACCCAGATCGTTGGAGGCAATATGCTAACTCTGTAAACCGCTTAGAGAGGGCTGTAAAGCACTATGAAGCAGTATATAAGTCTAAGTATACTAATACTACCATGCTGGAAGGCCTCTCTGGAAGTAGGAGGAAATGGCACAGTAGTGGATCAAAGAAAAGCAGGGCCTGTGTGTGGATGGATTCCTTAGATACATTGGGTCACCTTAAGCTACTCTTAAGCTACTCTTGACCTGTTCATGGTCAAATAGAAACACACACAACTTCCTTCTCCATCCTGGAAAATGTCATTATGAAAATACTATTTTAGTCTGCAGATCTGGTAAGTTCTCTGCTGCATTTCTGCAAGAGAATGAAGGCTAATACTTCTATATGTGGGAAATTTAGAAGTCAATCAAGGACAGAAACATATGCATACCTACTTAATAGCTCTACACACAAGAACTGTTTGGTGCAGGGAGCCTTACTTTGGAACTCAGTTTTAGGCCATTCACCCATGTAGATTTTTAGACTAGTCAACCACCAACAATATCTATTTGAAGTCCTGGGGCACAATAATGCTGGGCCTATTAAAGGCCCCAGAATAAGAAAGATTAACATATACTGAACTGACAGTTGTATGCACATGTTCTTCAGCTTTCTGCTAAGGCAACTCTGGAGATCTGCAGGTATCGTATCTAGAATCAGTATTAGTGGTTCCTGAAACACTTATGGTAATTTGATGGTCTTGCTTGTAATGCCATCAGCGAATGGGGCAAACTAATCAGTATGGAATATTTCCTTACTGTGCTGTGTGAAACTGTATCAGAGTAAGACAATTCATCTCCATGTGTTCCCTGCTCTGTCTTAAGTCTGTTGTCCCCACCCCATCTCGCCATTAGAAATTTTTCTTCTTTTGCTTTAAGACACATGTTGAACTCCTTAATAATCTGGACATTTTAAAAAATATACTGCTGCTGCTGCTTATAAAAACTATGTCTCCATTTCCTTGCATGTCTAAATGAGAGATATGGGATTATTCACAGTTCTTCTGCAATGAGATCAAATTTCGATGCACTCACTTGATATAAGAGATTGCTGCATGGATTGTAACTTGGAGAGTTCAGAGGCAGCAGGTTGCACTGATGTCTTCTGCTTCTTTGAGGTTTAGTCCAGTACACTTGAGGATCCCCAAAGGAGGAGACTGAAAATGGGGGCAGATTTTAGTCCTGGTTTTTATGACTAGTTTATAGTTCAGTGAGCCCTACAAATGCAGAACATTGGTAAAATTCAGCAAGCCAATAAGAGACATGAACACTGCATACAAAAGGGTTGAGATTCAGACTTGGGGGGGGGGTTGATGGATACTCTACAAAATACACACATCTGTATTTTTTTATTGTAGCTTTTCCCCACCGAGTTATATTCCAAATACAAATGGGCTGAACTCCCAGCTAGTGTGTCACAATGCCAAGTCAAGGAAGGCTGATTTTAATGTACTTGCGCCCAAGCTACGTAGGGCATATAGTTAAAATTCAAGTAACACGTCCTTATGATAGAGGATCTACAGTAAGTCTGCCAATTCCTTGCAAATAAGGTTTCTTAGTTTATGAGAAACAGTCTTCTTCCTCTCAGGCCAACAGCAATTATGGTATTATGCCTACCATATTTAAATGGGGGAAAGGGCAGAATTAAATCTTCCTTCTTTGAATCCTCAGTTCTCCTTAGGTACATTTTTCCCCCCTCTAGTGTAGCATAACTATTTATAAGTGAAAATACACTTACCATACAATATAGCCTTTGCCAATTTAACATAACACCCAATGGTGTTTTTTTTTTTTAATGTTTATCTCAAGTTAAATGTGTAGAGTAGGGACAACTAATGTGTGCCTTTGGATGGTGCTGAATTCCACTTCCCAATGAGTCTAGACAGTATGGCCAATTTGGAAAGATTATAACCATTATAGACCAATAGCCTCTGGAGTGTCAAAAGTTACAGGCAACTCTGAAGTGTAGGATTGTACCATAATGGAATCAACCATTGAAGATTCTCAACAGCAATTATCAGTGCTTTCAAAAGTATTCTTGTTTAAGAGTATTTTTAGGTGAAAGTTTAATTTATAAGGTTTATGTTTAGGATGCTTTTTTTCCTCCCTGCCCTAAACCAGCCTTGGTTTATGCAAATCAGGCTTTCTTTTGAATTCTTGAATTGATCCAGCCTGAATAGAGCAACTAGACATAGTGGAGATCCATCATCCAAAAACTATGTCTTCTACTTGTCACTGTATAATTTGTTTCCTTAAAGGTAAAGAAAGCCATGAGTTATGAAATTCTTCCAAACACTGTAATGTTAAATGATCCTGGGAATTCTGCTCCATTGCACTGATATTTACTGAGACAAAGAATATCCTTGGTGAAGCTCAGGAGAAAGGAACATTTTGGTTTGTGGTGAATTGCTGTTCTATACACAAACCAGCCACCTTTTAGTCCAGCGTTAGCACATTACATTTTTCTGCTAATGTTTTACACATGTGGAGGCAGTAGGAACATTACGTGGCAGATACTATGTCCTTGTTCTGATTTTTTTTTCCTTTCTGAACTTCTACTGAGCTCACCAGTCTCTTTTTCTCAGTGACCATATTTCTTCAGTGTTTGAATTCTACTATCTCAGAAATGGCTGAAGAACATAAAAGTCCGGGTGGCTCTTCCATTGGAGAGAAATGGACTTGTCTGCTTATTCCAACAGGAGATGTCATCCTGACCTGAGGACTGCTTTCTATTAAACTTGGAAGAGAAATCCACATTTAGTCAAATTTCTGTTTTCTGTCTTTTTGTTTCATTTACTATTGTAGAACAGGAAAACATTTAACAGGGAAAACCTGTTCAGCAGAGCAGTTTAGTACTATGCAGTGTGTTTTCTCCATTTATAACATCCATTAAGTTAGGAACATTTCACTTGCTTATTACTTACAGGATTAATAATTATTCAAAGCATAAGAATCCTGTGGAAAAAAAGAGGGTGGTGATTTTCTGCAAATCACCTATGAACTCTCCCTCTTACTTATTCTTTAATAGCGTTACTCATCTCTCAGAAATTTGCAGACTGCTCCATTGTAGGACTTATAACACAGTTTTCAAGAGAAAAGTGCACAATGCATGATTAGACCCAGGAACTAGCAGAAGGTGCTGGGAGAAACATTTGCCTAATGCAGTTTGAAGAACCTGTGTGTCTCCAGCTTCCAGTGTCCCTCACCTTCGATGATACTTTCTGGGATTACAGTACATCTCTGCTGGAGGAAAGGTACACAAATTCCTGACCACGATCTAACTGGTTAATGTTTGAATGCAGTTTAACTAGAAGACTTGTATTATAGTGGTGGCTTTGAAACAAAACTGAATCATTCCCATGCACGTGTCTAAACAGAAAGCAATTCTGAAAAGCATATGTGTTATTTGGTTGCGTTCTTTGGGACTTTCCAAATTTAGGCATATGACATCATGCCAGCTGGCGACTGGCAACCTCAAACATGCTGGTGGAAAAAAGGACAATGTGTTATTTAAGGACAGAGATTTCACCTCTGCCCGCCATTTCACTCCAGTGTCTACTATCAACTTAATGTCATCCTAGATGTGATTAGGAAACAGTTGTGTGTTTAAATCTGGTTCTTCTTCAATTGTACACATAAATCCCCTATTAAAGAAAAATATGTGGTTGATATAAGCTAAACCTTTCACCTTTCCTTAAGTTGTCTGATAATCAATCTTTTCCTATCCCTGATTTATAGGAAACTGGGCCAGATTTTTATACACATAGCTCTACCTCTTAGCACTAGAAACCCCTTTTCCCCTTTTCCCATATTGAAATCTGTTGTCGAACCAGGAATGGGGAAGTTTCCACCTCATCTGATCCAAAATAATGCAAAATTGGAACATAGCATTCTTCTGCTTGCCAAGCCAGCAACTAGCCAAATGCAGGCCTAGAAAAACAGAGACAAGTTAGGCTCGTCACTTCAACTGAATTAGCACGGGAAGTCTTTCTTAGAGGCAATGGATTTGGACAAAAGCAGTAACTGCAGCAGAAGCATTATCAGGAAATATAGGCCTTTGGTTCTGCAGCTGGCAATATACTGAGACTTGCAGTGAATGTGAAGGTATATCCAAGGATGCTCAACATTCCATATGTCTTTACCTCTTTCGCTAATGCTTTATAGAAAGGACCGCAGGTATTATGGACATTGCACTGATCAAATCAAAATAGTCCTTTCTTTCTTTTTGCTGCCGTGAGAAAATTGCTCAAGCTAGAGAAATATTTTCATATGGCCAAAATATTTCTTTTTAAAAAGCAAAATAGTGGGGAGAAGGGGAAAGAGAATATGGAACAACGGAGAATTCAGATGATTTACCCAGAAGACGCAGAAAGAGCCAAGCAATGGCAGTCTGTCAACCTGGAGCAGAACAGAGGTAACATATAGAACATGCTGCCAAGCAGCTGGTGTATAGGATAGAAATAACACTATCTCTTCAGAACATCTCAATAGTCTGTATCCGTGCTCAACATCTCAATGTTTTATATCCACCATTCTAACAGCATGGCCAGAGATGTCAGGACTTAAAAAGGCCCATCATCCATCTGCCTGACTGGTTCTGGTCCAAATTACAACTTCAGATCTTTTCCCCAAACTATCTGGTATAGCAGCTCGGGGAAATTTAGATTTTGGGTTATGATGCTTCTTTCCAGCATTCTGAAGATTCAACACTTCCGTCCATCCGTCTTTGGTTTGGCAGGATGAAATCAATGATAGTGAGTTTGGGTGTCCAGCAAGGGTCCGGTTCTATATTTGCCTTCTGTGTTTTCCAGTTCTGCTTCAAAGCTTGGCAGGCCACCCTCCTCTATATTCTCTGCTTGGTCCAGGTGGCTGCCCATCGTGCCGTAAGACTGATGAGCTGGGGAAGCTGCTGGCGTAAGACTTAATTCTGGCTCTTGAAGCACAGTGGCCACAAACATCTGTAATGCAAAAGCAAGACAGTTAAATTCTGGGGCTTTTGGCTTTCATTTCTTTGGCTAACAAAATAGGTCATTCCTTTAATATAGACTCCCCCCTCCTTTCCAAGTTTGGCAACTGTATAGCAGCAATTATTGTTTGTGGCTTGTGAAGCATCTCTGGAACGTTAAAAACTTCAGGGGCACATACCTTGACAGGAATATGTATAAGTGCAACTTAATAAATGCAACTGTCTGGAATCTGTTTAATTGCAACTGTCATAGGTGCAGGGGTGAAATGCTCCCGGTTCGCTCGTACCTGTCAGTTGCCGTAGAGCCGGTCGCCAAGGTAGCACGAGGCGCCACCCACCCGCTCGGACTTCCGCCATTTGGGTTCTTTTACTCTCTGCGAATGCACAGAACGCTTTGCGCATGCACAGAGGGTAAAATAACCCAAATGGCGGCGTCTGGGCAGGTGGGTGGCGCCTTGCGCTACCTTGGCGACCGACAGGTACGAGCGAACCGGGAGCATTTCACCCCTGCATAGGTGTGTAGGACTTATGACAAATTATGAATGTACTTACATTTGAATTGGGTGTGGAAGAGATGCTACTTGTTTCTGTATCATTGAAAGCTCCATCAGACTGCTCTGACATCTGTTTGCAGATGGAGAAGAATGTAAGTTGGATGTAAGATAAAAAAGCAAGAAAGTTTGTTCTGTTTGGAAGTCCCTCCCCAAATATAAACAATCTTAGAATTAAAATTGAGAGTGATTACATAATGAAATTCAGTCCCAGAATGCTTGATTAATCCAATATTTTTCTATTTATATAGCAAAGTATTTCCAGCTGATTTGTCTAATTCCTGGTTTTCCCTCCTATTTTCAGTGGCTCCTGCCTTGCACTTCTATGGATTCACTGGAGGCGTGGACAGAGCACAAAAAGAAACCAAAATAAGGAAGCAAACCATAGTCCCTTTCCTCATCATACCAACGATTAAAAATGAGTAAATCAATAAATTGAAGATTACTGTCCTAAAACAAGCTATGTTTTTTTCATTCAATTTATTTGCACATTATCCTAAGCAACAAATGAAGCAACAGTGAATTTAGCCAACAGAAAGTTAATTGTATAGGAACATTTGTGAAGCAATTTATAGTAAATATCAGCTATCACGAGCATGTAGCTAGAGGGAGGTAGCCCCAAACAGCATAGTAACAAAGTGCTATACTGGAATGAGTAAGTAAAATATAATTGGGATGAACTTCAGTTATTTTTACTCAAATAGTAAAAAATAATCCAAAATTTTGCACAAAGGCATCTTATTGGGAGAATTGTTTAAACAGAGAACATTAAAAAATTATTAAATAAACATCCTTTTGTGGAGGGCCATCTAAAATCTGTTAAACACTCCAATAACTGCTTTCCTACAACATATCATGACGGAATGTCTGTTAGCCAGAAGATGCAGGATAACTTCTGAAACCGATGGCAACATTTTGTTCTGAGGCACTGCTGCTGTAGCATTACTTTAGCCTCCCCTTACATGAGACAGTCCAGATGTGTTCAGACTACCAGATGTCCAGTCACCATGGCTGTTGGCCATGTTGGGAGGAACTTGGAAAATTGTTCTAACTTTTCTATTGAAATACTGCAGGATGGATGCTACTACATTAGAATGCTGATCAAACTTAAGGAGCATTACCTTTAACAATAAGTTATACATGCAGCCCTTTCACAATCCCTGTGAGCAAAGCATGCTAATCTGAGATTTGTGTTCTTTGGAAAACCCCTTTGGACAAAAAACTGCATGTCAGGTGTAGGCAATTTCTGAAGGTTTGGATGACCAGAGTAGAACATATGTTGTCACTAGAAGGAACAGGAATAATTTCTTGGGCCCTTTGGTGGTGGGGATGTGAAATGGAATAGGATAGAATAATAATAGAGTTGGAAGGGACCTAGGAGGCCTTCTAGTCCAATCATTTGGGTCCTTAAGAATTTCTGCCCCAGAGCAATTATTTGAAAAGCAGTTAAAAATTACTCATTTTTTCCATTGAATTTATAGCACTTAGCAATAGCACTTAGACTTATATACCGCTTCATAGTGCTTTACAGCCCTCTCTAAGCGGTTCACAGAGTCAGCATATTGCCTCCAACAATCTGGGTCCTCATTTTACCCACCTCAGAAGGATGGAAGGCTGAGTCAACCTTGAGCCGGTGAGATTTGAACCGCCGAACTGCAGCTAGCAGTCAGCTGAAGTAGCCTGCAGTGCTACTTCATCTCAGCACATCTCGGGTGTTGGGGACTATGTGCGATCCATGGGTCATCCACCCAGTATAAACTAGCACATAGTGTGTGTGTATGTGTATGTGTATGTATGTATATATATATATGTATATAGATAGATAGATGGATAGATAGATAGATAGATAGATAGATAGATAGATAGATAGATAGATAGATAGATAGATAGATAGATAGATAATAGAGAGATGATAGATAGATAGATATAGATATAGATAGATAGATAGATAGATAGATAGATAGATAGATAGATAGACAGATAGAAAGATAGATAAT
>QLTV01003285.1:459613-538179 GCA_003457575.1 Thermophis baileyi | reverse complement strand
CGCTGTATTCAAGAATTGGTCTAGCGAATGGTTTGTATGCTCTAGTTAGCAGTGTAATGTTGCCAGAGAAGAAGCTACGCAGGATTAAGGTGACTACTCTTAGTGCCTTTTTGGCAATGTTGTTACAGTGGGCTTTGGCACTTAGATCGGTAGATATGAGTACTCCAGGATCCTTGACAGAATGAGGGTCGTCAACAAGGTCGTGTCCTCCAAGCTTGTATTTTGTGTTCTGATTCTTTTTGCTAATGTGTAGGACAGAGCATTTGTTGATTGAGATTTGAAGTTGCCACTTGTTTGACAATTCTTATACATAGTCAAGGTCTTTCTGAAGGGTAGTAGCATTGTCAGTGGTGTTAAATAGTTTGACATCGTCGGCGAAGAGAACGCAGTTGCTTGTAATGTGATCACAAAGGTCATTTATGTAAAGTATGAAGAGTGTTGGTCCTAGAACGCTGCCTTGAGGGACACCACTATTGACAGGTACAGGATTTGATAGAGAACTCTCTATTTTAACCACTTGTTGTCTGTTTGAAAGGAACGCAGTTATCCAATCATGTAGGGGTCCAGAGATGCCATAAGATTTTAGTTTCAGAAGTAGTTTGTCATGTAGTTCATGGTAGCTGGGAGCCCAGAGGCCTTTTGTGTTAGGAAGAAAGCTCATCCCATCTGCAAGTGGGCTCTTAAGTATCTTAACTTAACTATCATTAAGTGTTGTACCTTATGATTCTTCACGAACGTATCTTTTCTTTTATGTACACTGAGAGCATATGCACCAAGACAAATTCCTTGTGCATCCAATCACACTTGGCCAATAAAAAATTCTATTCTATTCTATTCTATTCTCTCTACATACTACTGATTACTGCTTCTAAAACTAACCTTCAAGGAATGATTGTTACCACCCTAGTCTGTGCAAACCTGTCCACTAACAAATTCATATACCACTTTAAATATGCCTTTCATATGCCTAGGTATGACTATTATACCATTTAAGAACTAGTGCTTCCTTCTGCACTACAGTACCATTTTAGCTGCTCACTAAAATGAGCTGCAAAAGGACAAATGTTCCTGTTTTCCCCAATTGCTAGTAAACTATTTGAAATGCAGACCTCACTTAAAAGTGTATTTGTATGCTGTGGACTTACTAGGAATTTCTGTATCTAAATATTTAGCAGTAGTCCTCATTTAGTGACTGCAATTGGGCACAGCAATTCAGTCATTAAACAAAGAGGTCACTGGCGAAACTGCAATTGTGCTAATGATCCACCTCAGCTTTCCTTTGCTTTTCAGACATGCAATGGTTGTAAATGCAAGGATTGGTTATAAAGTTACTTTTTCATCACTGTCGTAATTGCAAATGGTCTCTAAATGAGGCAGTCACTAAAGAAGGACTGCCAGTATATTAGAAGTAAAGTAGTGGAAATATGAGTCCATATGCTTCTGTGAATCTTCACTTTTTCCCCAATACTTACACTGGCTTCCCTTCTGCATCTTCTGCACAAACGCTAAATTTCATTGCTATGAGCCCTCAAGCCCAACCCAAGACAAAAGGATCTTAGTTTTGGACCACCTCGGATGCTGCTGACTGTGCTCTCCTTTTTATGCTTCAAAGAGTTGTTTTTGGTCCAGGATTATGCTTGCCACTCTGGCTCTTTAAAAGCCAAGCTTGTGTGTAACAGTCTTAATGAGAACTAGGGAGTGTCATGTCTGAGATGCTTACTTAAATTACTTTTCTGGCCCAGGCTCGGGTTTCTTTTATCTGACCACTGACTTGGCTGTGGTTCTTTCTCCTCTTCCTCAAGGTTATTCCTAGTGCCCATTACAGAATGCCATGAAGATCACAAGAAATGAACGATGCAGCTCTGCTCCAAATTATACGCATGAATTTCCCTTTAACTCAAGTGCTATCTAATTCTCAATTGCCTTAATTCATTTTGGGATCAGTTGTACTATGTGCAGCTCCCTGTAATAGTAGGAGAACATCTTTTTCACCACCAAGTCCACAGAGACTAATCAGTTTGTGGCATATGCATAAGCATGTATCTGGCATGAACTCCTTACATTTTCAACGTGTGTGAAATGATAGCTGGTGAATTTGCCACCTTAGTTCTAAACCATTCATATAGAGAAACTGAAGAGTTTCCACTCTCAGATGTATAATAATTATAACTCTGGATTCAGAGTCTCAAGAGGTCCAAGAGCTTAGCTGTAATAGTCCTACCTAAATATCAGAACAAACCCTTGACTTGAGGGCTTTCCCGTCTTGCTTTTCTCCAGCTGAATTGACTCAAATTCTCCAAATTTTCCAACCAGTTTAACTAGAATTGCAGTCCCATAAATTGGAGGATACAAGATCGGAGACGGTGTAGGCTAACTAACCCAAGTATAGCTCACGGAAGGCTCAATGAAACTTCACTTGCCTAGACGCAGAATGGAGAAGAAGAGCAGCCAAAACATGCAGAGAATGGGCGCTGTCACCACCTGGTTTACTGCTGCAAAATGGATGCGGTGGTTCAGCCTGGTAGGGATGTAGACGTAGTAAATATTGTAGCGGTCAACCATGTGCTTCAGTAGCATGTACAGCAAACCTATGTGAAAAGAGATGGAAGAATTGGGGCATGGAGAATGGCCACTCAGAGGAAACAGCAGTAGCTGGGAGGATGACAAGGCAATCGGCCCAGATATTTTTTACAGGAAAAAAAGGCTGGGAGGGACCATAGTTCAGCAGTAGTACAACCTCTGCTTGCATGCAAAAGTGAGTGACATTTGAAAGATTATCAAGAAATTGTGCTGGAAAAAAAATCTTGAGTAAAGGACTCCAACAGTTGTATTATACCCTACCAACACAACAACATCCTCATCTTGTATTTATGTTCTGTAGCTCTTCTCTTGCATAATAATTCATTCCATGGGGTCAATTATATCAATAATCAGGGACAACCTAGAGAATATGATAAATTTGTGGTTTCATGTTTGTACCTTTATTTATTTCCTATTAGGGCTTTTGTTTGAGATTAATATCAAAGGCGGAAGGATTTACCTGTTTCTTGCTATACCACTTTCTTGGCAAAAATAACAAGACTTTCCCTCCAAGCCCATAAAAACTATTATGGAAATAGCTACTGTTTTTCTTAGCAAATAGCAATTCTGGAGTAGGCTAAGCTAGCAGAAAAATGGCAGAGAGAGAAAGGGTAGCAGAAAAATCCCTGTTCCAATCATATCTCCTGTGGCTTAAAAAAGAAGGTGTAAAAGGTATAAATGTCAGCAGACTGAAATCCAGCAATGTGTTTGTTCATAACATATTTTAAAATTATTGCAATGTATTGAAATCCCACTTTTTGCCCCAAATAATTCTTATTTGGAGAACTTACCGCTACTCAGCTATCATTTCTATATTCTTTTGTATATCATTTCACAAGGCTATTGTCTATTAGAAATGAACAGAATAATGTACATTTCACTGCTTTTCCATTTTATAGGCCAACAGGTCTCTACATCAATAGCTGTTTGATTCCATTTACAGAAATCCATTAAGAGATATCATCCCAAAGGCTGACAAGAGCCATGGCTTGTATTTGTTTGTTTTATTGGGGTTTGTTTTATTGCCTTAAATTGCAATCAGACAGGGTCCAGACCTAGAAAGATGTTATTGGCAACAGCAGGAATTGTGGAGAAATTGTGTATCTACTTACCAAAGGGGACAATAATGGGGCAGGTGATACTATACGTCATCACCACAGCAAATATGCAGCAAGTCCAGGCATACTCCAGTCCAAACTGGAACTCATAGGCTTGATTCTGGGGGGAAAAACACAGTAGTGCACCTTACCCTTAATTTTATTACGCATGAAGATAAATGAATGATGATGGGATGGGAGAGCAGTCTCACAGGTCCTGGGGTCTATGACCATTCACCATGGCCAACTCGCCGCAGGCAACTCGCCACAGGACAGCTTGCCACAGCCAACTGGCGGTGGGACAATTCGCTGCAGGACAAGAGTTATACTACTATCAAAGAAATGGTGGAATGGAAGCATTAAAGAAAGGATGCAAAAGGAGGGACAGAATGAAATGTGAATGACAAAAATTAAATATTTTTTATTTATTTTAAATAATTAAATTGAAATTGTCAAATTGTCCTGTGGCAAGTTGGCAGTGGTGAGTTATCCCGCAGCAAGTTAGCTGTGAAGTTATCCCACAGCAAGTTAGCCATGGCGAGTTGGCTGCCGCGAGCTGTCCCATTCCGGGGGATCTGTGCACAGCTAACGGTAGTTTGATTTCTTTATGCAGAGTTTACCCTTTTTTCAGGTGACAACTCTCACACAACTTAAAAAATATATTTGGTTTTTACTAATTTCACAAGATTTCAATAATTTAACTAAACATTTTAAATTATTTAATTTTAGGGGATCCAGAAATACTATCTAGGATAGAGGGAGGGATTTGTGGATATTGATGGGCACATATTACCAACTCTTGATAACAACTCTGTTATTAAACCATTTCAAAATCATGGCTCTTAGTGGTTTACAATGAAAAACAATTAAGCCTAACTTCTTCACTGAACAAACAATGACTCCATGCCTTCTCCTTAAGCCAAACTTGCTTGAAAAGTAGTTCCTGTAAATTGTATCATTATGTCATTGCTACACTCACGGCCAAAACTAAAGTAGGATGTTTCTGTTCATGGTTTGTGACACCATGCTACAAAGATTGAGTTGCAATAATGCTAATCCATGATGGGAGAGGTCAGATACATCTTGCTAAGACATAAACAATGCACTAATGGCTTAGCATTATGTTTGAATGAGAGGGGGATTTTACTGGGCTAAAGAAAACAAGTCATGACTAAACACTGTCTGTTTTCAAACATTTCATGAGGTTCTTGCTCCATAAAACCTCTGTCTCAGTAGGCGAAATCTCCTAGAGATTTATGGCACCACTTTAAGAGTATTGCGGGATATACCGTATTTTTCGGACTATAAGACGCACCAAGATTTCGAAGAGGTAAGGGAAAAAAAGTTTTTGCCCTCCCCCACCCCCCAGGAGCACTCTGCAGACCTCCCAAAACCTCTGTGCACCCCATTTTTGCAAAAAATGGGCCATTTTCACCTTTTTTTGCAAAAAACGGGGGTGTTTTTGCCCTCCCCCAGCCCCCAGGAGCACTCTGCAGATCTCCCAAACCCTCTGCACACCCCATTTTTGTGAAAAACGGGGCATTTTTCACAAAAACGGGGGCATTTTTGCCCTTCCCCAGCCCACAGGAACACTCTGCAGACCTCCCAAACCCTCTGCGCACCCGTTTTCGCGTGGGGTGGGGCTTCGGGAGGCCAAAAATGGCTGTATTCGGTGTATAAGACGCACCAACATTTCCACCCTCTTTTAGGGGGGGAAAAAGTGCATCTTATACTCCGAAAAATATGGTAATTTATTCGTACATAATCCTAGTCATTCAGGAGGTTACTTAGCCTTCTAATCCTACAAGCAAGGTTTCAAATGTCTAAAATAAAAACCCAGCAGACCCGTTTGATGTGGAGCCGCTCAGGTTCAGATTTGGCAAAGCAGAGCCGTGTGGCATAGACAATGAGACCGGGGATTCGCAATAGTTCCATGGCTGTCCCAATCAGGCTGGAAGTGACAACATAGTTGACAAAGAAAGCTCCATTATCAGGGAGAAAAACACACCTGCATTAAAAAAAAAAAAATCCAGGAAAGTGTGCATGAGAGAGAGAGAGAGAGAGAGAGAGAGAGAGAGAGAGAGAGAGAGAGAGAGAAAGAGAAAGAGAAAGAAAGAGAGCATAATATAACAGAAATATATCCCGAGAAAGGCCATATGCAGTCATAATGGTCCATTATGCCTTCATGTGTTATGTGCAAACAAGACACAACCATCCCACAAATTAAAATTGGTGACCCATCTCGCAACACACCAAAATGTTCAGCAATACTTACTGAAATTTAATCTCTGCTTGATCCACAAAGTGAGTGTCAAATAGCCAGCGAAAGAAGAGATCCAAACTGGGAAGAGGAAATAGAGACGAACAAGAGAGATCATAAGCTTGTTACATTTTTTTTTTAAGCAAACACCCACACCTGAACCCTGCTGGTTCAATAAAAATGGGGCATATTTCAGTGTATGCAGCTTGAGGATGGGAACAATTTCTTCAGAGAGGTACAACCAAGCTAATTTAACCCTTTTCGATTAGCAAGAGCAGACATGATGTTGTGGACAAATGGAAGGTAGCAATTAATATTTCAGTGCAGGAAGATATAGTTCTTACAAATTTGAAAGAACAGGGGGATGAGTGAGTTTGTGGAGATGGTGTGAAGGTAGCAAGCAGCCTCTCTTCTCATTTTAAAAGACTGTCATCTCTAACACAGCACACATACTCCCTCTGAATATAATGGAATCAGATTCCAAAGACTGAAGACACGGATCAGGAAATTATGATTGTGTTGTGGTGATGATATCAACTTGGCAGCAGATCAGCTACTCTGCATGGAATAGCTTGGAGTAGGTGAAATATTTATGTGGGACCTTCTTCATAGCCTTTGAGAAGCTGGTGATTTAAAAAAAAATTTTTTTTTTTGGAAAGCATTTAGTGCATCATTTTAGCTACTTAATTTAATAATCTATTACTTGCTGGCACATTGTTGTTTATGTTACGATTCCCATTTTTAAAAGTGCTTGTGTTCTTTCCCCCCCCCCCCCAAAGATTGGTTGAGCACAATTACTGTACAACTTTTTAAATGTAGGCCATGAATGTAATGCCAGCAGTCAGACATTACATTTAAGCATTGTGGGAGGAGAGCCATGATATCCAAAAATCAGAGGGAATCTGACAGTGCCTTTTCAGACTACAAATTTTATTAAAAGGCATAAGCTTTCATGATATTGAACAGAGGTTACGAGTTCAAATAATATCAGTGGCTAATTTGGAAACTTGAACAAACCCATCGAATATCTACATGAACTATTCCTATGAGACAGTGCTAACTATTTAGTTTATCTATTAAAAAAATGATACTGGCACATTTTGCCTGTCTGCATTCCCAGTCAAGGATGTGAACAATCTAGGGAAGGCCACCGAGCTATGAAGGACTGATTTAATACTATGTGATGAATGAAACTGCAGGATGGACAATTAGCCAAGAGACAAGCCCACATCTCTTGTAGGCAAACATGACTGGTACAGTTTTATTTCCATTAAGCCCATTTTCTGATATCACACTCCATTACAGTGTAAGTAACGTGTCCATAACAAGAAATAAACCCTTATCTGAAAGTATCCATTAAACTACTGCCCAGCTAATTTAATAATACGTAATTTGATATGGGCAGTATATCAAAGAGGAGAGGAGACGATTATCAGTAGGAGGGCCTGCATCCAGGGCCAACCAACACATTACACTTACCACCACACTCAGCTTGGTGCTTAAAAAAAACACAATTCTGTTGTATTATCATGAGCTATTCATAATGAAAACCAGCTCGATATGGAGCATTTGCAATTTTGCTCTTTACCTGGTCAGTCCAAGTGAAGGCAAGATGATAACCATAAATACCAGAAAGAAATAACACTTGTGCATTGTGAGCTGATTTTCACTTGACCTAAAGGAAACAAAAATGCATTTATTTGGGAGATGGAGAGAGAGCAGCAATGAAAAGAAACTTCAAAAATTCTTGAGGAGAGGATTTAAAATGTTACATGATCAAGAAAATGTTCCAAAATGTTTTCGGTACAAAATTGTCACTAATATGCATTATTAACCCGTGTGCCTGTATTCCTTTGCAGAGTAAATTTTGGTTAAACAATTTTGTTTTGCTTACTTTTTGTTCTAGAACAGGGGTGTCAAACTCAAGGCCTGCGGGCCGGATCCAGCCTGCAGGGTGCTTAGATCTGGCCTGCGGGGCCGCCCTGGAAACAGCGAAGGACCGGCACGCAGTGCCTCTGCCAGCAAAAACGGGCTCCCAATCTCCGTTTTCGGCTGGTATGGCCTCCTGCAACCCTCTGCCAGTGAAAACGGAGCTCGGGAGGGCTGCACGCGGGTTTGCAGGAGGCCATCCCAGCCGAAAATGGAGATTGGGAGCCTGTTTTCACTGGCAGAGCACTTGGGCCACCATAGGCTCCCCTGACACAAGTGACGTCAAGCTGGCCACACCCACCCCAGCCCCCCAAGTTCCAACACAACCCTGATGCTGCCCTCAATGAAATTGAATTTGACACCCCTGTTCTAGAAGGAGGGCACTGTTCCCAGAAAGGAAGACTCAATCACAGAAAGTAAATGCCTCAATGCTGAGTAAGAAAGAGTTTATACAGAATGTTTCCAAATATATGCAGGTGCAATGGAAATATGACAAAAATTAAACCAAAGCAATAAATACCTGGATCCTCTATGTCCCCTGAATATTTATCAGGTTTTTTTACTCATTGCCATGGCAAGATAGATTCCCAGAGAAACTCTGAAAATGTAGCAATGTGATAAAAGGAAATTGGAATTACCTTGTCCAATGTGACTCGAAGAAAGCTGAGTAGTACACAATGAAAGGCAGAAACACAGAAAAAGCCCACAGCAGCAGAGTGGGGAAGAATTGAGTCACAATAGGGTTCTGGAAGGTGAGAGAAAAAGAGGGTAAGTCGAGTGTTTTTCAAAAACAGGAACTTTTTCTCCATACAACCTCCAAGAAAGTTCTAAGACATGTTCTTTCTTTTGCTTGGTAGCTCACCCTGGGCTTCTTTTCTTTCTCTGTTTTTGGTTTGGGGATTACAACTAATGAGGTTTGATTTATTGGAATATTTTGAAGTGGAAAATGTTCTGATGAAATTAAACTACTTGTCACAGACCCTAATGTGCCTAGAGAAAAATGTCAGCTTGTATCACGACATTTTGTTTGCACTGGAAAAAATTCTGATCAGTAACATCTGTCTTCATGTTATTTGCTATGGGTTACATGAAAAAAAAAATATTCTGAATAAATAAAGTTGCCTAACAGTACAGTGGTACCTTGATACTCATCATTAATTGGTTCTGGGAGGTGTGATGAGTACCAAAAACGATGAGTACCAAAGAAATTTTTTTCCATAAGGAATAATGTAGTGAGCCACAAGGTAGCCGACACTGACAAGATCCAGCTTGTGTGCTTAGTATCAGACAAACAATGAGTACCAGGACAAAATTTTTGCATCCAAATGTGTTAAACACCAAATTTGATGAGTTTCAAACAGTTGAGTACTAAGGTATCACTGAATTTGCAATTGATATCCAATTCTTATTAAAGAACTTTCAAAATGAGGTTCCTTTAAAAAAAACACTAACCACTGGAAAGTTCCATTGTTTCTATTTTAAAACATGACCAGACCCAATTTGATGACTATTTTTACCACAGTCATTAAACAAATCCAGCTTCCCCAATTGATTTTGCTTGTCAGAAGCTGGCAGGGAAGGTTGTAAATCATAATCACATGACTGCAAGACACGGCAACCGTCATAAATACATGCAGATTGTCAAGTGCCTAAATCACATGAGGAAGATGCTGTGGTAATCCTAAATGTGAGGACCAGTCATGCATCCCTGATTTTAGCACTGTCGTAATTTTGAACAAATGGTCGTAAGTCAAGGACTACCTATAACTGTGATGCAATAAAGGCAAATTCAGGAGAAAAGGATGAGAATTAGATTCGTGCTGAATGGTTTAGGTCACAGCTCTTTCTCTTTCTTTCTATACAGGAGAAGATCACATATTCCATTCCAACAGTAAATTCATTATTAAGTCATTCTGCTTCTCCAAACTACAGTTATAGCCTGCATTGAGGAGGCAGCATCAAGCAGGGAGTTTCTAAATCGGGATGAATAATCTTTCCAGCTCTTTGGCGCTCAGCTGCTCAGATGGAAACATAGTGTGAGCCTCTGTGTACACACATACCGTATTTTTCGGAGTATAAGATGCACTTCCCCCCCCACTAAAAGAGGCTGAAAATTTGGGTGTGTCTTATACTCCGAATGTAGCTTTTTCAAAGCTTTTTTTTCAGCCCTAACGAGGCGCTAATGATCTTCCCGGCTCTTCCTGGCTTTGCAGGCTTTTTTCATTGCTCCTCCCTCCGAAGGAGGTTTTTTTAAGCCCTAACCAGGGGATAAAATAATGTGCTGAAGCTGACCAGAGTAAGGACGCTAGCCAGATGAATACCTGGTAGGCAGATTTCCCCCCCCCCTATTTTCCTCCCCAAAAACTAAGGTGCGTCTTATACTCCGGTGCGTCTTATACTCCGAAAAATATGGTACTTCTTTTGCACTATACTACATCCCACCCACCCCCGCGGGGCATGGTTGCGGGAGAGAGAGAAAGCAAATTTTCCTCCTTTGTAGCAGTCTTGAGCAGAGTTGTAGTGAGGGACAAGTCACGAGATCTTTCTTCATCCTAGCCACCCCATTTGTAGATAGCCAGTTTTCTGCTCTAAGCTGTGTGTGGGGAGGCAGAATTCTAATTCTTGAGAAAGTAATCAGAAAGAAAAGGGAAGCTATGGAGCTTTCTCCTTCCTTCCACTGAACCTAGTGGTAATTGCCATTTTCCTATCCCTACAAGCAGCACAGATTAGTGGCAACACTAATTTGTTCCTCACCTGTGAACTGATCAGGATGTTCAGCTGATCCTGGGAGAAGGAGAAGCTACTCTATAGACTACATCAGGGGTGGGTTCCTCCCGGTTCAGACCAGTTCTCCCGAACTGGTAGCGGCCCGCTAGCGATGTCACGATGTCACCAAACCGGATTGGTCGGTGCCGGTCCGTGGGGGCCGCCATCTTTTTTTTGAATTTTTCTTGATTTTTTTTTTAAATTTTTTCCTTCTGAGCATGCGCAGAAGCCAACTTCCGGCACTGTGCATGCGGTCGCCATCTTTTTTTTGGCTTTGTTTTATTGTTTTGATTTTTTCCGGATTTTTTGTTACTGCACATGTGCGCGCCCACATGGCGCGCCCACGCGGCGCGCCCATGTGGCGCGGGAGGGAGCAAACCGGCAGCGAGGTAAGTTGGAACCCACCCCTGGACTACATGTTTTGTACTTAAGGGTTCCTTAAGTAGATTAGATTATTTCTAAATTCTATACATTTTTGACCTCCTGCAATGCCTTATATTGTCTTGTATGCTGCTGGTGACTTCTTGGATAGAGTTGTCCACCCAGGCAGAATTTCATTATTAAAAAATCTGGCTAGAGCAATTATCACTGTCTACCTAGCAGGTAGGCAAGTACAATGATATGGAGTGTGGAATGAGAATAAGCATGGAATAAGAAGACCCAAAGGACTGGGAGTGAGAGGTTATCCTGCCTGAAATAAGGCTTCAGGGTCAGTAAGGAACTACAGCTCTGCTAAGCACCTTGAGGCTCTCCACAGGCCGTGTAACGTTGAACATGTCCATGGTGTTCACAATGATGGCTGGAGTAGTGAGGAAGAAGAGGAGGATGAAAAGGCAGATGTTGAGCAGGATAAATTTCACCCACCACAAAGCACCACCAATAGATAAATTCTCCCTGTGAGAAAGAAAGCAGAGGTTGTAGGTTGTGTGCAACTAAGGCAAGGAAACATTGACCAATATCAAAATGTTAGGGCTTGACTCAAGATAAAGGTTCCACCACCTGTCCTTTTGGGACTTGTACATAGATCACAACACACATTTAAAAACTACAAACTCTGCACTTGAAAATTTATAATCTTTCACAACAAATTGGGACTAGATGACTTTTGCTGAATTAAGTACTTATTTGTTCTCTTTTTAAACTAGTCTGAGGGCAAAATTTGTTTATGTAATTCCTTTACTGTGCATTGCCCACCAGTGGACAATTTGTTGACTTTAATAATATAAGAAAATAACAACCAAAGCCACATGAACATCCACACACAAAAAAATAATGACCATCATAATACTGCCTAAAATCTAAAATTGTAATTGCTGTGTTACTAACTCCTGTACTAAACACCGTATTCACCAATATTTACAACTAGTACAGAAGATTTGTTCAATATTTCTTTTGTACTTGGTGCCACTCCTAGGCATGCTTTCAACAACGTATTTCTCCTGAAATACACTAGACCAGTGATAGCTAACCTTTTTCTCGTTGTGTGCCAAAAGCGCGCACGCGTGTGTGCTGGCACCCATAATACAATGCGTGTGCGACAACCCCCATGTGCCCCAGCCTCCTGGGACCAAAAACGGGCCATGTGGGGCGCCGCCCCCGCCCCCCACGCCCCGTTTTGGGCCTAGCAGGCCTCCCTGCAGCCTCCTGGGACCAAAAATGGGCCACGGGGGAGGGGGGCGTGCCGCACCCCCCACGCTCCCTCTGCCCCCGCGCATGCATGTGTGACCCCCGTGCATGCGTGTGCATCTCCCGCATGTGCCCCGCCCTCCGTGCATGCGCAGCAGATGCCCAAAAATCAGCTGGCCGGTGGGAGGCGCATGCGCAGTGAAGCTGAGCTGGGCGACGGATCGCATGCCTGCAGAGAGGGCTCTGCGTGCCACCTGTGGCACGCGTGCCATAGGTTCGCCACCACAGTGCTAGACTGTATTCTATAACAATCACCCCCCACCCCCTCGTGGCCAATAAAGAAACATATAACACTCATTATGGGAGAACTTAACATTTCAATGTTTTTTACACTACAGAAATCTAAGCTGGGGGGGGGGAAGAACAAAGAGAATTTACCAGATGATGTCATTGGGCGCAGGGGCATAGCTGACACCCCAGCAATGGGATTTCACCACTGTAGTAACAGATGACTGTTGTGGGTGCTTGCGGCAGTGGATGCGGCTGTAATCCTTCAAAATACTAGGAAACCAAGGAAGAATCAAGAGCTGGAATTAACTAGCCAGGTTCCTCTTGTTTGTGTTGGAATAAGAAAAAAATTACGTTGATTGCCTTATCCAGCCCAACAGTTTTATTTATGTGGTTAGCTACCAAATCATTTTTTTTGTTTAACACATTTATATCATTTCTATCTTTTGCAAATGTCACTCAACAGACGTACACATTTATAGAGATTCAGGCATAATATGAAATAAATAATGCTCTTTAATGTATGACACTAAAAAATTTAAGAATATCAACCCAAATGGACATCTGATCTTAAATATTAAGGGAGATTTAAGTTAGACATGGAATATGGTATAGCTCTGCGGTACTGAGTATGTAAGCAGTTTCAAGTTCTGGTGAGTGGCCTTGGTCAAAAACAGAACATAGTTTCTATTTTCAAAAAAATGAAACAAAAAATAAATAAATGGCCAAGTCATGGATGGGACCGCAGATCTCTCTGAATGTTAGACAAACTTCAATAACTTCAGTGCTAAATAATCCATCTTCACTGAAGGAACGCCTCAGTTCTAACGTTAGCCTTCAATTGCTGTGGAGTGCAACAAGGCAACAGAAGATGCCACACGTTTGGCTATTGAATCAGCTGCACTAAAAGTCATATTTAATTCTTATTGACAAATCACAATGCTTCAGTTTGAAAAAACTAAATTATTCACCTCCTGTCTTTTGGCAGATATGATCGGAATGGGGATACCTATTCCCAAAAAAATGATGGCATTTTGTCTTGAATATGTAATAATTGGCAGTATGGAGGGAAAAAACCTCCAAAGAAATATAACTTGTATACACGATTGTCCAATGCTATGTGTGGATTACAAAACATTATTGACGGTAAGAAACAGATGGTGGATATTAAAATAAGAACCAGCAGAATAAAAAAAAACAACATACAGCACCCTCTTGTCAAAAAATCTTAAGAGCAGGGATGGCCACCTAATTACAAGACCCCTTTCCCACTGCAGCTAATGTTCAGAATGGACACCTGGCAGCCTTTGAGTGAAGGAGAAATAGGAGAGGGGAAAAGGAGGACCTCTGAAATAGAGTGGTCTGCAAGCCCTGAATAATTTTTTGCTGGGAGAATAAGGCCTTTCATAGCAATTGAATTATCTACTTCTGCCTTTGGAAATCATTTTTAATCAGGGCTGGCCCTGGAAAAAATAAAGCAACGATTAAACAGAATAGGCTGGAGAGCAGTAGTGTTGATTTGAGTTACCTCTCAGTAACCCCAGCTATTTCTTTCCCTTGAAGGAGAGAATTGTGTGTGCCACAAAGTTTGCAACTGAACCCTTGAATCGGTGTTTTTCAAATCTGGCAACTTTAAGATGCCAGCTGGGAATTCTGGCAGTTGAAGTCCTAAAGTTGTCAAATTTGAAAAAAAAATCTTCTCTAAATTATCCTTCGGTCACAACTGTGGCAGAAGCCTATTGCTAATTTTGAAGTACTGTAAAGATTCCACTGCCCATCCATTGGCTTCTTAGCCTCAGATAACAAAGGCTTGTAGTAGGAAGACTCACGTGGCTGTCATTCTTTCATCCTGGAATGTGATGAAGGCCATGTCAAGGCGCTTGAGAGCAATCCGGCTGCGTTCAGCATTAAACTCATCTGTCAGTTTCTCCTCTAGCTCCCCATAGTACTGCTCAGCATCCACCTAATCAAAAAGAAATAAATTTACTTCTTTTTTTGTCATTGATTTTGAAGTGTAGCTAGAATAAATGCTAGATGGGGTCAACAAACTTCCTATATTCTCCCAGAGGCAGCTTTCATTGGTTGTCTCTCCAAATAATACATTGGGAAAGAATGTGAAATGATATTTGATGGTTTAATCCAAGCATTTCCACCAAGAGGATAAACAAATTATGCTTCTTGTGATAAGAGAATCTATGACCAGACTCATAACAATATTAGCAGCCAGAAAAAAACTCTTGGCTGTTCCAGGAAGGTGTGTCAATGCAAGGGGGAGAGAGGAACTGCAAACCTTTCTGACAGACACCACATGAAAAAGCAGCAGCAACCATATCAAGTACTTGACCGCTTAGTAACAGGAAGAAATGTCAGATTATAATGTCCTCACAATGGTGCTAAGGGGAGCAGACTTTCAGGAAAGGCATAGAGCTGTACTACCATCTATAACGTTTTTACTGAACTGTGAATTGCTTTGGGAGCCCTATAATAAGGTAGAGAGGAAAATGTTGTTTTAATAACCATAATTTATTCCTGACTTCAGTGCAAGTCTGAAACTTAGGGTCACTTTTAAGTACCATATGTACCTGAACTGATCAGACCTTTTTCTCTTTTTGCTTTTTATTGTTTTTTTTCCCCTATCAGGATATTCAAATAATTCCCTTTATATATTTGCTAAACAGATGAATAGTACTGGCATTCAGGTCATCAGTCATTTCTTTTGGCTAACTCTCCAGACAAGTTTACTGTTATGGGGATAAAAAGCAGGGGAGAGCATTTTCTCTGTAACTATCTCTGTAATTATCTCCAGAAAACCTCACCCATCATGGTTTCTTTTCAGAGTGAAAAGTGACATGTGTTTACTTGTATGGTCCCTAGATAATGTTCTGAGGAGACAATCACTGAGCAACTCCCAGAATTGAAGTCCTCCCCCACCCCCACTGTCAGGTTTTCTATTTGAATGAACATGGGCCAGGTTGAAAAACAGTGATGTAGGTGATGAGAATGTGGCATGGCTACAATCTTCCTTTTTAAAGCAAGAACAAAAACTCATTCAGAGCTTAACTGACCCCAGCTACCTACTAAAAAGAATGCTCTCGAAGTCCAAAGTTGAAATCTCATCTTTGGTATGAGCTCAGCCTAGGTGAATAGGATGGCAGAACTGGGCATTCAGCTTTCTTTTTGAGCTGGGCTATTATTTCTTTTATGGTCAATATGTGATATTGAAGGAAGCTGTCTCTCGCCCAGGTCAATGACTGGCAGCATATACACAGCAACGGAGGGAACATGAGACCCAAAGTTCCCAGTGCTGATTTTTTACGATCAGTTCATATCTTTATATTCTTTGTACCTCTTCAAAACCACAAATACGGCAGCAGAAAATTCGAGAACAAGGATGGATTTTGATCATAATCTTCCCCTCCTTTTGAGCCTTGGTTGTGAAGTAAAGCCTCCCTTTCATTGCCTTGCGCCTGGAAGGTACAAAATTAGAACAAAAAATGTTAATGCAGCCATCCACTTCATTGGACCCAGATTGTTGGGGGCAATATGCTAACTCTGTAAACCGCTTAGAGAGGGCTGTAAAGCACTATGAAAGCGGTATATAAGTCTAACTGCTACTGCTATTATGACACCTTTACAACACTTTTCCAAATCTCGTGTTTCATGTTCTTACAAATGAAAATTTCTGGCACTTTTGACTTGGAATGAATACCAATAGCAACAGCACTAGACTTATATACTGCTTCACAGTGCTTTACAGCCCTCTCTAAGTGGTTTATAGCATATTGCCCCCAACAATCTGGGTTCTCATTTTACCGACCTCGGAAGGATGGAAGGCTGAGTCAACCTTGAGCCGATGAGACTCGAACTGGCAGCCAGTGATAAGCAGAAGTAGCCTGCAGTACTGCATTCTAACCACTACGCCACCGCGGCTCTTGAAACTGTAAGAATATTTTTTAGGAACAATGGTGAAGACCATAATGGACCAAATCAAGTTGAATGAGGCTTCCATTATTCCTAGATTGGATCTCGTGAGTCCTCTCTTTTGCTGATGTGTAATTATACTAAAAATAATGTTTGGAGATATCATTCAGAAAATGGTGTATTTTATGATGGCATGAAAGTTGATCAATAATGCCAACTGGCAGGAAGGGCCCCTTTGGTTAGAGCACCCCTCTGATTATTTCCAATTTGGTTGACTTTAAAAGGCAAGTAAGATAAATTCATAGACCCCCTCATTGGTTGTTGGTTTTGATGGTATTATTGGAAGACACTCTTGTTCTCAGTTTAGATGGCTGCCATTTGATAGGCACTTTATTAGCCACTGTGAGAGCCAAATGCTGGGACAAGCAAATTTTGATCTGATTCATTGTGTTTATTATGTGTTTAAATTAAAGATGTTGCTTCTTTTCTTCTTTTGTCATACAAGGAAAATATATGCCTATTGAATATCTGAGCCATAGTTATATTCATTTCCTAATATCATACAAGACCTCAGCTAGTCCCTTGTGCTCAGGGTATATGTAAGCAAGACAGGTAGATTATTTGGGGGGGGAGTTTCAAACCAAAATTGCTTAGAGAATTCAATATTTTCACATTCCAATAAGAAAATAGTACCTTATTTAATTATCCACTGGATTTTATATTTCTCCTGAGTATGGAAAAACCTTTCACAGCATCAAAACACATAGTTATGAATGCATTTCAAAATATACATATGCTTGAAACTGTCAAATTTTTGTTACTTCAGAAATGTTATATTATATGAGAAATAAAGGGAAGAGCACCAATAAAGGAGAATATTTGTAGCTCAGGGTTGAAACGAGGGGCCCTTGGTGCTCTCTGAGCTTGCTTGTTTTCTTGCAGATGTTTCATTACCCTAACTAGGTAACATCATGAGTGCTAGTGTACTAGCATTGATGATGTTACCTATTGTAGTTAGGTAATGAAACGTCTGCAAAAAACCAAGCAAGCTCAGAGAGCACCAAGGACCTCTCAAAGAGAAGTGTACATTTCTGTTTTATTTTAGTGGAGGTTTATATATTTAATTTGGATTCACCTCATTTTCTACTACTAACTGGTATTAATATTGAAAAACTTAAAAAGCCTATAGGAAAATGGGAATAGCTTTTTGTATTGCAACTTTCCTTTCATGGCAGCAGTTTCAAAATTGGAAACTGCCTTTATTCACAGAACAAAAGACTGACTGGGCATGGAAAAGGGCTTCAACTTGTTTTTGAAAGAGGTGTCTCAAATGATGACATTCTCTCCCTCTTCCAGAAAACTATAAAAGATTTATGGCTTTTCCAGATATATTATCATTTTTTTGTTCCTTTACGTCTTTGCAATTTTCTTGGCAAGATTTTTCAGAAACGGTTTGCCATTTCCTAGTTCCTCAGGTTGACAGCAAAAGTCTTGCCCAAAGTCAACCAAGCTGACCCTTTTAATGAAATTGGTATTCTTTATTTTATTTATTTATTTATTTTATAAAATTTATATGCCACCCAACTCTCGAAGGACTCTTTAACTACGAAGTATTCACTCTAGTGAAGTATAACCTGAAATGCAGGGTTCTTTTAACAGAACAATAACTAAAATACACCGAACCAATATATTAAATATATATTTTGATAAGGTTTTTTAAAATAGCAGATTAATATAGAAACTGAAGTGAATTACATGGATAAAACCCATGCAAAAATGACAGGCAGCGGAAACAGAATTAATGGGTTCTATTGTGACACTTGTCACAATAAGGGAGTAAATAAATGGATAAAGCATACCAGGTTAAAAAAAAATTGTTTCTTGAACAAAGGACAAGAAACTACTTTCTTTTTTGCCTCTTCACCAGATGAAGAAAGGTGATGACATTTTTTACAGCTTATTATTATCTAGTCATTTTTTAAAATCAAAATTCCCTCTAGCATGATCCCGATGCATAGAGATCCCGGGACATTTTCCTCCACACATTCTAAGGGGCTCAGAATAACTCAGCTCTAAGCAAGACTTTTGAAAGCCTACCTCTCTGAATCCAGCTTCATCAATCTGCGGACATCAGAGCAAAATTGGACACCGGTCACTGTGCAGCTTGGATAAGCCTCACTACCAGAAGAGATAATCAAAATCTTTAATAACAAAGATCTGATATTACTTGTAGAATGTGTTTGGAAAAAAATGGGCATCCCAGAACATTGTTCTCACATAAAACCCATATACCAGTCAAGAAGTCACAGCATGAACAGAATATGGCAAAATAGCCTGGCTCCAGGAGGATAATTGAGACAAGACTGTATATTTTCCACTTATTTATTTGACCTATATCAGGGGTCCCCAACTCCTGGTCTGTGAATCGGTACCGGTTCATGGCCCACTGGGAACCGGGCTGTGCAAGCGGGGGCAAACACGCAAAGTTCCATTTGCACAAGTGGCGGGTGTATGTGCAAAACCATCCTCTCTTCCCCCATATCACTGCTGCCCTGCTGCTGCTGCCGGTCCACCGGGCTGGAAAGATTGGGGACCGCTGACCTACATGATGAATATACAGTATAGTATAACATTGTATATAGTATATTAAGATTGGAAGAAGATGAGTGTTGTTTTAAAATTGGAGGAAGAAATGTTAATACCGTAAATACGCTATGTTGATGATGCTAATTTGAAAATGCAAAAAATCTGCAAATACTAGCAATAAAAGTCAAGCAGCACGTTGAAAAAAATGAGACTAAAATTAAATACAGAGACTTCTAAACTAATGACAACAGGTACAATATTTGGTTTTAGAACTGATGATGAAGGTATCAAAATGGTACATGGCTTTTGCCTTTTAGAATCAACAACAAAGTAACAAGCAGTCAAGAAATATGCCGTAGATTAAATGTGACAGAGAAGGTATGAAGGCACTGAAAAAGTTATTCAAATGCCATGATATGCCTATACCTACAAAGCTCAGAATAGTGTGAAGCATGACATTCCCTGTGACACTCACTGGAAGCAAAAGTTGAACTTTGATGGAGCAGAAGAGAAAAGGCATTGACACACTTTTGAACTTTGATGTTGGAGAAGACTCCTGAGAATACCATTCTTGGCTGTACTATAAATGGGTCTTCAAAGAAACCAACCCAGAGTTCTCACTCAAGGCACAAATGGCTAGGTCTGAATTATCCTAATTTGGACACATTAGGCAAACACCCAGCTATTTAAAGAAGGCTCAAATGCTGGAAAAGGAGGAAGGAAAGAGAAGAAGAGGAGAAGCAGCAGCAAAAAGGATAGACTCAATTACAGTAATGATGGGTGCACAGTTGGAAGACTTGAAGGACCAGGTTACGGAAAGATCATCATGGAGAAAACGTATCTATATGATTGATAAGAAGCAACACTGTTGATTGGTCATAATTAATCAATCAATGACCAAATCAGCTTTCAGAAATCAACTCTCACAAGAGAGAACGCTTCATGAAAAGGGAACATAATGGTTAGTTATTGTAACTGATGTTATTTGAGTTGGCATACTTTTAGAATTAAGAAATAGAACTCCACCTAGGAAAGAAAGGTGGATGGGGTGACAAAATCTGAGTTGCTCATTTGATTGATTAATAACAGATCCCACCTCCCCTCCCATCCTGCCCACACCCTTCCCATCTTTAATTGGCTGGTTTTTAACTTATTTATGTTTTTAGTATATTTATACTTATTTTTCATGATTTATACTTATCTTTCATCAAGTCACCCAGATGGGCAACCAATACATTTTATAAATAAATAAAGCCCTAATTATAATTTTGTTATCAATTTTTCACGGTGGTTTCTATGAATCACATATATGGGAGCTAAATTATTTTCAGGGAGGTTTTGATAGTCAGAAACAAGGAAGCCAACCTCCCAAAAGCTGCATCCCTATGAATCAAATGTTCAGCCTGTAATGCTTCACAGACATTAATAGTTATGCCTGCATTGTCTGGCAATTGGATGCTCGTGATAGTCTGACATAATTCAGGTGAACTGATCTCTAATGATATCTGGCACAATCCATATGTTAGCAGTGACTCACTCTTCAAAATGAAGCATAATGGAAATGGGCTCTTTGCGAAAGGCTGACATCTCATCCAAGCTAATGTGAATGTTCTATATAGATCTCTCTCTCCAATTGGTTAGAGAGATTTGGAAAGAAAATAAAGAGGATAATGTCCTGGTTGAAATGAAATTCTAATACTGGGTGCAGCATTATATGGTCGAAGTAAATTCTAGATATGACGACAAAGCATATAGATTACTAGTGTGTTGCACAGAAATGAGACTGCAGTTGACAAGTGGTTCAAACAGCTTCCAGATGAGCTTAAAGAATATGAGAAGTTCTAAGCAGGAAGGAATGCTACATGAGCTTAATAAGCCTACCTTATGAATGTATGCCAACAGCTTCATCTCAAGCTGGAAGTATAAAGTGGCATACTTCAGGGCTCCATGCTAGGCTGTCTACAGATAGTCCTTGACTTACAATAATTCATTTAGTGACTTACAACGGCACTGAAAAAAGTGACTTATGAATGCTTTTCACAGTTACGACCTTTGCAACATCCCCATGATCATGTGATCAAAATTCAGATGCTTGGCAACCGGTTCATACTTATGACCGTTGCTGTGTCCCAAGGTCATGGGATTACTTTTTCGCGACTTTCTGACAAGCAAAGTCAATGGGGAAGCCAGATTCATTTAACCACCGGGTTACTAATTTATCAACTGCAGTGATTCACTTAACGACTGTGGCAAGAAAGGTTATAAAATGGGGCAAAACGCACTTGACAAATGTCTCACTGAACAACAGAAATGTTGGACTCAATTGTGGTCGTAAGTTGAGGACTACCTGTACTGTTGAATGTATTTATTAGTGACTCCTCACCCATGGTTATCATTAGCTAAAAGAGGAAGAGCATGTTTATGAAAAAAAAAATAAAAATACTGAGCATATAGTTGTACTTACTGGAAGTGTTTGATAACAAGAGATGTATCTGTGATCTCTTTGGGAATCTTGGTAACCATCAATGTCCGGGCCAGCTAAAAGACAAGAAAGGAAGAGGTCAGAAATGGAGACATTTTAATAGTTGTAACATTTGTCAGTTTCCAGTATTTTGCCACTTAAACTCTAGTATTATTTGTACTCATTATTTTTTTCTGATTTAGGACTACAGACTTAAATTACAAGAGGATATATTTTTCTTAAACATTGCAAGAAAATATTTAGTGGTAAGAACAGTTTAATAATAGAAATGGTTAATTAAAATATTGCTGTGTCACCCTCACCCTGCATCACGCAGGGCTTTGCATATCTACTCCTATTTTATGACCCTGAGGTAGCAAATTGCTTATGCGGTGAAAGGTTACTCCTCTCAGAATAAAATTTGTATGGTCAAACTGAATCGCAGCATTTAAACAATCTCAAACCAATATTTGGACAAATTTCTTCCCTGGCCTGATACAACAAATGAGGAATGTCTAGATCGGTATTTTTAAGTCTTGACAAGTTTAAGATATGTGGACTTCAACTCCCAGAATTCCCCAGCCAGTATGCTTAAACTTGCCAACGTTGAGAAACGCTAGTCTAGAGTGTCCATCTCTGAAAGGTCGGAAAGGAAGGTGTCAACGAGGCCACTGTAATTATTACCTTTTCATTTTCCTTATACTCTAATTGGATGGAATGATGAGTCATGCAGAGAACAGTGATGATGAAATAGAGAAGAGCAAAGATACTATGCAGCCACAAGAGACGGTCACTGCAATAAAGCAAAAAGGAGAGACATTTTCAGACGGGAAAAAAATAGATATCTTTATCAGAAAACAAGATAACTACTATTTCCTAGAAGATGCCAGCCATTCCTTGTTTTCAGCCATTGATTCAAAGCCATTTTATGTTGACTCTGTAAACCGCTTAGAGAGGGCTGTAAAGCACTGTGAAGCGGTATATAAGTCTAAGTGCTATTGCTATTGGTCTATCTGTAATATAGAAAGTTGGTTTCACCATTGCATATTGTCATAGAATCATGATTAATGCATGGAAGAAGCCTTAGTCAAACAATGTCTTAAAGGAAAACAAAACATTTTAATGCTTGCAAGGTGAAGCACCAAAATACAAATTTCATCTGGCATTAATCCAAAATGACAAAGCTATATTATAGAAATCAGTGGTGCAGAATTTGTCAAAGACAGTAGCTCTTCTTGAGGGGAAGCACAGTTGGACATAAATTTATATTTATTATTTGTAGCTTACAGTTGAACATTGTTCAACTGTAAGCTACAAACATTGCAAGCCACTTATTCACATATATACTGGACTCAGAATGTTAGACAAAATAAATAAGGATTTATTGAACATTTATTTATTTATGTATTTGCAGAAAATGCTCCACAATGCCATCATTATAAACAGTGAGTAATTCAACTCCAAAGAAATTGAATCACTTACTCTTTGGGAACATTTGCAATTGTGGTTCGGCCAAAATTAGCTGGATTTTTTCCTGAAGGAGAGAAAGGAGACAGAAGTTAGTGCATTTTTAACAAAAGGCATTTTATTCTTCTAAGCACAGCATTGTACTCACAATGCCTCCAAAGTTGTACAGTGGTATTTTTAAGCTTTTAGAATACTGGTGTTCTCAACAATTAATTGTCCAGTGAATTTGAAGGGCTACATACCAAGGAGATCACCAGAGAAGTTGACGGGAAGGATGACAGCCACAGAGAGCACACAGACAATCAAGAGCAACACCAACAGATGCCGCTGGAAAGAGAGGTAGGTTGTGGCATCAATTCCACACTTGCTTTGAATTTCTTCATCTCTGAGAAAAAACGAACGAAAGAAAGAAAGAAAAAGAAAGAAAGAAAGACATGTCAACTCAATAAGATCCCCTTCTACAGTTTTCCTTTCATCCAGAAATGAAAAAAAAAAAAAAAGAACAGCATTGACTATGTAGTTTTCTAGCCAGTATAAAATAGATGACATGCTCAACAGAGGGATTTTATTTCTGTGCTTTATGCTTTATAAAATTAGGCCTATGTGACCAAAAAAAAAGTATTAGCAGGGCTCTTTAGTCCATAAGTCTGCACATCCAAAGAGGAATTCCATTCCTTACTATCTTGAGTATCCTCAAATCAAAGAAGGCAATAAAACAAACAAAATCCAGATATCCCGCCTAAAACCTTAAAACAAGTTTTTAAAGTGGAATCTTTTTAGCATAAAAGGATGGAAAGGGCTTGAGAGGAGTTCCCCTTAAATAAAACAATAATAAAGTGAAATAGCAATATATAATAGTAATTCAATGTAAAATTGCTTTTCTGAGCCACCACATATGACACCTCAAATACCACCTTACCTAACCTGGTGCTCTCTAGATGTGATGGATTGCAACCCTCCTTATCTCCAGCCAGCAGGAAACCTGCAGTTCAACACATCTAGAGGGCACAAGGTTGGGGAAGGATGGGTCAGGGTGATAAGAAAACAGCATTAATTAATTTGCTTTCAAAAAATTATTCTGTTTACTTCCCCACACACCCCTTTTTTTCTAGGTTTTCATACATAAATTATTCTCTTCCTCTTATACATCCATCTGCATTCTTTTTTTTAAAAAAAATACAGATGAGGAACATATTTCTTTAAAAAAAAAAACATGTACAGGTTTTCCTCAAGTCTGGCATTTCCAAATATGTTTTAGAACCCAAATTTCACATGCCTTTCGGTTTTTTTTAAAAAAATGAACATTATGTTATAAAATCCAGTTCCATGAGAAGTCCAAAAGATCACAATGTTCCAATCTGCATATTAAATACTGAGGTATTGATTAGGAAGAAGCGGAAACTGAATTATTTTCTCAACACTACTATTTATTATTATTATTATAAATTCTATCTTAGCGAGAGCCTTTTTTAAAAAAAAAAATCAAATTAGAGACCACCCATCTCACTCTCAGAGTGACTCTGGCAGTGTGTAATTAAAAAGATAAAAACCATATAGCAATAGCAATAGCACTTAGACTTATATACCGCTTCACAGTGCTTTACAGCCCTCTCTAAGCGGTTCACAGAGTCAGCATATTGCCCCCAACAATTTGGGTCCTCACTTTACCCACCTCGGAAGGATGGAAGGCTGAGTCAACCTTGAGCCGGTGAGATTTGAACTGCCGAACTGCAGTTAGCAGTCAGCTGAAGTAGCCTGCAGTACTGCACTCTAACCACTGCGCCACCTCGGCTCAACATACTAGTATATAAACATACTAGATCTCAGTAAAAGGCAGTTTTTTGTAACAAACAAACCCTTCCTTTTCCCTTGAAAATAATATCTTTATAACACAGCAATAGCTAAATGAGTGGGAAGATTTCTTCTGTTTGAAGAGGCAACTGAGTGAGAGGAGAAATTAATTCCTTATTGTATTTCCAATTTCTCTCTCTCTCTTTTTTTTAAACAATCATCATGGAAAGGAAACACAATTTTCATCATAGCTCAGTTGGCTAACTGGGGAATTAGGCTTCAGATTGTAGAGGATAAATTTTTCATCATAAAACGCCACGTGCATCTTTGATTTTGCATGTGCAAAATGAAAAAGGGGTTTTCTGCTATCTAATGATAACCAAGTAATAATAATATCATTCATTCATTTGTTATTCTGTTGATGACTTAGTAGTTGTTTTTTGATTAATTCTTTGATTAAAACATGGCAATTCAGGGGCTGATTTCAGTTCAAAACATTCAAGAGAAGAGACAGCTCAGGCTACCGGTATCAGCCACTCATTTCCAGCTAAAACAAATCAGTGATGCTTTAGTCGTGCTCTGACCACTAAAATCAAGAGCAATGTATATATAAGCTTTAAAGTTGGATTATCTATCAACAACTGCTGTTGCTACACTATGTCAATTTCTGTTGTGGCCCGCCAGCGACCCGTGCAGCTGGTAGCTGATTCCGACAGCGAAGAGGCTGTTGTGGTGATGCGCCAGTGGCCTGTGCAGCTGGCACCTGAGTCGGACAGTGAGGAGGTTGGTGAGGACTCGGTGCCAGAGGCGGAGATTCAGCCAGGGCCTTCAGAACCTCCAGAAGCTCCCATCAGTGAAGAGGAAGAAGAGGAGGAGCCTATTCTTAATGCACAGGCACACAGAGCTGCCAAAAGGCAGGAATGGTTCTTCAGGAGGAGGTCTCCTCCGGAGTAAGGCTTGGGGCTAATTGGCCACGCCCCTAGCCTATTTAAGGGATGATGATGGCTGAAGTAATTTGCAGGAAACAACTCTTCATAATCACCTCATGTATCGGATTCAGAAAACGTCTCTTTGGCTCTGGTTTTCCTGTGTTATCTGTTCTGCTAATTGCTTCTGGGCATCTTGCCAAACCACAGTAAGATTACTGATATCGGAAAGACTATTGCATCAAGAATTGAGTTATTTTACCTTGGATTCTTGTCGGCTGTTAATGAAGTTGAATTAACAGCCCTTGTTCATAACAGACTGATTGAAACTGTATTTTTGTTTGTACAAACTACTAAGGAAGCTTATTAGTAGTCTTTATTTAGTAAAATAAGACTGTGTGTGTGCTGTGTTCTTCGTGGTTTGTAGCTGGGGCAGAACAATTTCACTATGTGGGGTCTCTTTGAAGAACAATAGGTCCAGCCCCATCAAAGTCATGTTAATCCCCCATCATAATGACCCCTGTAATTATATGCAGGGCATATCTATTCAAAGTAAGCCTCTGTGAATTCATTGTTGCTGATTCTCAGCAAGAATAGAAACCCCCCCCATAAGTTTACATAGAAAAGTATAAAGAGGGAGCAAACAGTCCATGGCTGAAAATATCATCACAGTAATCACTCTATCACATAAAAGATGGAGCAGATTATGAACTTTCTTCAATATCGCCATAGTGATATGTACTCACTTCATCTGGTAAATTGAAAGAAGCCAGGAGCAGAATCCCTAGGAAGGAAATTGGAGAATTTCAATGAGCTAGCTAAAATCAATTATAGAAGAAACTACTATCTGTTCCCCCTAGATATGGTGTAAGAGTAAAGTAACTGAGCATATTATTAAACTTGTCTTAAACAAGGGTAAAATCTTTATGGGTCCATAAATATTGTAGGACTCCAGCCCCCTTTAATGCCAAGTAACATTGGTCACAGGGACACAGGAGTTGAAATTTAACAACATCTGGAAGGACATAGATTTTTCAACTGTTGACTTGGAATAAGAAAGATACAGTAAGGGACTTGGCCATGAGGTCAGCATTCAGACTTGTACAATTTTGTACAACAAGGATGTACAATTTTAAAACCGATTACTGTGTTGGAAATAAACCGTTATGAAGACAGGTTGTCCAAATGTCTTTTGTCTTATCTATTCATGACTGGGAGAGCCATGTTAACAAGGTTAGCCAATGAATAGGCATAGAAAATGAGTCAGCCAATGGGAGCTAACCACTTCTGAGTCTGTGCAGAGGATCAAAACTGAAACTTAGCTTAAGGCTGGGCGTGGTTCCAGTCTACTCTGCTCTTTGTCCTCTCTGTGCTTGTCTGCTGCTGAAATGAAACTAACTCCTGAATGTGTTTACTTGAAGAAATAATCTGCCTGTGGTATTGTATGTATATATTATTATGTTTATAAAGAAGTTATTGAATCCAGCTAAATCAGTCATCTGTGTGTGCTTCTGGTTTTGATTTTTATGCAACAAACTCTGATATATTGTTCCCATTTTGTACTCATTTCTTATGCTTATACTTATACCTGTTTATACTTATATGTTTATATGTTATGTTTATACTTGTTTTCTCATACATGCTTGACAAAACAAACAAACAAACAAACAAATAAAATGGGCAAATAGGGACAGGAATTCTCTGTGTCATATAGTTTTTTCTACCTCCCCCCTCAAACTTACCACATCTTTGTTGTCAGCATCCAAGGGGCTGCTCTCAGAAGGGGACTTCTCTTTTTCACTTTGTTCTCCATAGAAGAGGGATGTCAGGCTTCCCATATATAGGAAGTAAATGGCAGGGAGAAGAAAAAGGGGGAATATGGAAAAGATAAGAGGAAGACAGTGTAAATTAGATATAGAGGAGGAAAAGAAAAAGAATGGAGAGAGGAATATTATTCCAACCAGGCCACTTTTAAAAATCTACAGTTCCACAACCTCAGGACACCAACAAGTCTAAAAGAAGAAGAAGAGTGACAATATTCTAAGAAGATTTCAAGAAAGTTCAAGAAAACGTATGTCTGCCCTTCTCCAGAAAATGTTACAGCTTTAGTGGTCTTGGAAGAAAGTGTAGGTGCCATTGTAGAGAGTATGGAATTGGAAGCCAGAAGAACATATGCAGCCAAACGTGTTTTAATGAACTGAGGACTTTGGGATTGTACACAAGCACATATACCCTTGTTTTTGCCTGAACCACTTGAATTAGCCACATCTTGCTTGCTTCAAGTAAGAATTTACTAATCTTAGATGGGGAGGGATGGAGAACTAATCTTAGATGGGGAGGGATAGGGAAACAAAATCTTAGGTGCACGATTGTCTGCTGGAAAATTCAGTCATATGAATTCTTTAAACTATCTTGGATAATATTCTGTGGCATCTTACTGCAGCTGAGAAACCAGAAGCCTCTGGTTACCTTTATTGGATTCTGATACATGCTCTGGTTTCTCTATCTTTATTGCTTTGTAACTTTATTATTTCATTCTGCATGAGAATAGATAGTTTGCTTCACGTTTTTCGCACCATTTGAGATCATGGTGTCAATAATTATATTGCCCAATTATATTAAAGGCACTAATAATTTAAGATGAAATACAAGATTAATGGCAAAGATGTTTTCCACAGTTTGCTTATGCAGCTCTTATCACAGGAATAAAATAAAAGAATAATAAGAATTTGCCCAACAAGTGTGTTTACTATCTAGAGTGGCTACAGCAAATTATCCAAGGAAGAGAGTACATACTGTATATACATTTGGAAGATAATGTTCAATCAGAGGTTACATTGTCTGAGGCAAACTAGTAAGAAGAATGAAATACATGGTACAGAATGGAATTACCCATAGTTCAACTGTTCTGAGAGCTCCAATAGCTGGTATGGCCTGCTGGCCTTGGGTGTGCTAGCAACAATTCCTACTTCTTAGAAAGGCTTAAATTCCCATTTCTTCATTGCTTTCTCTAATTTTTCTGCTCTTAGGAAGCAGAAGCCGCCTTATATTACTTTAGCATCTTTGTGTATATAATGGCCAGGATGATGAACCTATGATGTTGCTGAATTGTAATTCCCAATAGTCCTTTGAAAGTACTTGTTATCTAGTACAATACCATCTAAAATGAATTTCTGCTTTTTAAAAAAAAAACTGAAGATGCTGGGAATTACATTTGGGAACTTCTGCGGGTGAAGCATAGTCGTCCCCCCCCCAACAATTAGGGTTGACCATATTCATATCTACCAAGGCATAGCAAACCCCAGCATGGAAACCATGATTTGACAAGTTAGAAGCTGATGGACTGTATGATGGGAATTCCCCCCCCCCATCTCCGCTATTGCTCTTTGCTGTACTAGACATTTGGTCCATTAGTTAGGGAAAAAAATAAGTGCACCAAACATGTTACAGCATTGCTATTGTGCAGTGATACTCCCTGCGTAGCAGCATGGCTGAGGTAATGCAAGATACGTACGGAAAAACTCATAATCTAAACATCCCTTTGCTTATAGGTAGCATTTCACGATTAGACTAAGACCAGAATTTAAAGCCCTCATTCTGGACTCCATTTCGATATCTACAATCTTTGGCACTTACTTGAAAATTATATCTGGAAAAGGTGTACCATAAATAGGAGAAGGAACAATGCCCAGAGCCAAATCAAATCACCAGTGGAAAAGTAACAGACCATTTATACAAACCAAGGATTAATCAATCTTACATAATAGCATTTAGAATGGCCAGATCAGAATTTCAGTAAGAATAATTACAAAACTGTGGCATTCATGAAAAGGACACCCACTACATATTACAAAAATGTGATGCTCTAGAATAGATTAAAAGCATGGATATTTGAAAATACTACTTTAAGGTAATGGTGAAGAAACAGTATTTTAAGTATTAGATGCTGACTCTAATCTTCCCATTCACCCAACATTAAACAATCAAATGAAACCCATCATTATCAGACAGACAATATATTATAGATTACCAACCAAGAGAATATTTTAAAGTTTACCCATGTTACCAGACGACATTCAAACATCCTGTGAAAGAAAGAAAAGCCACTGCAAAATGGGAAGGAATTAAAACAATCAGGAGCAGAACGTCTATCTTTTCAAAAGGCAACTGGACTTTCTCCCCCCCCCCACCTTGAAGACGTTTCGCTACTCATCCAAGAAACTTCTTGAATGAGAAATGAAACATCTTCAAGGGAAAAAAAACCCGAAATCCAGTTGCCTTTTGAAAAATCACCTTTGGGACAATCAGGAGCAGATTCACCCTACTTGACATCTCTAACAAAATTAATCCAATCTGCCTCCACCACTCAACCCACCTTCTATTCTGCCTTCTCTGGAAGAGAGAAAGTATCACTGATATAATTTTATTTTGTTTTGACCCTAGGTCTTTTTAGTTTCAAGGCCAAGAACTCCTTGAAATACAGATGGAGAAACCTTTTCCATCTTGACAAACAGTTGATTTGGGGAAAGCTAATTGATCCTGGGTGGAATTGATAGACTCTCAAAATGCTCCTTTAAAAGCAGTGGCGATTCTTTTTCTTTCACAAGAATTCTCAATTCCCCAAGCCTTCGATTCCCTTATCACCACTGTATCATTTACTCGTAGGAGTTCCATGTGCTTGGAGGCAAACGGCTGATTAAAAGAAGAAGAACAACAGTAGTCAGTGGGAGGGAAACCTTCAGAGAGTAATAACAAGTAATATTACTAAGTGCTAAGATGTATAGGATGAAGACAAACATCTCAAAAAGGATCAGAATTAGAGAACTGCATTGGTGTTGTTTTTTCTTCCAAGAAAGCTGTTTTGATTATTCCTATATTACAGGGAATAGAAGGAAGCCTATTAAGGCTAACATATAGCTACCACTTAGGGAAATCATTCCTGAGGCAAGTTATCAACTAGAGATTTCTTGGCTCATGGTTCACTGTTTGTTTCATCAATTAACTATCATGTGACCTTCTGCCCAAAAGTATCATACATCTTGCTCTTCTAATTTCTTATTTACTAAAATATGCCTTTTAAGTCCACCATCTTCCTCCAGACATCTTAATTTTCAAAACCTTGGCCGGTGGCAATCCCAGTTGAACTTTTCAGTACCACATATCAATGGATAAGGTAAGAGGTTAGAAATTTTTTTCCATATTCCATCAGTGGTATAATTTCAGCCAGTTCTTTGGTATTGTCACTGTCTGGTTTTGTTGCTGTTCCCGTCTTTACAATTGTGCAGTTTTACTATATTGATCGAATATAGAAACATTTTGGGTGGCAAGATTTATACAACAGTGGAACAATCTATTTTTTAGAAGTTCTGGGTTCTCCATCTCTGGAGGCTACAAAGAAAAGGTGAGACAGCTACTTCTTAAGGATGGTTCAACTGGTTTTCATGCACATTAGAAAGAGATGGACTAGATTATTTCAACTCCACAATTCTGTGATTTCATCTTATATTACAAATGTTATGAAGGTGCTTTGGATTGTTCCTCTTTTAAAAGGGAAATTTAAGGAAATTTCATTATTTTTTCTTCTACTGGAATTAAGGGACATTGCAAACATTTTTCACTGTCTACTAGTCATGTAAAGTTAATGACATTTTTTCTATTATTGTGCCAGGTTTTGAAGCTTTATTAATACTGCCCTTGTGCATTATATTCTCAACAGAGCGCCCATCAGTACTGATAATTTTGGACTATGAACAGCAGCCATCTCCAATCTGATGCCCTCCAAAATGCTTGCACTGCTAGTGGCAGGTAATACTTAAGAGTTGCAGTCACAACACATCTGTGGGCATTAAACTGGAAAAGTCTGGTAAACTATTTTCTGTACCCTTCAGCTTTTGCATCCTTTTAGAAAGGTTAGATTTTACCTGTCATTATCCATCAGCAAGGCGAGGCGCCCATAATCCCAAGCTGCTTTCCGAAGGCAGGAAAAGATGAAGAGAAGTACCTGCAGTTGGAGAGAAGCATTATCAGCTTAATGATCTTCTTCACTAAGTAAATACTCCATTCCTTTCCCCTTGTCTGTGACAGAAATTGCAGTAAATGATAAACAACAATAGCAGCTGCAGAATGGGATTTCTGCTTCCATAGATTTTCAGAGCTCACTTAAATACTAAAACTTGGTGTTTGAATCGTTTTCTGGGTTTGCACAACTGACTGAATTGTAACCAGGCTGCATTCATATGACCACACCACCACCAAAGAAACTAACTAAGGTTAACATTAATGAAGCTTAACGTGGTACAAATGCATCCATTCCGTTTTTAACAGATCTAGTTAGATATGTTGTATGTACCCCACCAATATAGATTAAAGATGGAAAAATAAACAGGCAGGATATTTTTATATGCTAATTCTGTCTTGCATAGCACGAATATATGTGGAACTCACACTAAGATACAAATGTGCCTCTCAGTTGAATTCTGAACTTGAGATAAACTGGAGAAAAAGTGTAAAACAGTAGAAAGTAAAGATGAGCAAGAAATTATGAATTCTCTTGCTTGTTTCTTGAGGTGCTATCTAGATCAAGAGTCCCCAACCCCTGGGCTGCGGCCCACTACCGGCCCATAGCCTGTTGCAAACCGGGCCACGTGAGCGATGGGAAAGCACTTGCGCAAATGGAGCTTTGCACGTGAGCACTCTCCAATCGCACGAGTGGAGCGGCCCACTGCTTGCCCAAGTGGAGCTTCATGCATGAGTGTAAGCGCCCTCCACTCAAGCGTGAAGCTCTATTCACGTGAGTGGAGGACATGCACGACCACTGCTTACACTAATGGAGTTGTGTGCATGTGTGCGCATACCACTCACACACGCACCCTTCCCTGGGCTGGGCCTCAAGGTGGAAAGATTGGAGACCGCTGCACTAGATAAAATATATATACTGGATGTCTGGTTGCAGACCTACCTGCCTGTGTGGAACACTGGCTGGGGTGAATGTCAGAAGCAACGTTGCAGAGGGAAGTTTGCTGACTGAATGAATGGGGTTATTACTATTCATTACCAATATGAAGTCATACCACTCTGACTAAAGCAGCGGTTCTCAACCTGTGGGTCGCGACCCCTTTGGGGGTCGAATGACCTTTTCACAGGGGTTGCCGCGCGCGCTAGCCCGCCATCTTGGAAATGCTCCCAGTTCGGCCGTGCCTGCAGGTTACCAGACAGCCGGTAGCCACGAAGCGGGAGACTTTGCCCACCCGCCCGGATGCCGCCATTTGGGTTCTTTTACCCTCTGCGCATGCGCAGAACACTTTGCGCATGCGCGGAGGGTAAAAGAACTCAAATGGCAGCGTCCGGGCGGGTGGGCAAAGTCTCCCGCTTCCGTGGCTACCGCAGCGGTTCTCAACCTGTGGGTCGCGACCCCTTTGGGGGTCGAACGGGGGTCGCCTAAGCATGCGCTAGCCCGGCATCTTGGTGCCACACCCCCTTTGTCACCTCATCGCACGCGGGGAGGGGGCGGGGCAGGGGTCGCGGCGGCAGGGCGGGGGTCGCGGCATTAGAAAGGTTGAGAACCACTGGACTAAAGGCTATATAATGTGTTTGCCATAGTTTTAATATTTAGGGGGAAATATCTCTCTTTGTATTGGTGGAGATTTTTCCCTCCCTCAAAAGTTCAAGACATATCTAAGGAAGAAACCAGTGAGAATTATATCAGGGAATGAAGGTGAAAACTGCCATATCTCATGCACTGTGTTTGATGTAAAGATATACAATTGTCCAAATGTTACCGCTTGTCTGTCGTTCCTACCTGCTATGGATGATGATTTATGAACAGATAATAAAGGAAGATAATTTTTCTCCTTCTCACTCACCATCCAAAGGAGGAAGTTGAGAGCAAGTACTGTGGGCACACCACCAAATGGCAGCCCTTGCAAGACAGTGCTGTGGGAACGGGCGCCAAAGCATTGCTCCTCTGTACCGTTGGTCAGAGTATCCAGATACGTGAGAACATTCAGAGAGACGGAATTCGTATCTTCTGATGAAGATGTGGTCATGATCATGTTGTCCATCTGTAAATCAGTGGTCTCTTAGGGAGTTCTGCTGTGTAAAATACCTAAGAGTGGATTTAGGGGAAAAGAGAGAAACTAGGTTTCTGAGACTGAAAAGGACCTCTCAAAGGAGACTTTCATATCTGAGGATATGTTTGTCCCTTTATAAGCTTGCTCTTTGCTGTGTTATACAGAGATATAGAGATTGAGGGCAGAGGGCAGTCAGATCCTTGCTAAACCAGCCTACAGAGTTGTCAGGAAGTATTTTAACATTATCTTTTGATGCTAAAGCCAAGATATATACTATTCTAAAAAGATGAGTTAGACGCCAGAAGTCCAGATCAAAGTAAATATACCCAAGAACATGGTCCCTAATCCCAACTGTGAGAGTGGAAGGTAAATTAAAAAGAATACTGTTTTCAGCAAATCAGCCTCTGATATCCCCTTATATAGTATCCAGAAACTGACTCATCCCAGGTTCAGCTGTAAGACACTGTGATTTTGATTCCCAAAGTGTCTGCATTTCCCAGGGGAGCCTGACCTTGCAGTCTGGCACTCTTTTCCCATTAACCTTTTCTCCATGTAATAGCAGCAATGCTTAGAGCTCAAAAGCTGTGGATCACAGAGGTGAGCTAGTTACCCTACTTAGGACTTCAGATCAATGTCTAAAGATATACCAGATATACCTGATTCTGCTTCAGCCTCTACCCCCTGCAATGAGGGCTTCTCATCTTCATCCTGACATTTCATTCTCTTCCAAGGAAGAACCCAGGGCAATGATGACACCCTCTTATTAAGTAGACCTACCCCATCAATATCTGAAGAATTGAAGGTGGAGATTAAGAGAGATCCTCTTTACTAGCAGTACTTCAGGCTTTGGAATTAACATCCCCAGAAACTTCTGTGCTCGCTTTAATGGCATTTCATCCTAAAAAATAAAGAAAAAGGAACGATATAAGGGAAAAGCACTTTGAACCACAGTACTGTTTAGGTTGTCTCTCTGTTTGAATTTTCAAAGTGATTAATATTAATTTTTTTTTTGGGGGGGGGGCTTCTAATTAAGATTGCAGTTTTGAGATGTTCTGTTAGCTGGCAGGATTTTTAAACTCCCCCCCCCCAATCTTTTGTCTTTGCTATTTTTGATAAGTTGCCTTTTCAGTTCACTTTTTAGGAAAAGTTGGATCTTTAAAATAAAAAAAATAAAAACACTGTATTCATATTGCAGAGCTTAACAGAAAAAAAAATGTTAAGTTAGGGAAACTGAAAAACAAGTGAAACACCCAAAAGATAACATTGTGTTTATTAATTATATAAACCAATTTATCCAGAGAGGCAGTGGCTGACTTTCATTACACAGCCATTTATTGGGGATACTTTAATTTGGACTGTTGCACTGAACATTGATGGTCTAAAATGGCCACTGCAGCTCTATTATTTTAATTGCTTCTATTATGTAGACTGACGTTAAAAGGATTTGTATACTATTAAGAAATGATCAAAGAGACATGAAGAAAAACATTACATTGTGATATATTAATGGGTCAGTCAGCTAGTGGCATGTTAGTCAAGTGGGTGAATTAAGAATGGGCACTAAGCCTTGTGGAAATGGAGCACCAGTGGATTTACCATATTGGACAGGAATTTGAGAATTGTTGGTCCAAAGCCTACTGGAAGGTGCTAAGTTAGGTAAATCTAGTCCAGAGAATTGCAAAAGTTAGTTTGGGAAAGCACGGGGTCAAAATATGGGACTCCAGAAAAATCTTTAAAAAGAAATATGTATTATGTACACTACTTTCCTGTGAGATGAGAAATGATAAGGGCAGCTTCACTGGGCTTGGGCTACCTTTGTAAAGGGAATATATTGGAAACATAAGGCTTCTAGGCAATGATCTTTTATTTGCCAACATGCCAATAATAGTCTATAAGTGGAAGCAAGCAACAATACTCTGACTTGTCCATTAAGGCATCTGGTATTTCAAAATGATTTTAGCTTCCAGCTAATGGTATGCCATCCTCTCCATTCCTGTTTTTAGTCTAGTACGCCCCAACTCCTTCAAATAGGATGGTCTAAAAGGCAATTGTAAGAAATTTAGCAGACTCTCTGCCAACCTCCCAATGATTAGAAAACCTTTTAATGGTAGAAAGCACTAGAAACACAATCCCCCAATTGATCAGATAGCCCTGTATCTCTAAACAGATACAATTCAAAACAATGGAGTGTGTAATCCATCTCTTCTTCCATTCTTCCTTTTTTCCTCGTCAAACATTTATCCTATCACTAGGTCCAAAGGGTATAACACAGGCACTGGGTACACTTTCCCTGCTCTGGGCAGCCTCAGAATACAGAATAACAGAATTGGAAGGGACCTTGGAGGTCTTCTAGTCCATCCCCCTGCTCAAGCAGGAGACCCTATCCCATCTCAGAGAAGTGGCTATCCAGTCTTTTCTTAAAAGCCTCCAGTGATGGAGTACCCACAACTTCTGGAGGCAAGCCGTTCATTCTTTCTTGTCTTGCGTTGTGGTGCCTTGGAAAATAGGTTGACCCCCTCATCTTTGTGGTAGCCACTCAAATATTGGAACACTGCTATCATGTCACTCCTAGTTCTTTTTTTCACTAGAGTAGCCATACCCAATTCCTGCAACCGTTCTTCATATGTTTTAGCCGTCAGGCCCCTAATCATTTTTGTTGCTCTTCTCTGCACTCTTTCCAGAGTTTCAGCATCTTTTTAATAATGTGGTGGCCAAAACTGGATGCAGAATTCCACGTGTGGTCTTATATGTTTAGTCTAATTTTTCCCTTTCTCCCATGTTGAGAAAGTTGTCTTCTAGCTATGCTAAAAGCAAATACAAATCCCATCTAAGCAGGAACCCCGCTCAACACAGGAAGTTGGAGACACTGGGGATGGAGCTAGCATGCATGGTCACATCCTGTATCCTATCAGGCAAAATGCCAGCCTGGGGGCACTCAGATTTGGGCATTCACACACAGTTATTTTACCTGAGAGTAACATACAGTATGTTGGCTTATATTCCCAGATCATTCCAAAGAGATGTTCTTACTTACCAGGATTTTTTTTCTAAATGACACTTGTAGCATTTTAACGCCCTTGACACAAACAGACACAAGCCTGTTTGGTTTGGTTCTGGTGGTTCCTAGAACTCAACCTACAGTAGCTTAAAACAGATGGAAGTGTCCACCTTCAGTTCATTCAAAGCCATTATTACAAACTCAGCAAAGCCGTTCATTCATTGTTCCATCCACTCCTAAATTAGACACCCCCACACAGATATATCTGGTACTTTTCAAATGCATTGGATGATAATGCACACATCTCCCACCCTGACTGGTTGAGAATGGCAGCAAGTGTAATAATCACCCATCTAGAAAGCACCACACCTGGGACAGCTATTCTTGAGAATGAAGGTTCTCCCAGCAGCAGAGATCACTTCCTCCTTATGTTCCAACAAGTTTTACAAAGCACCTCTTTACCTTTCTTGAACAGCAGACTCACGATACATACCAAGAAGGGTCATCCCACGATTCAGGCTTGGTTCCAGACACCAGGGTCGACTCTTGCCATTGTATAGTAGTCAGTCTGTGTCTTTATAAAAAAGAAACACAAAACTAAACCAGTAATTCTAGCAGACCAAAGGTGAACAGCCTCTGTGTTTCCAGCTTTATTCTTTGTAAGAATCCAGTGTAACTTGTCTTGCCACACGTCACCATCCCTTACAAAGTAAACATTTGTGGGTAGAGGTGGAAATCTCTTGTTCCTTGTGACACCCACTGCTGGAACACTCCAATTACATTGTGTATTTAGTATTATTATTCTGCAGCGGGGCAACAGCCAGTCAGAGTTTCCTTTCAGTACTGGCCCTTTTTTGTTTCTAAGCCTATAAACCTATCTAAAAAGACAATGGCCAGGAATAAGTTAAAGACGTTATGGGTTTCCTCCTGTGTTTGGGGAAGCAGAGGAAGGTGAAGCCAGATGGCTGCCCAGCTGAGCTATACTCCTACCTCCATGTTGTCTGAGAGTGCAGTTCCTTCCCTCCTCCTCCCTTTGCTTCCCTTCCCTATGTAAACAATTCCATCTGACATTGCCAGTTGCTTTTAATAATTCATCTCCCTTTGGTTACCAAGGAAAATGACTCTGGACCATCAGCAAATAATTGGAGGGGCTCTTAGCAACCAGCAGCTCAGTCCACCTTTCCAAGAGCTAATGACAGAACCATTTTTAGGGTCAGCCAGCATTTGGTCTGTTTCTATGTTTTCCCTTTACAAAAAGCATATATCTGTAAGCAATAAAGTGGAACATGCACGCAAGAGTTTTCAGTCATGTGCAGAGTTATCTGACTGGTCTCGTTTCTATTTCAAACAGATCAAAGCAGCAAATGTGGTGCCTCTCTGTTTACCTTACAACAAATCTGTGAGATTTGTTTAAGATCCTGAGAGAGAGATTAAAGTGATCGGGGCATTGAAATCTTCCCATTTTAGTTGAATTAGGAGTTTCTCAATTGCCAGGTTGTGCAAGCCCACAATACGTTCCCCACTGCCAGCTTTAGTCTGCCTAATTTCTGGCTTCATATGACATATTAAATCATGAATGAAAAATATGTCCTGCAATTAAAAAAACAGGCTGAGCTAAAGTATGGTCGGCTGGTTTATGGTGTAGTGTGTCATGTGAGGGTAGTAGCAGGCAAGTGTACATATGTACAAAGTTACTATTAATTCATATGGACAGTGAGATGGGTGGCATATAAATTTAATAAATAAAATAAACGCTCTGTGTAAACAAGCATGTGAAAGCACCTGAATTGGAACTTATTTCAGAATTCTACTGATTGCTTATACAGAAATATCTGACATGGGAAGTAAGCATGTGGAGGTGTGTGCAGTAAGAATGGCACAGACATAAAATTGCCTTTATTTTATATGCTAGGTTCACCCTATCGCCCTTATTCAAGGTCTGTCTACACAATAAACACTGTTCAAAGTGTCTGATTCTTTCATTTTTGTACTGTAAAGTCTCTCTCATTTTAGACCTTGGAGAAACAGGGCTTGTAGAAAATGACCAGAACCAGAGATTTTGTTATTAGCAAGTCAGGAACAGGAATGCAAATGGGAGAGAGAGAAAAGGCCTTACCTCCTCACTATAGCAATAGCACTTAGACTTATATACCACTTCACAGTCCTCTCTAAGTGGTTTAAGAGTCAGCATATTGCCCCCAACAATCATTTTACCGACCTCAGAAGGCTGGAAGGCTGAGTCAACCTTGAGCCAATGAGATTCGAACTGGCGAACTGCTGTCAGTCGGCAGTCAACAGAATTAGCCTGCAATACTGCATTCTAATCACTGCACCACCATGGCTCTATCCAAATGACTGCAAAATATCCTAAGGAGGGGAAGCCTTTCTTAGCTCATGATCACCACCCAGAATTGCAGGTTATGCCTGAGGCTAAAAATGTTGCCCACAACTCAGGTTTCAAATCATCAAAATTAATTCTCTCTTCCATTATATACTAAAGTAGCTACAATATAAAGGTACAGTATATTTAAAATGCATATTTATAACATAACTACCTTACGTTATAAAAATGCCCTTCCTTTGCCTTTCTTTGACTCTAGCCTTTCAATTGGATTTACCTGGTTAAAGGCACTGGGCAGCTACATTTTAAAATCTTTTTAATCACCCCCCCCTTTGGGGAAATCTCCAATCATAGCCAAAATGAGAACTTGGATCCTGAAGGAGAGTGTACTTCTGAAATTTATAGCCAGTTGAGACTCTTCAAATGACGCTAAATATCGGTGCTGTTTCTTTACATTGGTCCTTTTATAATCTGTGTAATCTGTCTCCTACCAATTTTTCTAAAAACTTTCCACATACAGCAATTTAATTTAACTCTTCCTAAACAAAAGCCTTGGTCTTCAAATCAATGGAGAAAACCTAAAGAAGGTGGGCATTTTTCGGTATTTGGGATCCCATCTCCAAGGCAATGGCGACATCAATGGTGAGGTGCGAGCAAGGGTGAATGCAGCCTGGATGCGTTGGCGAGAACTCACCGGTATGTTATGTGACAGACTAATGCCAACCTGTCTTATATCTAAGATTTACAAGACAACAATCCGCCCTGTTGCACTGTATGGCACTGAATGCTGGGCAACAATAGGGACTGAAAGCTATCTCCATGCCATGGAAATGCGAGTGCTCCATTGGATATCGGGCATCTCCCTTCTTGACCACATCACAAATGACCATTCGACAATATTTTGGTGTGGCACAATTATAGAGAAGATGAGAGAAGGCCGACTCCGCTGGTATGGACATGTCCTGAGAGCAGCACCTTCCACTGTGGCCAAGACTGCCTACCAACTAGAAGTCAATGGCCAGCGACCTCGCGGGAGTCCAAAACAGAGATGGCAAGACACCATCAACAAAGCCACGGGCCTGCGCCCTGGAGACGCAGCTGACCATGCAAAGTGGCGTTCAATGATCCGAAAAGCGGACCTTGCACCTGCTGGAATATGCTAGGAAGAAGAAGAAGAAATGAAAGCCTTGATTCCTAAAAAAACTAAGCAAAGAAAACAAAACTAAAACTAAAAGAGCTACATCATTATTGTGGAAACTCTTCAGAAAACTAAGATTAGTCTGCAGATTACTACACCAGAGCCCTTCATTAATTTAATCTGCAACTGATATTTTTACCCTTTTCCCTCAGAAGCTCTTATAATACTTCCTTTTAATGCCCATTGCATCATCAAAGGTATTCTATTGCTTTAAAAGTATATGGGAAGAAAATAGAATTGGGTTACTGGGGATGTTGCAGCAAACATTTCCTCATTCCTAATGGGATAATTTTATCTTGCCTTTAATTACACAGTGAGATCTTGTTTTAACAGATGAATGTACAATTTTAGTTCCAATAATGTCTAACATTATCTGCTTACTGATACAATTATAACACACATGATGCAATATACATAATTTGCATAACATGTATAATGTTCATTATGCAAATGATGTAATTACATCATGTGCAATGATATCATTATCATGCAAATGAAGTACATTGCATCAGAAGTCCATTATGATGAGGTTTAGAAAACTCTGTTTCTGCTTTACATCTAAAATTGAGAAAACTTGGTGAAAACAGGAAAAGTCCTTGGATCCTTCCAGTTTTGATAAACCAAATTTTTGGGTTCAAATATTTTAACTAAGAGTTTGGAATGAGACCTTTATTGGCGATTCTCAAGAGTTTTTTTTTTTTACAAACAACACAAATTCCAGAAGAGCTCAAGCGAACAATTTTCAAACTCTACTGACAAAGATAGGTCAATCAGTCTATAACCAAGCAGAATATGACTATGTGGTGCACCCTGATTTACATAACTTTGACAGATAAAAGGTGTTAAAAAGAAGTTTGTTCTATTTTGGTGATAGGCAAATATCCTTTAAAACGTTGCTGCCACCATCTCAAAATGACAAAATTAAGAGCTTTAATTGCCTCTTACCAGTTCTTTCTTGAAGGTCTTAGAGATGGAGAAATGGTTTATACTGTACAGTTGTTATCATTGTTATTATTATTTATTATTGTTACTGATGTATGTGCTGCTCACTTTCTTATTCTTCCTCTATATTGGTTTTGTGAGCTGGTTTTTTGACCTCAATGCCAAAAAATCACTTGAAAATAAACAAATTCTGTTTCTCATTTATTCACAGGACTAGTGAATCATGAGCAATTACAATTTTGCATTACAATAATGCATCAATAAATTGTATAGAGTAGGATAGATTGCTTCTCTTGAAGGTCCTAACACTGCTTGGCTTTTTTGAGATCAATCAAGGTCAGTTAGGTGCTGCTCACTCCTATTCTCAGGTCTTGTAGACAGGCTAGCAGGAAATCACAGTTCTTCTGCCAACTGTGACTTCTCCTTGCATTTAAACAGAACAACATGTTAATATTTCATCATGCTGTCAAACAATCACACTGTTTTCTTAATGCAATCAACCTGTTTCATTCACAAGCAACAAAAGAATCCAGATGATGATAATTTGCCATTCCCTCCTATGATTTCCAGCACTTTCTTCCTTTTTTTCTCTCATTACAAAAATCTATTAAGAGGGAAAACACAGAAAGGAACCTAGATACTATAACCTAATATCTAAACTAAAGCTCGGAAGACTAAATCTCTGGTTCCTGTGACCGATCCAAATTGGATCCTGTAATATCTAAACCAGTGAGCCTGGAGTAAGCCATGCTGAATGCCAACTGTTGTGTTGTAGCTGAGCTTCCAATCGTATTTAGAAGTGTAAGGAACCAAAATAAGTATGTTTGGCACTGTCCCGTTTTTTGAAATCTACAAGAAGTTTTGAAAACAAATTTGTTTTCTTGCTTTTAGAGGTACAGTAAAACCTTAGTTTGCTGATCCTTTGTGTTACAGAATTCTGTGCAATTTATATCATTTGGACAATGAAAGCAGAAACCTACCTTACACAAAGCAAGCCTCTGATTATGTAGTTGAACATTGACTACTCTGAGCAGGTGCATCTCATTCTTCTTCAAAATAGCTGGTTGTTGTGATTTCCAAAGATTAATAAGATATTCTTTTTAAGTGAACATAAATTAGCTGGCTCTGGACTAACATATGAACATATGAATGGATGTAAATTTATATTTTATTCCCAACTGGCATGACTATAAACATGTACATGAAGACGTCCGAATTTACATTCTTTAAAAGGCATTTCAACCTTATTTTGCATAGGTATCACTTTATTTACTTAGATCAATTCATAAACCTTCCTTCCCTGCAGTCATATGAAAAGATGTATTCTAAATCAAATGACAGATCAAGTAGGACTTAATGGAGAGGCAGCTTCAGTAGTGGGTTCTAAAACCCATTGCTACCGGTTTGCGCTCGCGCATGCAATGCTTCTGCGCATGTGCAGAAGTGTCCCAGGTGGGTGGGCGGAGCCTCCTGCCACCGCTTCTACCGGTTCGCAGAACCAGGCCGAACTGGGAGCAACCCACCGCTGGGCAGCTTGTAGTTTAAAATGAAAACGTGAAGATTGTTTAGGAACCCTAAGTATCACATATTCAACTAGGCCGTCTCTTCTGTTACACCCTTTTCCACTGCTCTTGCAGCTCCTGATTCCTGCATATCTGAATGGGCTGCCTCTGTTTTTGCAGGAGCAGAGCACGCTACTTAAGATTTGCCTCCAATTAGCTGTTACTTGCTAGGCAAATGAATGATGTTTATCCATATATTTGACTTTGGCTGCTGAGAGTGCAAGGTCAGGGGAGATCTCCCAGCTGCAGTCAGATGCACTGAGTCAGCGCACCAGACGAATCAATACGGAGCATCAACTAGGAAAGACCCATCAATAAATGCTTCTGTACACAAACATCAGTTCATGGCTTGTGGGTCAATTGGGAAGAAAAAATATGGATGATCTCCAATGTCATGGGGCCAGTACCCTTTTATCTTTCAAATAAACAGGAAGGGGATGTGAGGCTAAACTCCTTTCAGAAGTAAAACTGGCTTGCATTATGTGAACTGCACAACTAAGCCTTGGGCTCCCCCGCCCCCTCCTCTTAGTCAATTTAGTCAATTTTCATATTTTATTTTTCTGTTTCAAATTAACATTTTCTTTCAAACTAGCCAGTTTATTGCCAAATTAACAGGGGACAATCAGGTTAATTTAAAATTAGGGGCAGCCAGCTGAATCTGTCCAAATGCTTTGGACTATAAAACCTTATTCTTATTTTGTGCCAGGAAGTACAGAAGTAAAACACCAAAATAATTATCTGATTTGTGAACCACAATTAAGAAGAACCTATTCTGTAATTCCACCTGCTGCAGCTGAAATTGAAAAAAGACACAAAACTTCTCTAAAAAAGAAAGACTACGTGCAGATTATGTGGAAAAAGGAAATCCTTAAGGTTTTTTTCCCCCCCTGGAAAGCAATATATCATTTCTGAAGTCCTTTGATCCTGCTATTTGTTTCCCACCATTAACAATTAATGCATGAATATGATTGTATTTAATATGTACAAAATATATACCGTATTTTTTGGAGTATAAGACGCACCTTTTTACTCCCAAAAAGAGGGTGAAAACTTGGGTGCGTCTTATACACCGAATGTAGCCCCACCCAGCCCCCCCCACCCTTTGGCCCCTGCCTCCCAGCAATTTACCTCCTTGCAGCAAACAGCACAGAGCCTGATTAGCACAAGAAACTGATTATCAGCCTCCCACATCAGCTGAGAGGCTGCAGGCAGGCCACTGCTAAAATGAAAGTGAAACTAGAACTGCAAGGAGGCAACTTGCTGGGAGGCAGAGGCAGCATTTTATTTTCTTGTGCAAATCAGACTGCTGAAACTGGATGCAAGGAGGTAAGTCAATAACTATAAATGTCTATAGAATGTTCAAATTATTAGACTTATTTTTTTAAGACTGCTTTATTATTGTTCTAGACAACTTAACAAAATGAAGAAGCTTTTTAAAATAAATGCTTGATCTGAAGAGGCCCAGTGCTATTGTATCTTCTTTTAAATAGCAGAGAATAATGTTGGGAGGAATTAGTGTGACTACATTTAAGAAAACTTTCTGGCATTAATATACTGCCATAATGTACATTTCTCCAATTCTTTGCTATTTCTATGGGTCAGGCACACATGCACAGAAATACACAGCAAACAGTGTATATCATCTGTACTGTTTGCTGTTTGCTGGTAGGCGAATTGCTGGGAGGCAGAGGCAGATTTTTTTTTCTTGTTTTCCTCCCCCAAAACTAAGGTGCGTCTTATACTCCGGTGTGTCTTATACTCTGAAAAATACGGTAAATTCCCACAAAGGTATGTTTGTTTTCATCCTTTCTCATTTAGTTTCTAGTTTTCATGTCTCCCTTCTGTTTTGTTTATTTCCTATATCTATTCTATAATCTTTTATTGTTAAACAAATCAGGGCAACCAAAAACAAAATTAATTAATATCAGACAGTATTTAATAATGAGTATTTAATAATTATAATTTATATAATGAGCCGTGGTAGTGGAGTGGTTAGAATGCAGTATTGCAGGCTAATTCTGCTGACTGCCAGCAGTTTGGCAGTTCAAGTCTCTCTGGCTCAAGGTTGACTCAGCCTTCCATCCTTCCAAGGTTGGTAAAATGAGGACCTGTAAACCACTTAGAGAGGGCTGTAAAGCACTGTGAAGCAGTATATAAGTCTAAGTGCTATTGCTATTTAGCATTTTATGAAAGAACATGCATATGGAAATCTGAAATGATGAACAAAAAAGAGCACTAAATCTATCTAGAAAGAAAGTTTAATATGTTTTCACTTAAGCTTTCCCAGCCTGGTGAACTTCGTGTGTGTGTGTGTGTGTGTGTGTGTGTGTGTGTGTGTGTGTGTGTGTGTGTGTGTGTGTGTGTGTGATCCAAAGTTGTTTACCAATATACTTCTGCTTGCCAATATAAGGCCCAGTGCTTATTGAAGCATTCCAAACTGAGTATAGTAATCAAAGGCTGAAGTGCTTCAAACAGGGGCTATGTAAAGGGAGATAGGTAGATAAGAAGTATGAAATATAAATAAATAAAATTATCCAACATGCAATCCCCAATTTTACTGGAAGATAATGTAGAAGAATTTGAATAAAAAACTGCAATATTTAGGATAATAGAAAGGTACTGGCACATGCCTAACCCAGCAGACACCCATCAAATGTGTTAAAAAAGGGATACAGTAGGGGCTTTGAGTATAACCTTCAAGAAGATTTCCAAGAAACAAGAGGAGTATTACCCATTTTAGATCCCAAAATACACTATTTTGGGTTCATTAGGGACTGAAACTCTGTTAGAACTACACAACTCCCATTTCAGAATGGTAATTCTCAAGATTCAGTCCTCCTCTGTGTTCTTCTATAAAGAAGGTTAATCACAGAGTATTTCAACAGAAAAAAAAGAAGCCTGTGTAACCTAAGGCGCTCTGAGAAGAAACAGCGTTCTGCTTAATTATGTTAAACGTTTCCTTTTTTGTAATGACCAAAAAATTGGTTCCAGCATTTAAATCTCACCTCCTCATTTCTCGCCGTCAGCCTCTACATAGGTCTGCTTTTCTTAAGAAGATATTACCTAGTTTTGACCCTCAGGTAGAAAATATTCTGTGTTACTGATCTAAGGCTCGTATCTTGCATGCATGAAAAGAAGCAAGTGTGTGAGATAAGGCAGCTTCCTTTAAAAGTTAGTAACAGTAAACGGTAATCAGAAAATGAATGTGTTTTCATTTCCATGCATTTAGAAGAAAGCAGTCCTCCTTTATGGAAGCTTCTGCTTATTACTACTGACATAACACATCTGTGCACTTGGCTAAGCTACAAGAACCATATTTTTAGAAGGTTTCTAGACTATCCAAAGTTATTCACTCTTATTGGGGAATATTTCCTTTTATCTTATTCTCTGAAGGAGAAAATGCAGCAATAGAAGAGAATATGTGTGGTTCAGGATTGAACTGTGGACTTCTTGGTGCTTTCTGAGCTTAATTGTTTGTCGCAGATGCTTCATTACCCAATTAGGTAACATCATCACTGTGAGTGAGTGGGATTTATATACTTCTTCCATGTACTGTATTCATGCATAACAGTAGAAAATAAATAATGCAATTGCACAGAGTGTTTTTACAAAGAATCCAAGTCTGTTGGCCAAGATTTTTGGTACACATATCATAAGTAAAATTTGAGACACAGTACGTGCCAAGGTACATATAAAGTCTTCTCTCTTGTGTTTTGCTGTGCATTGGCCTCTATCCAATTGAACATGCAAAACTTCAGCATGGAGAGATGGCAAGCTAGTACTATGCCACAGCCGGCTCCATGGGCTTTGTCACAACGCCACAACCATTTCAGTATCCACAAGTTAACCTAATTTTCTCCAGTGATATTTCTCTAAATATGTTTAATTAGAATTCCAATCAATGCCCTCCCCTCAGTCGAAACAAACTTGCTTACTGAAATAATTTCTCCTTTACTATCTAATTTCCCTCAGCTTTTCACCTGCGATATTCTAGCAAAGCTCCTGGGTCTTTATTCCATTCATTTTCCCAATTCCACAAATGCAAGATCTTTCTACAGCATTAGAGTACCAACTGAGAATCCAGTTACCAATTGACACAGATTTTGACACTAATCTCTCCATTGAATAAAATCTTTCCATCTTCTGTAAAACAACTTTGCAATAACAGGTACTGGCATCTCCGCTGCAACCGAAGCAGCAAAGAACTAGAATAAAATATGTCTTCCCCTGACTGCAGATATCACATTGCTGGCCTCAACACAATGATTTTTCACATACGTTGGTCTTTAACTTACAGGATTTGAGTGAAATGAAACCCAATATCTCTGGAGAGAAGAAAATTATGGAAAAACTGCATCATATTCTTTCAGCAACATAAATGTCACTAGAGCACATGCTGAGACTAAGAAAAGGCCAGCTATCCTATTTTCAAATGGAGACATTTTTGAAGATAGAATTTCTTGACAGATCAATACTGCCTGAGTTTCACGTACCCTTATACTAGACCTTTACTGCAAATGGCAAAAACAGTAAGAAGAAGGAGTGTGTAGCCCTACCATCTTCCTTACGAGTTCAACATTATGCACCTATTAATTAATGCTTGTCAGAACTGGCATTTCAATATTCCTTTTATACTGAAGTGTACCTCTGAACTTAGGGGTACATTTCTTGGCTATCTTGACTGACTGGTGGAATGCACCTAACTATCTCTAATTCATATTGTTTTGTATTACAAAGATGATCTCAATAATTTCAGTACTTTGTTTCTTGTTTGTTACTGAAATGTGTCACTTCAATAATAAAAGGCACGCTTGCCAGGAAGACCTACAGTATCTGATCTTGCCTGTATTTGAAAAAATAAAATAAAATTCACAGGACAAAGCAGTTCCTTGGCCATCAGATAAGAAGAGCCAGAGTTTATCCATCTGCACTTCTCTGAAAATCATGCTCTCCATGTGCTCGTCAAATCTATCACTGCTGAGCATGCTTGTTTTAATGCTGTGTCATCTTTTGGAAAAAGCCAGACCTGATTATAGCAATGTAAGTACAGATTGGTTTCACATCATTATGCTTTCATCTTTGCAGGCATAGATCATTTCGGTGCAGTTACAGTACACAGAAAGAACAGCAAGGGCACCAATACCCTCCACACTACTGGAAAAATAAGGGATATTAGATCCAGGGCGGTTCCCCCTGCACAATTATGGTGTCTACTGAACAGAAAGCTGCTATTGAATGCTTTGGTCAAACTGACACCTCTACAAATGGAGGGCTGCTCCACAAAGGACATTTATGCCAATTTAGCATGGTACCAGGCAGCCCATTTCTTGCATCCTCCTCCTCCTTGTGCAGTCGAGGTGATTTCCCCCCCACCCCCGTTGTGTCTGAGTTGCAGATTAAATTTCCATTTTGCAATTTGTAGTGCTGCAGAGCTTAGGGGTAAATCGTTATCCCATTCATGAAAAACTCCATCTGAACATGAAGTTCTCTGGTGGATTTCAGAGCAATCTTAGTGAATCATTCTTCCAGTCACTTCCTAGTCAATTTCACAATCCCTGCCAGTAAAAAAATGGCTGGGCTTGATTGTCTCTGTTTATCTGAACACAAGGTGCTAAACGCTTGCTTTACCTTGCCTCTCAGCTAAGGTGGGCCATTGCTATCTCTGCACGATTCACATAGATATTCCACCCTGCAACCTACAACCATTATTATAGCTCTCATGAAAAGCCTCTGCTTGCAAAACTACAGGGACATGACACCAACAGAGCTTCCAATAAGGGTTGAGGTCTATACAACTTATCACCCCAGGGTTTTTATTACAACCAATGTCTATACACATGCAGTACACTGCATGTACTGAAAATACCCAAAATTGATAAAATGAAGATTAATAGTTTAATTTTCCCTTTGGTATAGAATAGGAGCATTTTTTAAAAATTTCATCAGGAGCTGCTATAGCTGAAGGGTGGGGCAATGACCTAAGGCAGTGATGGCGAACCTTTTTTCCCTCGGGTGCTGAAAGCGTGCGCACGTGTGATAGCGCGCACATGCGTGCCCACACCCATAATTCAATGCCCCCCAATGCATGCGCGCTCCCCACGCTGCCCCGCCCCCATGCATGCGCGCGCAACCCCCCCACGCTCCCCATGCATGCGCGTGCAACCCCCCGCACCTCGTTTTGGGCCTAGCAGGCCTCCCTGAAGCCTCCGGAGGCCGGAAATGGCCCGTTTCCCGATTTCCGATAGGCCCGTTTTTTGCCCTTCCCAGGCTCCAGAAGCTTTCTTGGAGCCTGGGGAGGGCAAAAACAGCCCCCCTGCCCTCCCAGAGGCAGGAAATGGCCCATTTCCTGACTTCCGGTGGCCCCCATAGGCCCGTTTTTCGCCCTCCCCAGGCTCCAGAGGCTTTCCTGGAGATTGGGGAGGGCGAAAACGACCTCTCCCATCCCCCAAGGCTGAAAACACCTTCCCAGAGCCTCCGCGTGAGCCCTGTACTTAACTGGCATCCAAAATGGGCCACGTGGAGACTCCTGGGAAGGGAGGGGCGGCATGGGCAGAGCCAGCCAAAGATCAGCTGGTCGGCGCGCGCATGCACGCTGGAGCTGAGCTAGGGCAACGACTCGTGTGTCCGCAGATATGGCTCCGCATGCCACCTGTGGCACATGTGCCATAGGTTCACCATCATGGACCTAAGGTAACCACCTTCTCCTAGGCTGGAGGCAGCCTTGACTGGTTAATGGTTTACTCTGCCTGTTCTCAGCATTTCGAGCTCAGCAGGAGCAGACCTCAAAATACTTTGAGAGGGTGAGACTGGAAACAGGGCCATCTGGAAATGGCAAAATATTAATGTCTAATGACTTTAGCTCTCTTGGGAACTTTCTTTAAAGCAAAGATGTTGGAAGGGAAGATCTGGATGTTCTCTGGTTAGAGGAGATGAGATCCTCATATTATGTCCATCTCCCTATGTTGGAAGAAATATCCTTCTGGGTTTAGTTCCAAGTGGGGAGAAAGACACTGGAAACATTGAGACTGCTTGGAAAGATGGTTTATTGATGAACAGGATCACATGGCTCCTGGGCAAAAAAAAGGGAAGAGATGCTAGGAGTGCCTGGATTTTATGCCCTCTGTTGGGTTTTGAATTTGACCTTGTGTTCTGATTGGTTGTCAGACTCCAATGGGGCCAACTCTGTAGGCTGTCCTGAGTCCCAGGCTTGGTTGAGCCTTGCTGGGTGATGATGTAATGAAAGGGCTTTGGGCAATTCCTACTATGGCTCTGTCTGAAGGAGGTAGATCTTTGTTATGTAGAATAGACTGGCCAAGGCCTTAATGGCCCATTGACAAAGGGGGGGGGGGGACTGAGTGTTTCCTGCCTAAAAAACATGTTTCTCTGTCTCATCCAAGAAAATATAAAATGCTGCCTTTTTAAACTTTCCTAAAATATTATATACAAAGGGGGAGGCATTGATAGAGGCAGCAGAAAAGGATTCCTTCAGTAGCTCCCAAAAGGAGAGCTTTCAACCATGATGGTATAGCAGCCAGGGCAAAAGTTCTGGAAAGAAATTTACAGTATCCAATTTTCTATGCCAATTAATTTCAGATGTCAGATATCACTTTCTGTGAGCTTCCAGTCAGGTTTCAAGCAAGCACAAGTCCCAAAATTCTTCACAGCCATGGTTTTGTTTTAAATAACTACCGGCTGCCCATTTCCAAGGGATGGTTACTGAACCTGCGTTAGCTCTTACTTTAGTGCATCCAGGATTTGTGAGTCCAAATTGAGGTTAGCCATTGTGCAATCCAGGCTTTTTAGTATTTTTAAAATTACACACAATGAGCCCTGGGACTCCTACTAATGAGACCATCAGTGCAACATATCCTGCTTTACTGGGCAGCTGGGCAGCATAATTTGTGAGTCATAGTCAGGGCTTCCGTTTTGGAGATCTCTTTTCTGCTATCTCTTCAAGTGAGGGAATTGCCTGAGCGGGATTCCACCCCTCTCCTAGGAAAATGAGATATTTTAGGAAATATTAAAAGGGCAGAATATTTCCCCTAAAATATCTCATTTTCCTAGGAGTGGGGTGGGTGCTAACTTCCTACACTTACAAATAAACAACTCCATTTGGTTTTAGGGAAGATTATAGTACACAAAATAGGAGGCCATTCTGACTGTCGGCAATAATGGCTTATCTGAAATGTTTATCCTACAGGTGCCATAGCACCCAAAGTACTTTGGGTGCTATGGCACCTGTAGGATGAAATAAAATGATAAATGAAATAAAAAGATAATCTGAAACATTTATATGGGTGAAATCTTGTTTATGATTGCCAAATCTCACCAGAATTCACTCTTTTTTTAAACAGCTTTACAGTATCTCAGGAGCGAGGTATCCAAAATTGACAATCTTATTAGATTGGTTTAAAACAACCCCACATTAACTAAAAGGTCAATAAGCACTTTAAAGTACTGTCAATGCCTACAAACCAACTCTCATGTGTCCAGATAAAAACAAGGAAGGTTTCTACAAGGACCTGGATTATTCAAAAAACTCATCAATGACAAACTCATCATTCTGGAAGATTTCAATGCCAGAGTGGGGACAAACAGGGACAACTGAGACGGAGTCCTTGGGAAACACAGGGTAGGCAAACTGAATAGTACAGCTTGCTGCTTCTGAGCAAATATGTCAAGCACAACCTGTGCGTTGTTAACATGATGTTCAAAAAGTACAAAACTACCTGAATGGATTCCAGGTCCAAACACTGGCACCTGCTTCAGCAGTGGGTTGCTCCTGGTTCGGCCCGGTTCTTAGAACTGGTAGCGGTGGTGGCGGAAGGCTCCGCCCACCCGCCCAGGACGCTTTTGCGCAGTCGTGCGAACTGGTAGTAACAGGTTTTAGAACCCACTACTGACCTGCTTGACTAGGTCATAGTATGACAGCATGATATTAAAGATGGCACCATTACCTGAACCATGTGAGGTGCTGAGTGCTGGACTGAACACAGGCTGGTCTGGTTGGTCTGCAACCTAAACATAGTCCCTCTATATTTTAAACAACCAAGAAAGTCATTCAACATCAGAAGATTATAAGACCCAGATCAAGTCCAACCTTTCCAAGATGTACTTAATGAAAAACTCTCCAGCAATTAACTGCTTGTAGGAACCTGTTCTGAAAAGTGGACACAGTTTAAAGATATCATATAGACCAGGGGTGTCAAACTCAAGGCCCGGGGGCCGGATCCGGCCCACAGGGTACTTAAATCTGGCCCACGGGGCCACCCTGCAAACAGCGAAGGACTGGCCTGCAGTGCTTCTGCCAGCAAAAACAGGCTCCCAAGCTTCGTTTTTGGCTGCCACAGCCTCCTGCAACCCTCTGCCAGTGAAAACGGAGCTCGCGGCCCTCCTGAGCTCCGTTTTCACTGGCAGAGGGTTGCAGGAGACCGTGGCAGCCGAAAACGGAGCTGGGGAGCCGGTTTTCGCTGGCAGAGCACTCAGGCCACCACAGGCACCCCCGACATGAGTGACGTTCAGCTGGCCACACCCACCCTGGCCACGCCCACCCCAGCCCCCGAGGTCAAACACAACCCTGATGCAGCCCTCAATGAAATAGAGTTTGACACCCCTGATATAGACCAACGTTCCCCAACATTTCCTGGTTGGGGGCCCAGTGTGGGGGGAGGGGGGAAGAGGGGATGGTTTTGTGCAAGGGGCAGGTGTGTACATGCATGCGCACAGCTTCATTTGTGTGAGCGGCAGGCATGTGCACCCGCTGCTCACACGAGTGGGAGTGCGCGCATGAGCCAGCTCTTGTGTCCCAGTTGTGAATAGGCCATGGCCCAGTAGTGGTTGTGGACCCCTGATATAGACTGCAACAACTGTACTGGACTGAAACCCCAGGCACATGAAGACTAGTTTGATGAAAAGCACGAGACCATTTCAGCAGCCCTTCAGGCCAAGAACAAGGCTTATGCAGACTGGCAGAACAATCCATCATCTGTTTCAAAGAAAGACAACTTTAAACATCTGCAGTCCAAAGTACAGATAAAACTGCAAGAAATGCAGGACAAGTGATGGCAAAGAAAGCTGAGCAGATAGAACTTTATGCAGACATGCATGCTACCAGAAAGGTTGTCAGTATCATGAAGTCAGTTTATGGTTTTTCTAAATCACAATGCTCCCCCTTGCTGTCATGATCCAACATTAGGAAGGGCTGAAAAACCACTGGGCTGGACATTTTTCCAATCTACTCAATGGGCTGTCCAGAGTTTATTCTGATGTTTTACAGCAGATTCCTCAGCTGCCAGTCTTAGATGCCCTAGACTTGCCTCCTTCTATTGATGGGATCAAGGACCCAGATTGTTGGGGGCAATATGCTGACTCTGTGAACCGCTTAGAGAGGGCTGTAAAGCACTATAAAGCGGTATATAAGTCTAAGTGCTATTGCTATTGCTAAGTGATCTCATAGGTGAACTCAAAGCAACAGGGCAGGATGGTGTTCCTGCTGAGATCTACAAAGCATCAGACCAAAATGCCTTACAGGCGTTCCAAGACATCCAAGAGATATTTTCCCCATTCATGATTTACAAGATGACCCATGAGCCATTGTCACACGAAATACTCTTGCGGAAAACTTCATCCCAACTTCCTAATCTTCCATACATTCACGGAAGGACAAAGGCTAATTTCAAAGCCAGAAAGTATTCTTTTTATGGAAAAACACATCTATGTATCTCTAGGTAGGTCTTAGAGGGTTCTTGTCTAAATCCCTGAGCCATAGTCACAGCCTCAGCACAGTGGTGAAATCCATTTTTTTTTACTACCGGTTCTGTGGCCGTGGTGTGGCTTGGTGGGCGTGGCAGGGGAAGGATACTGCAAAATCTCCATTCCCACCCCACTCCAGGGGAAGGATACTGCAAAATCCCCATTCCCTCCCCACTCCTGGGGGAAGGATACTGCAAAATCTCCATTCCCACCCCACTCTGGGGCCAGCCAGAGGTAGTATTTGCCGGTTCTCCGAACTACTCAAAATTTCCGCTACCGGTTCTCCAGAACCTGTCAGAACCTGCTGGATTTCACCCCTGCCTCAGCAGATGATACTAAACTTAGATAATTCAGAGGTTTACTTGTATCTAAGCTCTTAATTGTGGTGTAAATTAGCATTTTGTGGAAGAAAGTCACTGCCTCAATTTTAGGCTGAAAATAAATTCCCCACCTCCAGCTCTGAAAAGTTCATAGATTTCAAGCAAGAATTTCTAAAAGACTGCTATACTGTCTATTCAGGATAAAAGAGGGCTGAAGACTCAACAAGAGCTGAACTCCTGGTTTTCATCAAATCTGCAAGGGCAGAAGCCAGAATAAATTCTTCAGGTTGTCTGGTTACAGGTTGCTGAAGGAAATCCTCACAGGAAACAGCACAGCAGATTTCTCCTCCTCAACTTAGCTACCTCCCTCCCTCCCTTCCAAAACCCAAGTCTTATGGAATTTGCCACTTACCTGACAAGGATCAGCGGGTCAGTCCTGAACACATGCTATTGAGAATAACAGGGGATGAAGGAGGGATGCCTGGGTCTTGATTAGCAAACGGTTTCCTTAATGTCCCTAGCTCAGTGGGCTTCAATAAAGTTCCCACAATCAGCGTTGGAGCAACAGACGCTTGCCTTTAAACAGTAGTAATGTCTTGAGGGCCCTGGAGACAGAAGAGGAATGATGTGTCAGTTTCGCTGAGGCTGCTACACTACAGACGCAGCTTATGATGCAATGAAGAATTGGCTGCTTTGTTTTCCCTCCCTCTTGCTTATCTGGAAATGGGGAGCTCCCTTGTGTTGGCAGGCAGCAGAGAGTTGGATTGGCCAGCTGTCCGGAAAGGCCTGTTTCCTTTTCTAATCACAATCTGTAACCCCAGTCAAGGAAACGGAGAGGGACCCCCATCCTGGAAAAACATCCCTCAGAAACAGTCAGTCTGTTCTGTCACTTTAGCTGGCTTTTTGCCAAAGGCAACCACTATCTGTTCTCTCTTTGCATTTTACGTATCATGCTCAGCTGAAATGCGTAGGTCAGAGTAAGTCAAAATGCAAGTTAAAACAAATGCATGGATATAAACACTCAACTGCCCAATCCTCTTGTTGCTGCAGTAATTCTGTCCAGTTTGATTCAGTGTTTGAGTTATTTTTGCAGAAGGAAGATTGTTGCTTATGGCAAGCAAGTATGGAAGAATGGATGTAGATCAGGGGTGAAACCCAGCAGGTTCTGACAGGTTCTGGAGAACCAGTAGCGGACATTTTGAGTAGTTCGGAGAACCGGCAAATACCACCTCTGGCTGGCCCCAGGAGTGGGGAGGGAATGGAGATTTTGCAGTATCCTTCCCCTGCCACGCCCACCAAGCCACGCCCACCAAGTCAAACTACGCCCACCAAGCCACGCCCACAGAACCGGTAGTAAAAAAAATTGGATTTCACCACTGATGTAGATGAGAATTGATAGCCAGAGTCACGGGGCCTGGGGATGATGAAATATCACAGTTACACATTCATCATTAGGCCAAAAAACTGGAAGATACTATTTTTGATCTGCATGATTCTGAATCATCAGAGAAAAAAAGGTGATACAGATAACCCGTCTCAACACTAGAAATAAGATCCACCTGGGTTTCTGATCTCTGTTTTGCAGGAAATATGATTCATTACTTTAAAACCAAGATGGAAAGGAAGGGATTGACCACATGGTAATGATTCAGTCTGCTGCCTCTTAGAAAATGCAGGATCCTTCCCTAGTGTAGACCAGATGTAATTTCATGGTTGTTTCTTTTCAATTAAGTATCTCTGACTACTGAAGAAGGGCATGTTTAAATCTAATATTTGTGCCAAATAATTCCAGTCATAAAGAATCAGACATTTTATGGAAATTGTGACCTCAACCCATCAGTAAACACACTGCAGCTTGCTCTTGAAGTCAATTATCCCAACAAAAATGAGCCCTCATGATCTAAAAGAGCCCAAATTCACACATTCCACTGTCAGACACTCTTGCTAATTATACATCAGTGTCAACCACACTTGTCCAGCCCTTTATGTTCCTGAGTATTTGCAAATTTATTTTTCGCCTTCCTACTCTGAATGTGAATGAATGGTAGTGCAGATATACTACCACCATCAAAAGTACAAGCTTCTGAGCATCACAAAGACCTTCAATAGACTGCATTAAAGCAAAATCAGACTAAGGACCATATTCGATAGTAGAATGATGGTTTACATCTACAAAGTCTCAATCTCAACCTTTTCTAGGGAGGATTGAAAAACACCGAATAGCTAACCCAAGAGCACATCTGTTGTTTCTCTTTTACAATATTCTGAAGGACATTAATTAAAGCAAATGTTTCTAGGGGATTAGGGGCAGGTAGTTCCCAGATAAATACCACTGTAATGGCTGCTTTTGAAAAGTTTTGGTCCCCTTGGCCTATGGAGAAGACAATCTCTAGGACCTTTTGGTTCAGGGATGGGCAACTATGGCCCTTTTAACAATCTATGGATTTCAACTCCCAGAATTCCTGAGCTAGCAAGTCCATAGGTCATAAAGGGGCCATAGTTGTCCTCCTCTGTTTTCGTTGATAATCCCCGGCATATTCTATGCTTTACCCATATTCCTAGTTCAGTTTACAGTGCATGATGTATCTGCAAAGCACTAAGCAAACGTTAATTAGACCACAGCATTAGTGTGCACACACCCTTCCCAGAATTGCAGCAACTTGATATTTGCTTGGCACTGCCCTCTCTATGCGTATACAGCTAAGTATTAGCTAATTTTTCTTCCGCATCATCACAAAGAGTAGCAAATAATATTGGCATTGTCAGAAAGCATTGGCCAGCTTAGGGGAGGTTTTGGCATGCAATGCAAAATGTTTTGTTGCCAGCTAATTAGGTTGAGAAATTTAAACCCCTTCCCTAAAGGCACTGTCAAGCCATTGTCCTACTGCTGTTAATAAACCTACATAGTTGGGTCTGGGAGGTAAGATCAACTTGTGGGTGCCTTTCTCTTTTTACGGTTGGATAAGGCTTACAATTTCTCACAACTTGTCAGTAATCTTAATTTAAAGATAACACTTAAACCATGATTCATTTAACTATGTTTTATTGGATAAGTCAAAATCCTTATTTAAAAGCTATAAACTACGGTTTGAAATCCAAAATAGCTAAGTCCAAAGAACATGTTAAACCCAAAACAAAGAAATCACATTATATTGTGGTTGGTTTATTATATATGATGTTGGATCACCATACTTTATAACTTTAATTTTTCCTCCCTCAGTATCAATTTTATAGATGCTCTAAATTCTAAAGAGCAGGTTACACCATTAAGATGAAACAGTCTGGTATCAATCTTGGAGTCTTTTGCATACATAACAAAAACAGAGCAATATTACATCTACATTTTCCAAAGAAATACTGTTGCAGCATCCCCATGGTCATGTGATCAAAATTTGGGTGCTTGGCTACTGGCACGGTCCTGGGGTTATGTGATCACTATTTGTAACCTTGCCAGCTGGCTTCCTACAAGCAAATCAGTGGAGGAAGCCAGACTCGCTTAATGATCGCATGATTCACTTAACAAGCACAATGATTCACTTAACAACTTTGGCAAAAAAAGGTCATAAAATGGGACAAAACTCACTTAACAACTGCCTTGAAAATTTTGGGCTCCTTTGTGATCATAAGTTGAGGACTACCTGTATATGCAAAAGGGAAGTGTCATGAAAAAATGTTCAAATGATTGTTAGCTAGCCATTATTACGCCTTATTATTAGTACGGAACTTCCTGTATCTATTTTATTTGTCCAGTTCTGCAAGTGAAAAGGAAAATTAGTTGTTCAGTTTAAATGGACTGGAAAGAAGTGACAAGCTTCCTTCATCTGGGTGCATTGGACCTAATCTAAATTGGGGTCACTCTGTACTTACAATTCATCACAAAAACAATCACAACTACAGGAATCTCTGCTGCTTCCTCGGGTCACTCAACCCCTGCTATGTTGAAGGTGGTGTGGCTCTTTCTAGTTGTTGCCAGAGACTGAAAGTTGCAATTTGATTGATCATCTGCACCATGTCCCACAGTTTGCTTTCTTTCCCCCATGATTAGCATTAAGTAAAACTACTGTTAGTTGGAAAAAGAGCTACCAGACTCTGGTATATAAACTTAGTACCAGAAGGTATCTGGTAGTTCCTTTTCCAACTAACACATTTTATTAAAACAAAATAAGCTTTGATGAGCTCACTTCATCAGGTGCATAGAGTAGCTAGGCTGATGTAGGATTTAAACTGGAAAGGTGGGAGGAAGGAAAGAGAAGACAGGCTGGTTATACAGATGCAAGTTACAGTGAGAGACAGAATACAGGTAGTCCGTGACTTACAACAGTTCGTTTAGTGACTGTTCAAAGTTACTACAACACTGATAAAAGTGACTAATGACCATTTTCCACACTTACAACCATTGCAACATCCCCTGGTCATGTGATCAAAGTTCAGATGCTTGGCAACTGGTTCATATTTATGACGGTTGCAGTGTCCTGGGCTCGTGTGATCGCCTTTTGTGATGTTCTGACAAGCAAAGTCAATGGGGAAGCCAGGTTCACATAACAACTAGGCTACTAACTGAACAACTGCAATGATTTACTTAACAACTGTGGCAAGAAAGGTTGTAAAACGGGGCAAAACTCACTTAACAAATGACTCACTTAATGACATAGATTTGGGGCTCAATTGTGATCGTAAGTCGAGAACTACCAGTATAAGTACCTTATCAATTAACAACTGTAATCTCTTAAAAACTCACTGCATTTGTTGCAGCCTACTAAAATAATTTGAAACCTCTTGATACATTCTGCTTCCCAAAGTAATCACTTTGAGGTCTTCCGTAGGGTACTCTAAAAGTTGAAATGCCCTGATATTACTTTGCCCTTGTTTATTGTGATATATGAAGGCACCTACTGTCTCCATCCTAAATGTTCTCTTGAAAGATTGCAGAGTTTATCTTCTTGCAATTTCTCCATAGTGAGATGCCCAGACCAAACCATCTCTCACTCCAGTCATTCTCAGATGTGTTTTTCTTCCATTCATTGCTTGTTTTAAGGACTAATATGTATCCATAAAGTAAACCCTCACTATAGAATCCATTCTGGAGTAGACCCATTTCAATATCCACAAATGTGGTTATTTATTTCTCTATCAGATTATCTCAGAGCGGCTTTCTCCTCCATCCTACTACCACTCAAACGTGTTTGAGTATAACTCCAAGATTTTCCATTCAGGCTGGCTGTTGTCCTAAAGACAAAACTCAATTTAACAGGAAAGAAGTTTCAGAGGCAGAGGCGACTTCCCCTTCACTTTAACCTACAATGTTTCAAAAGCCATTTGAAGCCAATTTGCCATCCTCTTCATTCCCACAAGCTCTGAAATGATGCTGTGAAGGGGAGCTATTAAGCTTTAAACCATCATTCTTCTATGATATTGAGAAGGTGTTATGAAATAAGTCTGAGCGATGGAATGCATGGGAGTTCTTGTGCCCAAGCTCTGCAGAAATCTTCACTGTTTACTTTGATTTTTCCCAGCTTGGTAAGTGCTGGTTATAAAGTTACAATGAATTTGGGGACTGAAGGCTTTTCCCTCAGTCCTCCCGTTGAACATTGATTTGGCACTTCTTTATTAAGCTACAGATCACCACTGCAACTGAAGTAATAAACTCTGGCTTAATCACAGTAAAAACAATGATTCTGGCAGATTATCCATCCATCTAGCCATCCACTGAACTGAATCTTTTATGGAAGTGGAACTTAGTTTTTTTTTTTAAAAAAAAGATTTAATAGTAATTAGTAATGAATTTGAAAACAACTTAAAGCCATGTAAAAAGCACTCAGCACCCCAAATGCTAATTAGCAAGAGGAAAAAAACAACCACCCTCAGGCTCTTAAATGTAAGGCCAATCAAACCACACATACGTCAAGCAGAGAATTCCAGAAATTCGGCCAAAAAGATATTCTGGCCAATGTGTCTCCGGAGACATTTCTTATTGCTTCATTTTATTTGTGCATAGCAAGGTCTATGAATACTTTCAGCTCTTAAAACTCTTTTAAGCTAAACACAATTAGCAGATGACAATTTTGAGGTGTACCAGAACCAGGCAGAACAAACAAAAGGGGGGAAAAACAGAGCACAGATCTAAACTTACTCTTTGACATGAGGTACGAAAGAGGGGGGGGGTTGCTGAGAGCCATAATGAAGCATGAAGCATAAAGCATGACATTTCCACATAAAGGATAGGAATGGCAATTCTGTGTGTTGCTTATTGGAGAAGCTGGCACAGGGAGGCCTACTGTCTGCCTTTCTATGTGAATGACTTAATGTGTGGGTTGATTGATATGCATCTATCAATCTATCTTGTGATTCCTGGCTTTACCCTTTAAATTCTGGGGCAGGCAGGCCTTAAAACAATCTAATACCTTATCCGGACAGGTTTGTTGCTGCTGTTATCAGAATGAGAAGCAAAATCCTCAGATTTCACATCTAAAAATGGAAGAGCAGGGAAATTAAAACATGAGCATAAGTAAGTCAATGACATAACATCTTTAATAAGCCATGAGTACTACCATTTTAAGTACATTATTTAAAAATACATTATTTATTATTTTAAAAATGGTTTAAAAGTATTATCATTATTAAGTATTATCATTATTACAATGCTAAAAGCTTACAGTAAAAAAATAAATTCTACAAATAAGATGGGAAAGATGATGAAATGTAGAGATGAGTTCTACTTTAACTATGCGCATAAACTTAGGAAAGACCAGGTTTTCTCTAATAAGACAGATTCCATCATTACAACTAACCATAAAAATAGCATGTAGAATCCAAGGTGTGATCCAAGATAGGTCAAGCATTCTACAATGGAACATGAACAAGTAACTTAAGCATTCCAATAACTTATTTCAGTGGGAAAAAAATGTCTTGGAATTGAGAAAATATTCAACAACTGTAAGTGTTAGGACTCTGTACAGCTTCTCTACTCCCTGGACTGAAGAACTGTCTAGACAGATATTTTCCTGTGAAATTATAGGAAATTATTTGAAGCTCTGGACTGCATAAATTTAAAGCCATGTTATTCAAAGATAACAGTTTTCTATATCCTGTACCAGCATGTTCTTCCCGTCAAAGGGTTTTAATATAGCAGCTGCATCAATTTATCACACAACACCAATAAACCATCTACTGTAGGTACTAAGCCAACCCCTTGACATTCAAGTTGCTGTTCAGGATCTAGCAGACTCAAGGCAGAAATCAGAGTCCAGTCAATATCTGCAGAAGAAAACTTTCTCTCAAAGTGGAGGGATGCCTAACCAGTTTTTTTTTTAACTGATTATGGGTTTATCATTTCAGCATTGAATATGCTGATAAGGAATATGCTGTGTAGGTGGAGTCTGGAAGGCACAGTTAACCCATTTATAAAGATTCTCCTAATTAACTATAACAGTTTGCTATTCAAAAGTACAATTTTGTGCATTTATAGCTCATATTTCCCCTCAAAATAGAAATTGGCATGCATGATGCTTCTGGTCAAATTTATCCCCACAATAGTCTTGTGATGTAGGCTAAGATGAAAAGCAGAATTGGCTCAAAGACAACAAGTAAGCCTTAAGACTACATAGACCTTTCAGTGTGGGTCTTCCTAGTCCTAATCTAATAGTTACTCTGTCACTTATTTCAGTTAATAAGCTGAAAAGAAATAATTGAAAGCTATAAAACTATCAAAATTCCAAAATAATGAAAAGTCTTCTAATTTTAATGTAATTCATTCGTAAGTAAATATATATGGAATAACTGTCTTGGTTCTCAAAAAAAATCTACTGAGGCCAGGAGACAAATCTTTGGGGAAAAGCACTCCCAAGACCAAAGCATCGTTTTTAGACATGATGGTCTCAATACTGATTCTAAGCACATTTTAAACATTCCTGTTTGTAAGAATGGGAAAAAGCGGCTGGAATAAAAAAAATCCTGTTATTTTTGCAGAAAATATTCACAGCCAAGTTCTTTTGTTCAAGATGTTTGTTCCTGCAAAACCTAGCAGAAATACATCTATTACAATAATATTTTTCATATGCTTCCCCACAGCCCAGTTCTTATGTTCTTCATATTATACCTGAAGCTTTGCAGTTTCTTCCTCAGAGACCAATACCTAGAGCCCAAATTTATCTATTTATTTATTTTATTTATTTATTTTGTCAAGCACGTATATGATTACAGGTAAAGTATAAATATTAATGTGAGTATATAATAAGTACAAACATAGTTTGAGTACATATTTTGAGTACATAGTAGTTTTATTTTGAGTACATAGTTTGAGTACATATTTTGAGTACATAGTAGTTTTATTTTGAGTACATAGTTTGAGTACATATTTTGAGTACATAGTAAATAGGGCATCAACAATTTCCCAGAAATATTAATAGGGACTGAGAACAATAGAAACTGAGAGAACAGAGGGGCTTGAGACACTACAAGCAGTCTGGTTCATTACTCAAACAAGGTAGGAATATTGATGAAAAGCATCTCTAGGCCTTCCTAAGCAGGGTTTTCTATATCATTAAAACCCTCTGCTAATGTTAATGGCTGTACAGAATCCAGGCAATGTTCTCCCAAATCTGCACAACTGTAGTTCTTTCTATTAATTGGTACTTTTGGTGCAGGGAAATAGTACTGAAGCAAATTATTAATGCATAAATCCTGGGTTTTTGTTTTTGTTTTCTTTGCTATGTTTTATTGCAGTTGTGAGGACCATAAAAACTAAACAATAGACATGCAATTTCCTTTTCTTTTTTAGAAATTAGTTTACATTAATCTAATGTGTTTGGGATATATGTTGAACTACAGATATCCCTTTCATTTAGACGGATTTGTCCAAGCTTTTGCGAATGGGTTGTGTATAAAATAAATACGTAAGATAGAAAGAAAGTTGAATTCAAAACCCATCTGAAGAGCTTGATACAAGGGAAGCTGCTTTCAAAGATGAGAGAAAGTGGTGTGTGTGTGTGTGTGTGTGTGTGTGTGTGTGTGTGTGTGTGTGTGAGACAAAGACCTGTCGCAACACAAGCACAAAAGGAAAAAGCTTGCACTGTAGTATGAAAATGTACATATTGTTTTTTTGGCAACTTGGTTAGGAACCAAGGAACAGATGTCTATGGATTCTTCTTTTGTTCCACATTTTTAAACTGCAAAGTAGTTTGAAAAACAATAAAATGATAAAGCTGATAAAAATGAGCTAAAATGAATAATTTAAACTGAGAGGTTAAATCTATCTAGGAATGATAGCTTTCTAACTAGGATGCTACTTTGAGAGTCAACAGAAGTATTTAGACAAAGTTTAAAAAAAGACCACAGAGTTCAGTAGATACATTTGGTACCTATTCTCAAACAATAGAGTCCATTATAAGATTACATAAGTAAGTGCTGCAGGCTATCATTTTGATATAGTAAATGGTTTACCACTTTATTAAATAAAGTGAAATCATCAGTATATTTGGAGATGGGCAGGAACAGATTCAAAATCGGGAAGGAAGGAAGGAAGGAAGGAAGGAAGGAAGGAAGGAAGGAAGGAAGGAAGGAAGTTAATTTTTTGCAGTTCCCATATTATTTCTCTAAAATGACAAGCCTTCATTTGCTTTCATTTTTAACAATCCCAAAGGAGGAATACAATTCATCTGAACATTTTTTAAAAGCTTGATTTAGTCTGTAGTCAGAGAACAATGCCATATACAGAATTGGACCATAGTGCAAGTTAATCGAAGTCAAGATTGAACATATAGGCTTAAGTTGGAACTACAAGCTTGCTAACGGAATCCCCCCCCCGAATAGGGAGAGTGGAATTTCAGAATAGGGGTGCTTGAATCAAGAATGCCCCTCAAAAGGGGAAGTAGTAAGCCATGAATATTTTGTCTCTTCTACATTCCCTAACAACAACTGTCTTGCATTGGGAACCTTCTTTGGATGCTCATGTTTCAGGATTATTTTGCTTTTAAATTCTACTTTGGCAATGGCTATTAAATCTTCTTTAGACCTACTCAGAATGACCATCTTTAGAAGCAAAATAGATGGACTTTCTCTCTGTTCTGTGTCACTTTGACATTGAAATCTCTCCCACTGTTCATTTGTTTTGGTCCTTTCTTGATGGCCTTCAGATGTCCCTTAAAAGAGGCTGAGCAACCAGATTTCCTGGGGATTGCAGGAACCTTTTAGGATTGGATCCATTTTAATCTTTGATGCATAGTTCTGGCCTTTTGTACTTATGCAATGTTAGTTTTCCTGGTTTTGTTTTTGGATTAATATTCATTGGATTTATACCCTATCTTTTCTCAAACAGTACAAGAGGATATACCATGTTTCCCCGAAAATAAGACCCTGTCTTATATTTTTTTGAACCCCGAAATAAGCGCTTGGCCTTATTGCCATGCACTCAAAAGCCCGATTGGGCTTATTATCAGGGGATGTCTTATTTTGGGGAAAACAGGGTACATATCTCCATCTCTTCTAATATTTCTTAATAACAATCACTTTATGAAGCAACTTTGGCAGAAAGATGATGACTGGTCCAAACTCACCCAGCCAGTTTTCATGGCTAAATGTTACTTTAGGTCATCTTGCACAGGTCATCTTGAACCTAATTTAGTAACTTAAGATGTGATTGTAGGCTGCTTTGTGAACTAGGGCTCAGCATATTGGCATTTTTAATCATTATCACAGTAGCATGAAATAATGATCCCTATTAGCATCTTCTATTAAATATCCTGTCACGGCACAATTTTTAACTCATTCATGGTTTTATCATGTACCAAATCCAATGGAGGCACAAAGCAAGAACTCCTATTACAATAATATTTGGTTTGTGAGGCTTGATCAAACCCTTTTATTTATTTATTTAGGTTTAAGTTTAAGTCACGTAGTGCATTCCAATTGCTTTTAGTGGTAGGAGGATGTACAGTAATCTGGGTCAAAATCTCTTATTGAAATCAGCAGGAACATAAAGTGTCCACTTGTCAGAGATTGCAACTCCATAACTGTAGCTCACAAATAGGGCTGGTCCAGCCTCTAAGCCAGTGATGGCGAACCTATGGCACGCGTGCCACAGGTGGCACGTGGAGCCATATCTGAGGGCACGCAAGGCGTTGCCCTATGTCAGCACCAGCTGATTTTCAGCCTTCTTTTCGGCCGTTTTCGCTCTCCCCAGGCTTCAGGAAAGCCTCCTGAACCCTGGGGACGGCGAAAAACAGCCCAATGGGCCAACCGGAAGTTTGTTTCTGAACTTCTGTTTGGCCCGTTTGGCCGTTTTTCGCTCTCCCCAGGCTTCAGGAGGCTTTCCTGAACCCTGGGGAGAGCGAAAAACAGCCCAACGGGCGTACCAGAAGTCCGGAGACTTCTGTGAGGCCTGTGCGAATGCGTGGGGGGAGGGGCAGTGCGAGGGGATGTGCGCATGCACGGGGGCAGTGCAGGGGTTGTGCACATGCGTGGGGGGCATTGCATTATGGGTGTGGGCACGCGCGCGTGCTATCGCGTGCACCAGAGGTGGGTTCCTCCCGAACTGGTAGCGACCCACTGGTGACGTCACAATGACATCACCAATCTGGTTCGGTCAGTGCTGGTCCGTGGGTGCCGCCATCTTTTTTTTAAAAAAAATTGAAATTTTTTCTTCTTCTGCGCATGAGCAGAAGCTGAGTTTCCGGCACTGTGCATGCGTCGCCATCTTGGTTTCGGCATTTGGGGGTTTTTTTGAATTTTTTTTTTTTTGCATGCGCATGTGCGTGCGCGCGCGTCCACGAGGCACAGCCACGCGGCGCAGGAGGAAGCGAACCGGCAGCGAGGTAAGTTAGAACCCACCCCTGGCGTGCACGCACCCTTTTGGCACCCGAGCCAAAAAAGGTTCGCCATCACTGCTCTAAGCGTTCAAGAGACAGGATGTGCACATCAGCAATGTATCGCATTTGCCTGTGGATCTGCTTTCTCATTTATAGCTTGAAATGCTCTTTCTTTCCTGCCTTTCCTCCAGTCCCCCCTCCCCTCCCTTGGCCTTTAGTGATGGTGACACTGCAGCTTTCAACCTGTTCAAGAGATGGTCTCTTGGCTGCTTTTGCTAACTCATGAAAGGATTACTTATAATTTGTGGCTTAGTTCCAGGGAGGCTGGCACTGTCCCCAGGTATCCTCACATCATTTTTCCTAATGCAACAGAAGCAATATTAAGCCAGCATTCAGTTTCGGGCTTAAAGTGTTGCATTTTTTAAGTACTACATCATTTTTAATGGTTATTTTAATGTATGGCAACTAAATCTTGCTTTTACTTTGGTAATGGGAAAAGCAGCTTCTGGGTTCAGGGCAGGTGCGATGAACAAGGACATGTAGCTATAACATTGCTGTGATACGTGACTCAGTAGAATGGCAACGGCCAGGGACTTCAGAAGATGATGAGGTTAATTCCATTTTCTTCTTCCTATCTCCCAGTTAAAATATTGAGAATTAGAACATCTATTGGTACACGAGCCTGCTAAATTTATTTCTTCATGCTTTCTTGTTCTGTTATACACATAACCCCAACTTAATAATCTTTTGCACTAAGCTAATTCCTTCCTGTTGCATAGAAGCTGGATATAGTGTACTACTCCTATAATTACCCTTTAAATATGAAACAATATCTTGACTACTGGAAGGCTACTTTTTAAAAGCCTCACTTTGACCACAGCAGCTGTGTCCTGTTCTCCAGCAACCCAGCCATCTTCTCTGAAGCCCTGTCATGCTTCCAGGTATTTTTGGCTTCTCTGGACAAAGTGCTAAATGTATTCAGAATAACATTTGGTGCCTTTCCTCTTTTTATAGCCTGCCAAGAAGCAACCCAGCTGAGTTGTCATCTCTGCTTGCCTGCTTGATTCAATCATATGTAGGTTCCAGCAAAAGAGAAAAAAAGCTTTTTTTTTCCCCCTTCAAAAATGGAAAAACAGAGCAACAAGCTCAGCTCATAAGCAGTACGTGCAACTCCAAAGAGCACGCTCTGTTCCAGACCCCTTAGCAAGCACGGAGAACAAAGACAGTCCTTATCACTTCATTAAATGCTCAGTGGTGCAAAATCCTGCTGCTCCTGTGGCAGCTGTGCAAATTCATAAATCTGTACTTACAAAGTAAGGTTTACATATTTCCTCCTAAGTCATGAGCAACATTTCCCCCCTTGGAACAGGTAGTGCATGAAGAGTTCCAGGGGTGGGTTCTAACTTACCTCGCCGCCGGTTCGCTTCCTCCCGCACCGTGTGGCTGCGTGCGCATTGCGCGCCACATGGTTGCGCTTCGCGCGTGCATGCGCAGTGCCGAAAACTCGGCTTCTGTGCATGTGCAGAAGCAAAAACCAGCAAAAAATAGCAAAAAAAAAAAAAGCCAAAAACAAGATGGCGGCGTCCACGGACCGGCACCAACAGAACCGGTTCCGTGACGTCACCACCGGTTTACTACCGGTTCTATAGAACCAGTCCAAACCGGGAGGAACCCACCTCTGAAGAGTTCAGATCTCAAGGAAATGATATTAGGCCATATTAGAAATGCATGGCTGCAATGCATCTCCATTCATTTGGAATGCCTGTCCTGCCCTTTTAACTCTTTGAAATGCTGAAGGAAACTTTGTGTGGATAGCAGGAGCTTTAATATTAGATTCAAATAAGGTAGTGAAGTTAGGACCACCAACTGGCATTTCTGCCTGCATCAAGCAAAAGGACATTGAGTAGATAGATTATAGGGTTCCGTCTATGTCAGGGGTTTGAAACCTGTAGGGCCCACTGAGTTCTTCTGCACAGCCCACCAGAGCAAAAAAAATTAATGGTGCTGCTGGAGCCCAAAGCCTGCTTGGGCACTGCCTTGCCTTGTGCACAGGTGCTGTACCAGCATGTGATGGCCATGCAGGCATGTAAGAGGAACACGCCATTTGTTCCTACTTCCTGGTGCCAGACGGGTGCACAGGACGTGTTGTGGAACAGGACCATAGACAAATCAGAAATTTCAGCCACAGCATTTCAATATCTTACTGTGTTACAGAAGGCAACATACAGTATTTTTGCTTTTATCAATTATCAATAATGTGATGTTAATTTAATTGTGGATTATTTATTATTTAAAATTATTTAATGAACATTTTTCCAGCTGTTATGAACAAAGCCAACCAAACAGACATTATCTCTCTCTGTCTCTCTCTATCCGTCTGTCTGCCTGTCGATCTATCTTCATTGGTATTTGACACTCCTGCTCTATATGCCATTCCATCTCTTACTCTTCTTATGGCCACATTAATTTTGGCCCAAAAGTCACATGCAAAGCTCTGGTCACAGGTTCTGTAGGAAACTAAAAGCAAAGGGTAGTCTTGCTGCCAATGAGAAAGGACTACAATTGGGCACAGATTTCTTCATTCACATTGTAAGGAAGTTTAGGTAACCAGCCTCATTGCACTCAATTGCTCAGAGTCTTTCTGTAGTTAAGATGCTGCTAGTGATAAAAGTAAAGACAAAGGCAACATGTGTCTTGCTATCGGTCTCTGACTGATGGATCAGGAGAGCCTTTAATCTGATCCAGAAAAGCAGGTTTTATGGATACATGCAAGTTTTTCTCCAAACGAACCCATTTATTTCCCGGGCATATACTGTAGGCTACCCTGAGGAAAGCCCGAACCTACAAGCTCAAAAGGGGTCTTGGCATTTGCTAAGTTTTTATAATGTAAAATTATCCAAATACACTCTTAGATGTCCTCATTGCTTTAGTGAGTCAAGATTACTGCTCCGTATAGCTAAGCACTGTGTAAAGCAACTGGCAAGGATTTCCGAGATTTCAGTCTGTGGTCTTTCTCAGCCTTAGCAACAGAGATTGGGAAGTGAAATTGATACCTTTTGTTATACAGGTAGTCTTCGACAGTTCATTTAGTGACAGTTCAAAGTTACAACGGCACTGAAAAAAGTGACTTATGACCGTTTTTCACACTTATGACCATTGCAGCATCCCCTTAGTCACATGATTTACATTTGGATGCTTGGCAATTGGTTCACACTTATGACGGTTGCAGTGCCCTGGAGTCATGTGATCTCCTTTTGTGATCTTCTGACAAGCAAAGTCAATGGGAAACCAGATTCACTTAACAACCGTGTTACTAATTTAAGAACTACAGTAATTCACTTAACAAATGTGACAAGAAAAGTCGTAAAATGGGGCAAAACTCACTTAACAAATTTCTCCCTTAACAACATAAATTTTGGGTTCAGTTGTGATCGTAAGTTGAGGACTATATAAAGGACGTACTTCATTCTGAGCTGTGGCTCTTTCTCTAGATTCTAATGTAAACTTTGTGGCCCACCCATTCAGCCAGTAAGAAGCAGTGGATTAAAAAGTGACATTTGGCCTAGTTACCAAACGCTGGTTGTAATGAACCACAGTGTAATGAATCACAGTGCCTACAGTAACATTAAAACAAGATTAAAAGATCAAAACAGGTTCCAAACTCTAGCCATCATTGTTCAGTCAATGGAGGCTTAGATTGAACCGTCAACATCTGGCATCTGATATCAGCTACAAGGGCTGACCACATCCAGACTTGGCTTCCTTTTTCCTTTCTTTTGTTAATGAAAATAATTCTTAAGACTGGATGCTAAGAGCCATGGCAGCGTAGTGGTTAGAATGCAGTACTGCAGGCTACTTCTACTGAGTGCCGGGTGCCAGCAGTTCGAGTCCCACAGGTTCAAGATTGACTCAGCCTTCCATCCTTCCAAGGTCGGTAAACTGAGGACCCAGATTGTTGGGGGCAATATGCTGACTCTGTAAACCGCTTAGAGAGGGCTGTAAAGCACTGTGAAGCTGTATAAAAGTCTAAGTGCTATTGCTAAACCTTTGAGAAGAAAGAGAATGCCAATTTATCAACCATGTTTTCATCTACACATATTAGAAATCTATTTCAACAATCCAAGAGTGCTCCAAACACTCCATATTTACACTTCCAAGTAAGAATGTTTGTTTTGAAATCCCAGCTACATCCAAAGGAAGAAGTTTCTTGTCCCCACTTCAGTTAACATATTTTTTACTTGTCTTTGAAGCCCATATAGTCAGACTCCGTATAAGAAGAGTGATCATATATAAAAATAAGTAGTCCTCGACTTACAACAGTTCACTTAGTGACCATTCAAAGTTACACTGAAAAAAGTGACTTAAGACTATTTTTCACAATTACAACCATTGCAGCATCCTCATGTTCTCATGATCAAAATTCAAATACTTGGCAATGGACTCATGTTTTGGACGGTTGCAGTGTCCTTTTGTGACTTTCTGACCAGCAAAGTCAATGGGGAAGCCAGATTCACTTAACAATCATGTTACTAATTTAACTGCAGTGATTCACTTAACAACTGCAGCAAGAAAGGTCATAAAATGGGGCAAAATTCGCTTAACAACTGTTTTGCTCAGCAACAGAAATTTTGGGCTCAATTGTGGTCGTAAGTTGAGAACCAGCTGTACATCGAAGCTAGCTTTAACAATAAATCAGTACTAAAAGAGAGCAAACGTAATGAAAGGGTTAAGATGTTGACTAGGATCTTGGAGACTCAACTGAAATCCACCCCAGCCATGGAAGTTCACTAGGGATCTTCGGGCCAGACACTTTCTCCAGTTCAATCTACTTTGCAGGGTTACTGTGGGAAAAATTGGAGGAAGAAATACAAGCTTAAGCTCCCAAAAGAAAGGCAGGATATTAATAAAACCAAGTAAAATAAAACTAGCATCCAGGATAAAATCGTCTCATTGGACTATCAGATGTACTTCCAGTCTAAACAAACTAATAATAATAAAAAAACTATCTGATACTGACTCTGTCCATTGATCCATCCAGACCCATGTTGATAGGCAGCAGCTTCCAGAGTCACAGAACAAGCTTTCTATAACTACCAAATCAGATGAAACGAAATGAAATGAAACCAACAAACCAAATCCTTATTATAGTCAAAGACCAGCATATTTTTTCTTTTATGTACACTGAGAGCATATGCACCAAGACAAATTCCTTGTGTGTCCAATCACACTTGGCCAATAAAAAATTCTACCTATTCTATCTATCTATCTATTATAACATTGTATCTGGAATGCCAGAGGTTGTTTTTAGGTGTTTTTTTTAATCAACCAGAAACAACTTCCAGCAGGGTCCAACACTGAATGCATTTCTAAGGCAATGATTGATTCCTAAATTAAAAGGATTGGATTAGGTTCCCTTTTCATCATCAAATTCTTAGGACAACCTTCCCTAGCGTATTGCTTTCTGGCTGTTATGAACTTCATAATTATCAACAGGTTGTATCTGAGCATGATGGGGGTTGTAGCCCAAACATATCTGGAGATGTCAGACTTTCAAGGTAGGCTTGGTCAGGAGACAACACAGCAAGGAATGCTGGCACTCTATTGTAGTAGAGTATAACAAAACCTTGAAAACCAGAGTTTTCTCTGTCCCCTTTTATATCAAAAAAGAATAAAAGCAGAGTTATCTTGAGTTATTTCTCACCCTTTCTTCTTTTCCTGGACTAAGCTAATGTCTCCTTATCTGTACTTGCAGTTCCTTCTCCAAGGTTATCTTTGTATTCCTTTGCAGGATGGTGTCAGTTTCTGAATATTCTAGAATCTGCTTTCTTCCTATTTAACATTACTACTTGGAGATAGTACTTGGATGTTTCCACTTTAAGTACCTGAAGTATTTGGCTATTACATCCCTTCCCAAGCCTTCTGTTTTTATAGCTTTCCAGAATCTTATCCCTGGTCTTTCCCTGTAGAGGATAATTTCCAGTCCAATTAATCATCCTTGTTCTTCTCTAAGCCCATTCCAGATTCACTTGAACCCTGTTTGAACAAGATACTCAGGCGCACAATACAGCACCAGACACAATAGATGTCAGGGTATGTAGATTTAATAGCTGTAAGCTAATGAGAGATTGTAAGCAAAGGCAACTGGAAGCTGATGCAATGTGAATGAGATAGCAGGGTTACTGCCACTTTAAGAAGCTGGGTTAAAAAAAAAAAGCTGCCTATATAAGGGAAGCCATTAGAGGGCATTTCTCTTCTCCTCATGTTCTCTCTCCTCATTATATCCTCATTTCTCTTCTCCGTGTATCAGTAGCTGTAATAAGGTATTTAACCACATATAAGTTTGTATATATTTAGCTGTACATAAACCACTATTAAGTATCTAAAGGCTCTGTGTGCTGTGTGCTTTGCTCCTGCGTTTAGCTCATAATACCAATCACGCTGCATAAACTCTGACAATAGAACTAGAACGTTCCCTGATGTCAAAGTATACTCCCAGTGATACAGTCTAAAAACGTATTTATCTCTTTTTTTCTGCAGCCAAATCACACTGTTAATGCCTATTCAGACTGTCAGAAGTTGAGCACTTATTGCTAGCATAACAACTTGTTATTGCATCTGATGATTATGGCAAAGGAGGGAGAAATTCTGGAATCTTTACGCAGGGGAGGGAGGAAAACAGTCAACTATATTTAAAGTGAAAGCCCTGTTAAAAAAGTACAGGAGCTGACCTACTCCCACAAGCCTGAAAAATATGTCAGCAAAGAAAAGAAAAGAAAAACTGTGCTTGCAGTTCAAGAATTAGAATTAAAATGACCACCACTCCAGTCAACAGCAGAATCCTCTGCCACTCTTTCCGTGGGACCTCACACCCCACCCAATTTGTCTGTCATCAGGCCAGAAATGCCATGTACTGTATATTACCCATCAGTGAAGTTGCCATGGTATCATTTAGAAGCAGAGCAATGCTGCTGCTGGGTAACCGTGCACTCCCTATCCCACAATACACAGCTTGCCAGGCACTTAAGGGTTCCCTCTCACTTCTTCTGCAGCTAATAGCCACTCTCCTTTCCTTCCAAAGCATCACACAAAAGACCCTTGCAGCACCGTCATGCAGCTTCTTGCTAAGTAAAAGGGAAGATCACTGGGTTGCAGCACTGAAGAAATTTCTTTTTGTATCTGAGGCCCGGAGTTAAAAGTATAGACTGACATCTTAGGGCAACTGTGAGTACACTGGCATCTCTTTCTTTTTCCCTTCCTGGGAATCCCTAAACGACAGAAACTGGTGTGTTTTAAATGTTTCTGGTACTTATGACTGAGGAGAAAAGCTTAAAAGCTGTGCAGGTGGTATTTCTGAATCAGCAAAGCCACAGTGGCTGGTAGAAAGGGCCTACAACTTTTGTAAGATGCACTGTATTCCCACAGGGATGCTAATCACATGCTGAATGTTGGGCTTTCATGTTATTATCCCCTCCAAATGCTTTTTTTTAAAAAAAAAAAAACAAGGAATAAAACCAGTGCCTCCAGATTTGTTGGGACTTTAACTCCTATAATTCCTTGGGAAGGTTGGCCAAATAATATGAGGCTGAGAAAGAATACTATTACTATATGGACACTTTAGCAATAGCACTTAGACTTATATACCGCTTCATAGTGCTTTACAGCCCTCTCTAAGCGGTTTACAGAGTCAGCATATTGCCCCCAACAATCTGGGTCCTCATTTTACCCACCTCAGAAGGATGGAAGGCTGAGTCAACCTTGAGCCGGTGAGATTTGAACCGCCGAACTGCAGCTAGCAGTCAGCTGAAGTAGCCTGCAGTGCTGCACTCTAACCACTGCGCTACCTCGGCACTTTGTCCTTTCTTCAGACTGAAAGCAGAGGTGGGTTTCAGCAGGTTCTTACCAGTTCTGGAGAACCGGTAGCAGACATTTTGGGGAGTTCGGAGAACTGGAAATGGGGATTTTGCAGTAACCTTCCCCTGGAGAGGGGTGGGAATGGAGATTTTATAGCACCCTTCCCCTGCCACGCCCACCAAGCCACGCCCACAGAACCGGTAGTAAAAAAAATTGAATCCCACCACTGACTGAGGGATACATGGAAATATTGTATGGCTTTGGGACTTGCTGATGTCTACTTCCGTCTAGGTCCATGAATGTGGAACTGATCCATCTGGTTCTATTTCAAAGAATAATGATAAGTGTCCCCTAGTTCAGGGGTCTCCAACCTTGGCAACTTTAAGACTTGTGGACTTCAACTCCCAGAGTTCCTCAGCCAGCAAAGCTGGCTGACGAACTCTGGGAGTTAAAATCCACAAGTCTTAAAGTTGCCAAGGTTGGAGACCGCTGCCCTAGTTCATTTTACTGTACTCCCAAAGACAAACAAGCATCGAAAGCAAATAGAAAGGACCACAGGAAATCATCAGAAAAAGTTACCCTGAGAGTAATGCTCATCCTTAACCCACTGATTCTGAAAAAACTGTTGACCACTAAGGTGGAATCTTTATTTTGAACATGTTCCTCACCCACAGCCCAGATGCCGCCCCACTGTTAGCAGGCAGAGAATCTCTTTGACTCATGCTCTTATGCTGAATTCCTAAAGCAATGAAAATCATGGCGATAAAAGGCAGACTGCCTTTGTACAATACACGAGCACCTGTTTTCCAAGCAATGTTCAGTTCTTTACCTTTTGGATTAAAAGGAGCAAGTGTGAGAAAAATTCCTGCTGGCAGACATGAAATGCATTCCCAACCACCCCCGAAAACAGTGCACAAGAAATCTCACCACGTGCTTCAACATCCACCAACACACAAATTTATTCCATGTTTTTCAGAATCACAGAATTATGTTCTTGTGGTTTATGACCTTAACTTCTGTGTTGTGGATCAATGCAGTATAAAGACATCTAATATCTGTTAATGAAGGGTTTCATGTTTGGAAGGGGGGGGGGGTTGGGGTGGGTCCTTGCCCCCAAACCTGCCTGTTTGGAGTACTTGGGTCTGTTTTGTTCTATGCAGAAGTGGGGAGGGGGCAGCAGGGGGAATCTGAGCATACTAGCCCATGGGGGGAAAGGGAGGCAAGAAGGGGAAGACTCTGAGAAGATGATGGAGCAGGTAGACTGATGGAGTACACTCTGCTACAATATCAATGGTAGAAGAGAGGAAATGAAGCTGCTGGGAAGACTGGAAGGGCAGGTAGGGTGATGGGAAAGAGCCACTGGGAGACTGGCAGTGGCAGCAGCTGAGGAAAGGGGGAGGATGGAAAGGCTGTGATGAAAACAGCCTGGTGGCCTATGCTACACTGAGAGCTCTGGAGGGGAAAGAAGGGCAAATGTGCACCTCCACTTATCCCATTTGGATTTTGCTCCATCCATACCCCCAAATCACCCAAAATTCTGGATTTCAATCCTGCTGAACCACAGCTAACCTGAAACAGTTCAGCAGAAACTTCAGAACATGCTGCTTTATTCTGAGGTACAAAACCAAATTTTGGGCATGTTCCTTGTGCAGTGGTAAAGAGCGGTGAAACTCCTTTTAATTCTTTGGCAATGTACTTCCTCACTTCCATTTAAGCATGGCAACATCTCGTCTCTGCCTTGTCCTCATGACTGCCTTAATTTTGCCTCCAGCCCATGAGTGAGACTGCCTTGAGTCATCCTCAACCATTTTCAACTTGAAATATCCAAGGAAAGCCTCAAGGTGCATATATTAGGTTTCTTTACCTTTAACTCAGAGGGAAGTGATCTGAAATAGCAGTAATAGAAGCAGGGTAGAAAGAAGCAATAGGGACAAGAGACGGTTTCCTGCTGATAACTAACACAGGTGGAAAACAAGCAGTGGGGGAAAGGCCTATGATGGTAAATTCTGCCTGAATTATAAATGGTTCCTAGAGACCTCAGGTGACATATGATGTGGCTTATAAATCCAAACAGTCAATCTGTGTGCTGTGAAAACAAGATGCAATGATGAAACTTTCTGCTGTGTATCATCTCTCCCTCCAACATGGCACTGATTTTCTTGACATGAAAAATTCAGTTTCACCACCCATAGACTGAAGTACTATACTTTAGCCAGGCCTCTTTGCTAGCACTTTTTCTTTCTCCAGGAGAAAGATTTCAGATTCAGCAATAGCAGACTTGTATACCGCTTCACAGTGCTTTTACAGCCCTCTCTAAGCAGTTTACAGAGTTAGCATATTGCCCCCAACAATCTGGGTCCTCATTTTACCCACCTCGGAAGGATGGAAGGCTGAGTCAACCTTGAGCCTGGTGAGGATTGAGCCCCTGGCAGTCAGCAGAATTAGCCTGCAATGCCGCATTCTAACCACTATGCCATCATGGCTCCTATATCTGGTCTGGCTGCCAATAATGATAAAAATACATTCAGAGCTTATTCAAAGGTACCATTTTTATCATAAACGTACCGTAAGACAGAGTCACTATACCATACGGAAGGCGCAACAAAGTTTCAAGATTTAGCAATTGTGGTACACATACCATGCATACAAATATTTAGTGGCAAAAAAGGACATTTGGAAAGTGTCATTTTATACAGCTCCCCACCTAACCTGCAAAAAAAAAATCTGTCTTTTATCAGAAGTACCTCAGGGACCAATGGATGTTAGGCACCTTGCAAATATTCTTTAAAAAAACAACAAAACACAATACATTGCTCCCACTTTTGTGTTGGAGTTATTTTCACCTGGAGGATACAGGAGCTGCACTGGATCCACCCAAGGGCCCAGCATCCTGTTTCCAACTCTGCCCAGACATGTGCCTTCCAAGAACCAAAGTAGGGCATGAACAAGCAAGGGCCCTTCTGTTCAATTGGGGGTGGGTGGGTGAGGGTTGTGCGTTTATTCATTTAGGGGCAGGCTAGCCAAAGGGACCTCCCTGCTTGCTCTCTGCGACTTAGCTGTGCCAGACCAATTGGCTCAGTAATGATTGAGGCCTCCTTCCCCACCTCCACCTAACCTTACCGGATCTTGCTTTCCGGATAACTCAGAGAGGAGTGGGAAGGAAGGCGAAAAGGTATCTCTTCTGACTAAGGGGGGTGGGGAAATCCAGCCGGCCCCTCGTCCCGACGCCGAGCCATCCATCCTTCCACAGTCACCCAGAAACATAGTTCGTGGGCAAGGCATTCTCTTCCCCCTTCTCCAACCCCCCCCCCCCCGGGAGATCTCAAGCGCTGCTCCTCATTCTCAGAGAGGCAGAGTGTGTGCAAGGGATTCTCCTTTCCCACACGCGGCCAGGGGAAAAAGACTGGCTTCCCTACCTGACCTGCAGGAGCACAGCTCAGATCTCGGGGCTTCGCTCCATCATCCAACCACGGCTACCGAGGGACCGTCTTCCAATTGCTGCCTGCGCGATGGGACACTTTTTTGCGGGCTTTTTTTTTTTTTTTTTTTTTTTTTTGCGGGCAGCGCCCTTTCCAGGCCAACTGCACCTCCGCCGGCTACGCCTCTCGCGAGGAGCCCTGTCTGGCTCGCCGGGCTGTAAAAGCACACCGTGGCACCACAACAAACCAACTCGGTCAAACCAAGGGATCGTCTGCGAATTACCAGCCCCGTGCAAAGGGCCGCACCGACTAGAAAGGGGAGGGGAAGCCCTTTCGTCCTCCTGCCCCACCCACCTCGGCTGCTTGGGTTTATCCGGCGTGCGGGGACCGCCCATATGCCTGCTGCCCGGGGACGCACGATGCCCCTTTGCCCGCCCCTGCCGAGGGCTGTTCGGAGTCGCCTCAGCTCTATGTCACAAAGAGGTCGAACTTTCCATCGGCGAAGAAAACATTCGCTAAGCGAGCCGTCAAAGAGGGACCTTCTCGTTCCGCCTCCGCCCCTCCCTTCCGCAACACTGCAGCAGAAAACGGGAGCCTCTGAGTTTCCTCGCCTCTTCAGAATGCCCGGGGAAGGGACCATCCCCAAATTATCAACTCAGTCAGAGGGAGAAAGAGAGAGGAAAGGAAGGTTTCCCTTTGCCGGCACGATCGTATCGCGGAGGATCGCTCTCTTGGGGAATGGCGAGCAGCTCGTCTCCCTCGCAAACCTGTTTACAGTAAAGTTCAAACAAGCTGCTGAAAAAAATAAGGCGTCGCCGTCTGAAGGTCCTAGCCTTACAGTTAGCTAGGCGACAACAAGCCAGACTACTAGCCGGGCAACAATCTAGCCAGCATCTAAGTTGTGGGATTCCTTCTGATGTGATTAGTTTATGGTCTTGGTGGGTCACGTGATCCTTTAAAAAAAATGGACTGAGCGAGCCATGACTCAGAGAAACGTGGTTAGTGATGGGAATCGCATCATCTATTTGCACCTGAACTTTTTTGGCCACTAGGGCAAATGGGGGGGGGTATAGAGGAGGAGGAGGAGGAGGAGGAAATTTTTCTATGCCTGCCTCTGATCTGGATTTCTAGTTAAATAAACAAAATTGTGTTCAGAAGGCACAGCAGACCACTTTAGTCTCATTCATTCTCCCTTTTCAAGTTGTAGTTTAAAGAGAAACAAGGCTTTTCTTATATTTCTGTACTGATTGTTGGGCTGAGTCCAGAGTCTGCATCCAAGGCACCATGTATATTTATCACTAATTGCAATGGGACATCCTGCTTCTTAATTGCTCCGTATTCTTCCAGCACTTGCCTATGTTCAGAAGCACATTCTCTAAAATGTCATTTGCCGAATTGAAATTACCTAAGTTTCTTCCAACATATAAATAAGAAAAAAAAAAAGGAAACAGTCGGTCCACTAAAGAGAGAAGACGGCAAGGAAGTAACAGGCAACAGAGAGAAAGCAGAGTTGCTTAACTCATTCTTTGCATTGGTCTTCACGGAAAAAGAAATTATAGCCCAACCTATCAAAAACATAAGTGTAAAAGACAGAACAGAAAGAAAAGTTAAAATA